>CM034300.1:2625732-3122592 GCA_019925795.1 Dendrobium chrysotoxum | reverse complement strand
TGTTTACTCTATTATATTTATATTTATTTATATAAATGTAAATAAATAAAAAATAGATAAAAAAAAAATACTTAATCAGTATAATTTACATATTAATAATAATTTCTTATGCATTGTATGCTTTTTAAAAGTGAATTTTATGTTAAGTCACAATAAAAGTGAATTTTTTATTTAAGATTCTTAAAACAAAAAATCAAGAAAATAGCTCCATTTCATTAATAGGTCTCTCTAATTTGTTTTTTTTTTTTTTTTTTTGCATTATTATGAAGAAAGACAAATTAATTTTTATTGGGAAGAGGTAAATTTTATTATTTCAATCTATTTAATATTTAATCCTATCTAAATACCATATCCTCTTTAAATTATTGCATTTTTTTATTTTTTTCTTAATTAATAGTTCTTAAAAGGAGCTTTGCATTTTAACAATAAAGAATATTGGGCGTTCATTACATTCATTTGAAACTATAATTTATATTTTTAAAAATTTAATACAAATAAATCAGTTTACAAATCTAATAAATTTCTTATTTCACTCGGGATAATTTTTATTTTATTTATATTAAAATTTCTTTTTATTTTTTTATATTTTAAAATTATTTATTAGTGAAATGACTAAATTATTCTATTATTTTTATGTGTGTGTATTGATCATAAATATTATTTAAATTATTCACTTGATACTATTTTATGAATGCATAGATGATAAAGGTTATTTACATGGAAAATCTTGAAAGGTTATTTAAACCATTCATCATACATGAAGGTTAGTGATGCTATTTATTAGATTATTTAGGATTGAACAAGATATTTACACTCAAAACCCTAAACTCATCATGCTATTAAACATTGAATTGCTTGATGTGAACTTGTTAGAACCATTTTCAACCCATATTTTATCTGAATGGATTAAGTCATAATCAAGAAATCTTCAAATTTGAAGAATCTTCGAACGATGACAGATATTGTATCATGATCAAATCATATTCTAACTATGAATATTTGAATCACATGATCAAACCATCTTTGAACAATGATCAAAGATATTCAAAACGAACGATCATGATTTTATCATTATTTGAGGAAGATAGTATCATTGCTTGACTATAGTTCGATCACATTCAATTATTGTTCAAAGATGTCCGAAGTTTGTTCGAATGATGATCAACGAAGATTCAAAGTTGGTTAGATCATGATACGATAATCATTTGAAATTTGTTCAAATGATGATCGAATATTATTCAATTATAGCTTTTTGATGATTCAAATCATATTCAAACCCTATTTAAATCATATTCCAATCCTATTCAAATAAATTCTAATTAAAGTTTGATCGAAATCTCTTCGAATAATGTTCAAAGTTTGTTCGAACCAAAGCCGTAGTCAACATTAAATAAGTAATATGTGATCTAAAATATGGATGCTTTGATTTGAATGAAACTTTCGAGCACATTTTTCTAGAAAAAAAATGACGGATCTATGCTTCCAATTTTCGCTATTATGAGATATATAAAGTAAAATTTATTTTCTAAATACATTCAAATAGACAGCCTCATAAAAATTTTAGTTTTAAGAGAATTTATATATATATTATAAAATTCATTTATGTATTTTATTTTAAATACATAAATATTAATATTTTTTTAATATGAGTTAGAATTTGAATATTGTATAAATAAATATAAAATTTATATATTAAATATATAAATGAAAACTATTATTATTATGATTATATATAATTATATATCCCTCAAATTTTTAATATTTTCGTTGCGTTTTCTGCGGACCGCTACCACTTTTGAATCCTCTGGACCCTATTCCCGGCATCTTTCCTGGCCGTTGAGAAGCGAACAAATCGACATGGAATTTAGCGGAAACAGACGGCTTCCGCATTTCCTCTTCTCCGCCTCTTCTCCTACTTCGAGCTCCTCTACAACGGAAGAACCCTCCCGCGTTTTGGCCCCAGCGTTCAATCAAGAAACTCTTCCCTCTCCTCTTTTTTAGGGTTTTGATCCATGGCTTAATTCGATTGCCGAATCCGATTTTGCAATTTCTGCTTGCATTGTTTGTCTGGTCTGGAGGAAACTCTAGCTGGAGACTACATGGGAAGCCTCAATTTTGAAGTAGACGATGGTGTGAAAAGTTGTTCTTTTATTCAGTTTTTCTTTTTTTTTCCTGCTATTGCTTTTTTTGTCCTTTGATTTAGAGGAAATTGCAGCAAAGAGGCGAGCGGAAGTAGTTTCATGGCTGAATAGTTTGTTCCCGGAGCTGAAACTGCCGAGGAGGCCACGGAATGGGAGCTCAGAGTGCAGCTGTTTGATGGCTCTATTCTTAATGGAATTCTTAGGATGTTGAATACTGGTGCTGTGGACGAGGTAGGGCCAGCATTGTACTTTTCTTGTTTTTTTTTCGGTAACTTTGTGGGATTATTTGATTATTTGCATGTAGAAAACATTTTTAGAAAAATTTTTACTTATTTCATTTGTGAAATAATCATGTTTTTTGTCGCTCATTGAAACATACGGGGCCAGATGATGGATGAAAGCGCCTCTCCGTCTTCACTCGCGTTGAAAGTCTAAGACTGGAGCTGTCTTGATGCGTTGTTCTTTACTCGTTCGCTGTCTTAGTTGCTAATAGCACCTGTTTCTATCCAAGATCACAACGTTATGATTCCATTTCTGTCTAAATATCTGTTTAAGTTGTTTGTAAACTCTAAAATCCATATTGATTTCTAACTTCAATAACTTTGATTGTAGACTCGAATGATGGAATCCAGTCAATTCACCTTTTTTTTCTAGACATGTTAAGCAATCACATGTGCCCTGAGCTTGTTTTGGGGTTGCATTATGAAATCCTAACGTATATGGGCTTCTTTGTCCAGATTAGATACGCTGATTATGTTCCCTCTGAGAGGCGCCCAGAAATTTTGAAGCTGTTCCTCTCTGTTGTCAATAACTTGGGGTTGCCCAGCTTTCAAGTGGCTGATTTGGAGAAGGTAACTTGCAAGCTATGTTATTTCAGTTGTAAAATTTCGCTAGAAAGGAAAACTGTAAAATCGAACAATGTTATGTACGTTTCTGTGGATCTAGGGAATTTTTCTGCAGTTTTGAATGCCTTCTCGCCATCCGGAGCCACATCGATTCCACAGTTAGGAAAGACAAGGTTGTGAGCCCACTAACTAGGTGCAAGAGCCTGCAAATTAGGAAGTGGAAGCATAGGGAAAAGCCTGGTATGGTTCATTGGTTATGGTATTCATAGTGGGCAGAGTTCTCCGGTCTTTGGAGATGATAAAAAATCAAGTTGGCTGAAAGGAAGTTCCAACATGCCTCGAGAAGTCTTGTCTCCCCAGGTATTGCTTTTGTTTAAAGTTGTGAGCAGTTGCTATGAGATAATATAAGCAGACATCTGTAGCTGGTTTCTATTAAATAAGATTTGGTTGCTATCTATGGTCTTTATCTTCTTTGTCCTTGGCACTAATAGTTATTGTATTGATCTTATGGTTTCTCAAAATTGTTTCGTTTTTCTTTTTTCATAGATACAACTAGTCCTTTATCACAATATGCTGGAAATAAACTCCATGAGGTTTTCCAGCTAAAACGTGGGCAGTTTCCGAACTTCCTTCTGCTAAGATTTCAGAAATCATGAAATTGAACAGTTTTAGATGTAAGCTTCAACTTTTGACGACATGGAGTTGTCTTTTCTGTTTTCTTTTTTGAGAGTATGTAGTTTACCTTGCTTGATATCACTTTTGCATGACCTATGCTTACTATATGAGAGCACTATTTCCTTCAGAATGCTCCAACACAAGCACTTTTGAGTTTTGCCAATGAGATTCTTGATGAAAGCATTGAAAAAAAAAAGGGGGAATTACCTCAGGTATGCCATTTTTTTAAGGAATCTTTCTGGCATCATATCAAAGACTTAATTTTCTGCAAAATTGTTCAATTGCAATCACTTCGAACTACTCACGCATTTAATGCAATTTTGCCTGTCTTTTTCTTTTATTTTCTTTGCCAGTGTGTGGCGTGCTTGTTGAAAAAGGTTTGCAAGAAATTGAAAGGCGTGTTACAACTCAAGCTGAGCATATAAGACATGTAAGAACATGACTTTCTGATATTTTTGTTGTTTGTGCATAAGATTAAGCTAACAGATCGTTTTGTTGTCTCAGCAAAGTAATATGATGAAAGCACGTGAGGAGAAGTATCTATCAAGGATCAAAGTGCTTGAGACACTAGCTAAGGGAACAAATGAAGAAACACGGGTATAAATAGTTCAACTTGTTTGTTCCTGCAATATATTGGGTGGACTTTCTGCTGACGGCTGCTTTTTTTATGCCACTTCCTTTTCTTCAGATTACTGCAAACCAGGTCCAGGTCCTACAGGTCTAGTTATTCTCCTTGCTCATAACATCCTATCTACTTGATCACTTACTATGATTACTTTTTATTAACTTTGATGGTCAGCTTCTTATATTTGATTGTAGATCAATTAGTTTTACTTCTTATATTGTTTGAATACAAACAAGTCCCACACCCTTTATTCACAAGATTGTAGATCGGTTAGTTTTGCCCTCATTTTATAGGTTCAATTCTCATCCATGCTACAATGAATACTTTAGGTAATAAAATTAGCTGTTTTCAAAATGCATAAAAAATGTAGATCCTGGAAGGTATTGATAATGAAAAAGATTATAATTTTTAATGAGGGGTCTGGGGTTGAATCATCATTTGCGCTAAATGTTTTGGAGGCATGTCCGTTTTCTACTAATTTTGAAAACTTAATGAACAATTTTATGCCTGTATTATATGTGTCTAACACAGACACGGGTTACATAATGGTTTCTTTTCTTCCTATAGGATACTCTTTTCATGGATTGCGATAACTGCCTTCGTATGTACTTTAACTGTGAACCTTTATTGTAATGCAATCAAGCCAGAGAAATTTGTATCAAATTTTACGAAGTGCGGATTAAATTCATTGATAAGGCTCTTTTATAATTTTATATATTTCTTTATCTATAATCCTAGATTTATTTGTGTTCTTGTTTCTTTCTGATGGAAAATACTGGGAATGAATTTTATATGCAGGCAGATAAGAAAAAATTTGAGGAGCAAAAGAGACTCGGGGAGGAAGAAGTAGTTAGGCTGATGAAGGAGAAAGAAAATAGTGAAAGCATTATTTCAGAACTTAAGCTGGCTATAGAATCGACCAAGAGTTCATATGAACAAAAATATCAGAGCCTAGAAACTGAAGCCAATCGAACTAAGTTTGAGCTAGAAAAGAAAATAAAGGAGGTTGAAGCCCTTTTAGAAGAGTCAAGGAGGAGGTCAAACGAACTGGAGGTTTTTTCAGAATCAAAGTGTCAAAACTGGAACCAGAAGGAGCACATCTTCAACAATTTAATGTGTTTAGAATTGCAATCGTTGCAGGTATTTCATTTTTATACATATTATTATGTTTTTTTTTATGCTATACTTATCATAATCCATGCTCTCATAGGACTTGAGGACATCGTCTCAATCAATAAAAGAAGAAGTTATTGATGTGCAAGAAAGATGGAGAGAAGAAATTGCAAAGTTTGGTGAGCAATTGGTGGCCTAAATTACTGTATCTATGTGCTACTAAATCTTAAGTATTTATGCCTATCCTCTAGCTTTTTTGACAGCTTTATTTTCTTTCTTATTTGTCAATTGCTTGTATATTTCACAGGGCTAAAGTTGAAAGTATTAACAAATGCTGCTGAAAATTATCACACTATTTTCTTAGAGAATATAAAATTGTACAATGAGGTTCAAGAATTGAAAGGTGATGACCTAACATCTGATAATGTACACATTGTTTTTTCTTACCATTATAGTCAAAATTATCACTTGGTTTTTTAACATGAATGTTCAGGTAATATCCGAGTCTATTGTCGGATAAGGCCTTTACTTTCTGGAGAAGATACGAAGTCTACAGTCATTGACTATATTGGTGAGAATGGCGAACTTGCTATTGTAAATCCATCCAAACAAGGAAAGGATGGACAAAAAATGTTCAAATTCGATAGGGTCTTTGGTCCAGCTGCTACCCAAGGTTCATTTCATACTGCTGCAACCAGTAGTTATAGCAGTTTTGAGCATGCTAAGATCAACCTTTGTACTTGGCTCTTATTGAGGATAAAAAATGAGAATTTGTGCTTTGTCAGCTCAATACTAAACAACTATATGTTCTGATTCCTATGCTTATTCTGTTGACAGAGGAAGTATTCTCAGATATTCAGCCTTTAGTACGATCAGTTCTTGATGGATACAATGTCTGTATCTTTGCATATGGACAAACTGGATCAGGCAAAACATACACAATGGTATATTAAATCCTTCTTTTTTTTGCTGCTCCCCTGTTTTTATCTTTGATGACGTCCATGTGATGTATGGGTACTTATTTTAACAAATACAGAGTGGGCCCGATTCACTATCGAAAGAAGAATGGGGAGTCAATTATCGAGCTTTGAATGATCTTTTTCATATATCTCGAAGTAGAAGAAGTGCCGTAGAGTATGAAGTTGATGTGCAGATGATTGAGATATATAATGAACAAGTTCGTGATCTACTTTCCAATGATGCATCACAAAAGAGATATCCTTTCAAAATGCTTCATTAATCTCTTCCATTTCTTGTTTTGGCATTTTCATTTTTTATAGTATGAAAATGATTTGAAAATTTTGCTAGTTGAGGGAGTTATTAGGGTTTGCTTGGTTTTCACTCATATCTACATTACAATGCTATGTAATTAGCACATGCTAGTTGTTTGATTCACTGATTTCTTTACCTAGCAATTTCATAAATGACATTCATGTTCTATTTTGATGATGTTTAGATGCGGGCCAAATTCATCGTTGTTCTTCCTACAAGATAACATTGAAGAAAACACGCGATATCTTATAAATAATGTTTTCATCAAGATAATAGTGTTATATAAATAGCTCTTAGCTTCATTATTTATTTCGAAATTAACTTCTCCTTGCTTTATTAGATTTAAATCTTAGGTGTTATGTATTCTTTGTGTATTGATCTTTATCAGCTAATTGTCTTTTCTTTAACAAGCTTACATTTGGGATTGTGAGTAGATCTCAAGCAAGTGGACTTGCTATCCCTGATGTAAGCATGCACTCCGTTGATTCAACCTCTAATGTGCTGGAACTGATGCAGAGGGGACAAGCAAACAGGGCTATAAGTGCCACTGCTTTAAATCAAAGTAGCAGCCGTTCACATAGGTTATAACTGCTACTCTAAATCAAATAAGTAGCCTTTGACCTAGGTTTCTATGCATTGTTCATTGAACATACGGTTGTTTTTAATACTTTTCTTTATTCTTGTTCTAATCTTAAATTTATTAAAATTTTCCAGTGTTGTAACCGTTCATGTCCGAGGTATTGATTTGAAGGCTGGAACACCTTTGTTTGGATCCCTTCACCTCATAGACCTTGCTGGGAGTGAGAGAGTTGAACGCTCTGAAGTGACTGGAGATAGGCTCAAGGAAACTCAGCATATTAACAAATCCTTGTCGGCTCTAGGCGACGTCATATTTGCTCTGTCCCAAAAAAGTGTTCATGTTCCATACAGAAATAGCAAGCTCACTCAAGTCTTACAAAGCTCCTTGGGTATTTCTCTCCCGTTTGCTTTACAGCTTATAAATTATCTGCATTGAAACTGTATCTCTTACATTACATAGACTTCTTTGATCCAGCTCTGCAGCTCATGTTAAATGCTGTTTCTTGTGCAGGTGGCCATGCAAAAACACTTATGTTTGTGCAGATAAATCCAGATGTAAAGTCATATTCAGAGAGTTTAAGTGCATTGAAATTTGCTGAAAGAGTGTCTGGAGTAGAGTTAGGTGCTGCTCGTAGTAACAAAGAGAGCAAAGATGTCAAGAATTTGACTGAACAGGTTAACTAATAGTAATCAAAGGACATGAAACTGAGTAATTCACATTGATTCTTGTGCTGTTAACTAGAGGCACCTTGTGTGCCTTACATTTCCATTTCATGCTATGCCTGGACAAAATAGCAGTACTTCAAACACTTGACATTTCCTTCTTCACTACTTGTGCATATACCCATGATAATCAGATGGCTTTTAATGTGTTTTAATTGGATGTTTCAGGTAGCATTGCTTAAAGAAGCCAATGCAAGGAAAGATGAGGAGATTGAACAGCTGCAAAAGCTCAGGGAAACCGGAACATTCTCTTCTGGTGTAAACCATGTAAAACATGGTAATTTTGTTTTGAGGCACTCATCCTTCTCTCCTGAAATGTCCTCAAAAGATTTAACTTCCCAACAAGGCCTGGGATTATCAGTTCAAAGGATCATCAGATCTAATAATGAAGCTACTTTAGATTCTGATAACTCAGACAACAGCGACAGACATTCTGAAATAAGTTCGCAGCACTCTGTGGATGACAAGCACAAGAGTGAAAGCTTGCGTCACTCAAAGCATTCTGGTGAAGAACCTGGTTTGAGTTGTCTGGCAGATTCTCAGATTGTTGCAGTCAATGGCGTAGATTCAGAAGAAGGATTAAGTGATGCATATAATGGCGGCCTTTTGGAAACCAGTGGGTTAGTTAGTGCTATTGAGTTCATTCACCTCCCTGAGCAGAACAGGCCAATCAATGGTACAAAAGAAAAGATGTGAGTGTTCTTTTATGCTTTTGAAACCTCTTTTTGTCATTAAAGAACACATTAGTTGGTTTAGTTACAATTAGAGGTGTCAAAACTTGACCCGACTCGAAACCCGACTCGAAAAATTCCGTGTTTGAGTCAACCCATTTGCTAGACGAGTCAGGTTCGGATTTCATTTTCTGACCAGTTTTTAAAATCAGGTCGAGTTCAGGTTGACCCAGAAACCCGATATCTATGTTGCACTGATACGAATACGGTGACACGGATATGACACGATATGGATATGTGACATGTCAATTCTTAAAAATACAAGATACGGGTACAGCACGAACATGACATTATAATTTATAAATCATATATAAAAATTAAGAAAATAATCAAAGCATAATATTTGAAATGACAAAAAAATGAAAGCAATATCATTTATAGCCTTGTAGCTTAGCTTCACTAACCTTTTTTTTGTAATTCTGCCAACTGTGATGAACTTATTTTAGGGCAATTTTCAATTTCATGCTCAACAATTTTCAACAAATGAGCTTTCACTCTATAGTACGATCATTTATACGTGGCATTACAATAATTGCATTTGAATGCAACATTGCCCCCACCATCAAAAAGTTTTTCCTAATTTGGTGACATGACTCCACAAAGGTTTACTATCTTCATTGTTGGGCTATGATGAACCCTTACCAGTCCCAATTCCACCTCCACTTCAACTCATTATCCTAAGAAATAAAAAAAGGATTTGCACAAATTGTTGGTTCAAATGTTACAACTGCAACATTGCCCCCACCATCAAAAGTTTTTCCTAATTTGGTGACATGACTCCACAAAGGTTTACTATCTTCATTGTTGGGCTACGATGAACCCTTACCAGTCCCAATTCCACCTCCACTACAGCTCATTGTCCTAAGAAATAATAAAAGGATTTACACAAATTGTCGGTTCAAATGTTACAACTCCAAATACAAAGCTCAAATGTTAGATAATCAACAAGTCAAGGGAAGAGTTAAAACGTCGCTCGCAGCTGCAGAAACAAATACGACGCATCATTTTTCGAATTTTTTTGGTTTTTCAACCTACACGCGTATCCGATACGTATGTCCGTTTGAAATTAAATAGTATGTTAATTGATTCGGCTTTGCCGTATCCGACATGTATTGGTGCCGTATCAGACGCGTATTCGTGTCTGACACGTATCCGATACAACACGCCTTCATAAATAGGTGTATCAGTGCAACATAGCCCGAAATCAACCCACAAATGACTCGGGTCACTTGCCTGCAGTCCCGACTCCCGCGCTCAGGTCCGCACGTAGCGAGCCCTCATGTGTCCGCACTCAGAGCAGGACCCAAACCCGCATTCGCACTTGGACCCTCGCCGCAGCAGCACCACGCTGGTGCCGTGTCCGCACCTGCATCGCACGATAGCATCCTCACCTACTCTAGTGCCTGCATCCCTAACGCGCTCGTCGCCTCGCCCGCTCACGCTCGCTTCACCCATTGCGCCCGCTCTCGCTCCCTTGCCCGCATAGTGCCGCACCCGCTGCACCCCCTTCGCCTGCAAGCCCCGCATGTGCTCGCCCCATTCGCGTCTCCGGGTTAGCGGGTTGGGTAGGATCAACCTGGCAACCCAGTGGGTTGGGTTCATGTCTAAATTTCTAACCCGTTTGCAAAACCAGTTTGGGTCAGCTGAATTCGACCCAGGTCAATTTTGGGTTCAACCCGAACCCGATTTGAATACTCTTTTTGACACCCCTAGTTACAATCTTTCTACGATAATAAATAATCTAAAAGT
The DNA here is from genome assembly GCA_019925795.1 of Dendrobium chrysotoxum. Classification (NCBI taxonomy): domain Eukaryota; kingdom Viridiplantae; phylum Streptophyta; class Magnoliopsida; order Asparagales; family Orchidaceae; genus Dendrobium; species Dendrobium chrysotoxum. The sequence goes on along the minus strand of CM034300.1, from coordinate 3,112,139 downwards.
TGTATGTTACTCTAATTTTTATATCTTGTTAGTTCATTAACCAACATAGTCTATCTCTCTAAAAATTAGTGTTTGTTAATGTGGGCTCCAAAAATTTGCGCCATGGCCTCCCCTCGCCTCGCTTTCTTTTTTTGCTCGGGGGAGTTTTAATGGATTAAGTTTCGGGGGAAATTTTGGGAAGGCAGATTAGGTTTGTAGATAAGGACACTCAGAGATTTCACCCTCATTTTGCTAGGACTTTATGATATGAGTTCTGGTTTCCTATAGGCACAAGCCCCTATAGTTAATTACCCCTCCTGATCACAAGAGAGAACTTTCGATTAAGGCTAGTCGTGGAGGAATACGTCATATCCATATATACATGATATCAGGTATATAGTAGCAGCATTGGTTTGGTGTTTAAAGATTAGATATTTAAAATAAAAAATTTCACCATCTTGCATTTAAAGCGGATGGTGGGGAGAGTGATGATGAGCCCGATCAAGATCCTATGGTTCTATCGTCCCAAGCCAACATGGTCCCTGGTCTACTTAATCAGAGGAGGTAGTCGACCCAACCTGACAGAAGGATCATTGTCAGCAGCTATGGGTTGCATCGTCCAAGGGTACCTTGTAGACTTGGGGTGAATGTTTGTCCAAGGATATATAAATTTGAATCCACCTTGGCTGACATAGGGCTTCGTGCCATATCAATTATATCATATTGATTCATTGCTCATTGATTTGACGCCATTGGGGAGCATACGAGCGTTGACCATGACCGTAATACAATGGTGCCATTTTGCGGCAAACCACCCGGTTCAGAGGGTCCTGGTCATAACCGTTCACCTATGGTGCCATTTAGCTGCGAAACTCATAATGTGGTGCCGTTTGACGGCGAAATCATCGGTTAGAGGACATGTGTCACGTCTTTACTGCAATAGACAAATTGAGAATGAATTTTAGTGATATTCTCGACTAAACATTATCTCTTTGTGAGCTGAAATAGTTTTCAGATTTGTTCATCTCAGCAAACCTTTGCGGAGGGTGGATAGTTATTTAAGCTTTAAGTGTTTGATGATTAGTTTCAAAGGGAAAAGCTCCTAATAGTAAAAATAGTTGGTGGTGGAATCCAAATGTGTAAGAAAAGATTAAAAATAAGAAGATTTGTTATAAAAATTGATTTAATTGTAAAAATTCTGATAATTGGAAAATATATAAAGAGGCACGTAAGGAATCTAAGAAAGCAATATGCAATGCAAAGAGTTTAGCTTTTAGTGATTTATATAATAGATTAGATACTAAGGAGGGAGAAAGATATATGTATAAGTTAGCCAAACAAAGAGATAGGAATAGTAAGGATTTAGTTCAAGTGAAGTTGAAGGATGAAGATCAAAAAGTACTTTTTTTAGAAAATGATATTCAACAAAGGTGGATGAGATATTTTGCTAAACTTTTTAATGAAGAATTTAAAAATAAAATTGACTGTAGTGACCTTAGCACCCTAAATAAAAATAAAGATTTCTATTTTTATCGGCGTATTAGTAAAACCGAAGTTAGAGAGGCTTTAAAGAAAATGAAGGGTGGAAAAGCTGTTGGACCTGATGATATTCCAATAGAGGTGTGGAAATGCTTAGGAGATGAAGGAATTTCTTGGCTTACTAAACTTTTTAATACTGTTTTGAAGACTAAAAAGATGCCAGATGAGTGGAGAATGAGTGTGTTAATTTCTATTTTTAAGAATAAAGGTGATGCACAAGATTGTGCGAATTATAGAGGAATTAAGTTAATGTGTCATACTTTAAAATTATGGGAACGAGTTATGGAGCATAGGTTGCGGCGTGATATTAATGTTTCTCAAAATCAATTTGGATTCATGCCGGGTAGGTCTACTATGGAAGCCATATATTTATTAAGAGGTTTGATGGAGAAATATAGAGAGAATAAGGAGGATTTACATATGATATTTATTGATTTAGAAAAAGCATATGATAAAGTTCAAAGAGAAGTGCTATGGAGAGTTCTTGAAAAGAAAAGAGTTAATAACCCTTATATTCAAATCATTAAAGATATGTATGCAGGAGCTATTACTTGTGTTCAAACACAAGGTGGTTTGACCAAGTATTTCCCTATTTCGGTTGGATTACATCAAGGATCAGCCTTAAGCCCATACCTTTTTGCTTTAGTCATGGATGTTCTCACTAGACATCTGCAAGAGGATGTACCTTGGTGTATGATTTTTGCTGATGATATTCTTCTTGTTGATAAGACTAGAGAGGGAGTTGAAGATAAACTAGAATTGTGGAGGTCAACCTTAGAGTCTAAAGGTTTTCGCTTGAGTAGATCTAAAACGGAATATATGGAGTTTAATTTTAGTAACAATAGACCTAGTGAGGGGATTGTGACTTTGGGCGATCAAGTCATTAATAAGAGTACACGTTTTAGATATCTTGGATCTATTGTACAGAGTGATGGTGAAATAAATGGAGATATTATTAGCAGAATCCAAGTTGGATGGTTGAAGTGGAGGAATGCATCGGGCTTATTGTGTGATAGTAAAGTACCCCTCAAACTTAAGGGAAAATTCTATAAGATGGTGGTGAGACCTGCAATGCTGTATGGTGCCGAATGTTGGCCTTTAAAAGAGAAGCATAATTCTAAGTTAAGTGTTGCAAAGATGAGGATGCTCAGGTGGATGAGTGGCTTTACCCTTAGAGATGGGATACGAAATGAGCATATTCGTGAAAAGGTTGGAGTAACTCCAGTGGAAGATAAGATTAGAGAGAGTCGCCTTAGATGGTTTGGTCACATAAAACGGCGGCCTCCCAATGACCCGGTTAGGAAAGTAGAGGTCTTAGATTTGATTTATGTTAAGAAAGGTAGAGGTAGACCTAAAAAGGCTTGGTTAGAAAATATTAGAAATGATCTTTCTTTATTAGATTTAAACGAGAATTTAACTTTTAACAGGACACAATGGAGAAAAAGGATTCATGTAGCCGACCCCACGTAGTGGGATAAAGGCTTGATGTTGTTGTTGTTGTATTGGAATTTTTGGATTTTATGGGCATTTGGTGTGGTATTTCTTTGAGATTTGTGTGGACCCCTTCGGTTGAGATTTTTTGTCAACGCGGCCATCATCAGGATATTTGGGGTCATTTGCAAGTACTTGTATTTTGTGAAAATTTGAAGACATTTGAAAATATATATGATCCCCTTTAGTTGATATTTACGTTCAACATGACCATCATCAGAGAGTTCATAGGTTGTTATATTTTGTTGATTGAACCTTGTCAACTCTGTCTACTTGTAGAAAGAGGATTGGGTTTGAATCTAAATTTATTTCTTAACCCGCGCAGCATTCTTAGGCGTCATGTGTGTACCTACAATATGCTCGCCAGGGCCTACGTGGGTATATGCCGTTGGATGCATTTCATGAGTTATTATGTGTCAAAAAATATTAACACGTTCATCTTTCTTTCAAGAGTTCTTATATTTTTATTATAATGGGAATTATCATACATTAACAAATGAACATGAAGAAAAACTTTAAAACAAATAAGCATACATAGTTTAGTTTCTGTCATTGCTCTATTTCTAATTTAAATGAATGTTTTAGATCTTTATTTTAAAATTAAAGGTCGGGCTTTTATTCATGTGAAGTCACAAACACCTTTTAATAGTACTATGGATTTCTACTAACGTCTGTGTTGATTCGCTGAGACCCAAAATGTGAAAGGCGCTTCATATTTGTTGGGTATGTCAATAACAAACGGGGGACTCTAATTCTATCATAGATTGCTAAAAAATATTGATTATTCATCATCTTTATTTTCATATGTACATTTTTGCTTGTGATCTTTCCAGTTTTAGTTATACTTCATGAATACAGGTCCAGAGTTAAATCAACTGTAGCTAAGCCATTACAACCAAAGCTTGCACAAGAAACAGTGATCCATTCAAAGTTGAAGGATTCTTTGAAATCTCCAACCTCTCTTGCTACAAAAGGTGCTTTGAAGCCTATAAATTCGAAAGATGGCTTGAAATCTCCAAGTATGTACCTTTACATCTTCATTGTTTTTTCTAATTAACGTGAAAATTAATTCTCTGCTACTTGCATTTATTCTTTTTTTTTCTTTTTTAAAGAGAGCCATTTAGTTTAATGTAAATTATAATTCTCAAGGGATTACAAGTCATGTTTTTTAAATGTTGTGATCCTAATATCATTTTAACTATGTTTGTTTGAAGCCAGTTGTATCACTAATGCACTTAATTGATAGTAATCTCATTGTAGAATCAATTGAACTTAATTAGTATTTCATTTCTCACTTGTTTCTTATGTGAAAAATGATAATAGAAATACTCCCAAACAAAAGTATGTCACACTCTTCCCAAATTTAGTTGTTCCATCTCATCAAATGTGGATTTTTGCAGAAATGCAACAATACTCTTTTTAATTACAATTTCGTCCAAATGATTGAATCTATACTATTTTTTTAAACTTAGGCTTTGTTTGGGACAGATTTTTTGCTGCTTTCTAAAACAGCTTTTTAGTACAAAAATTTCTTGAATTAAAAATTTATGTGCTAGAAAGCCGTTTTGGAAAATATTAAGAAAGTTGTCCAAAATAAAATCTTATTCTCTACTTGCCAGCAATCGAATGGACCCCAAAACAATATCAATTCCTCCATCACAAAAATCAGTTTTAAGCTCTTGAAGTTCTTTTCAGCTATTTTTCTTAAAGATATATTATATAACAATCAGTTTGATTTGTTAATGTTGTGCTAATATAAGCTTTTCTTTCACTTGGTCAACAATCTCAGGCTTAAAGAGCAACACTAACAGCCAAGCAACTTTATCATCAGCTAAGCCCCTCTCAAAGCGCTGGCAGTAGGAAAAGTGCTTTTGGCATGAAATTCTCTTATTTTTATTGTGAATACAATTTTGCAGAAGTTTCGAAACATCAACATTAAAGTAAGCCTCTGTCCAATATTTTGGTGTAGCCAACAGAGCTTCTATGACTCATCTGATGCTGAAGATATTATAAATTTCTCATATAGATAGTTTCTTCAATTTGTTGAGTGATGCCCCTTAGGGTGTGGCAATCTTGTAATATTACTATACATTATTTGATTCATTTCTATATGTTTTTTATTTGCTAAAAAGAATTATTTGTTGAACTCATTTGAAAGGAGCTTTATCATATTTGGAATATAGAGATTTTTAAAGGATCTTGATCCTTGCATTTCCATATTATTCACAAAACCTATGTAAATGCATGTCACTAAAGCTTTGTTTGGGGTAGCTTTCTTATTGCTTTCCAAAAAGTAGCTTTTTAGTACAAAAATATTTTGAAAAAAAAATTGTATTAAATAACTATTTTTGAAAGCAGTAAGAAAACTATCTCAAATGAAGTCTAAGTTAAATATGCATGTTTTATAGTCTTTATTTTTGTGAAAAAATTTATGTCAGCATATCCTGATATCATTTTTGTTATGGCGAGTTTTGAAATCATTGGATATGCTTTGAGATTAGTGTGCAATATTATTAATTTTAAATTATATTAATCTCAAAGCAAATTCAATAATTTTCGTGTTTATCATGATAAAAAATTATTCCAACATATTTTAATATAATTTTTTTTCAATTTTATTCTTTTTCACTCTTATTAAAGATGGGAAGGGTTAGAGTTTGTTGTGCTTTCCAACACTCTTGATTAGGGGTGTATGATATTTGGATAAAATCAAAAAATTGAATCAAATCTGTCATATTTGATTAGTTTGGTTTAGTTATGAAACCAATAGTTTAATTTATTGATTATTTGATTCTTTTAATTTTTAATTATTAGTTTAATTTTTATTTTTGTAAAAGTAATCAAATTTAAAACTAAATTATATTAATTTATTTAAATATTAATTTAAAAAAGTTCAAAATCGTAAATAATTAAGTGATAGAAAGATTACTGTTAATGTTATTCATTTATATGACAAAATTAGAAAGTTTAGTAAAAATTATTTGATAGTCTTTTTAATACATGCTATTGAAGCAAAAAATAATTTGGTAAATAATTAATGTTAAATACATTTCAGTTCACTTAAAATTAAATCTAATTGTCTAAATTAAAAATTGATTTAATTTAATTCAATTAAAAAAATATTTTGATTGATTCAATTTTTTAAAATTTACAATCAAAATAAATATATTTAAATTATTTATAAATCAAACCAATCAAAACTCTTGAATGTACAACCTTATATGGCTCAATGGAGATTTTTATATATCCAAAATCACTCCCAAGTGAACTTAGTATTAAGATTATAAATAATTTAGGATTAGTAGTGTTGCGGGCTAAGAATATACGCAGCGAGAGTTAGAAAATTTTTATCTTAGCGTTATACGGATATCCAGCATATAAACATAAGAAAAATGTAACACATGATTTTTACGTGGAAACTCAGAAAAAGGGAAAAACCGCAGGGCCACGCACAGTTAAAAGGGTTCCACTAGTGTTTGCTTAGATTACAAGTGGTTGACTCGTCCCTGAAATTGAGGATGATCAGATTACAATAATCAACTCCCGGGTTGAAATTCAATTACAAACGGAGATTGGAAATCCGACGATGTTGGGTGTGTTATAGCTTGTATTTTAAATCAAATTTTTTTTGGAGTAATTATAACTCTAAATTGCAATTCGTCTTTGTCATAGTATTTCATCATTTAATATATGCAATAAATATCTCAAAAATCAATAATAAAATCAATATGATCAGTGAAATCAAAAAAGATCTATCAAATAATATGATATACGATAAAGAGTAGTATCACACAATGAATTATGACAATATGTTATGCTATGTTTATCAATATTAATATCAGTATGAGCCATCAATCTATAAATTAGTTTAATGTACTATCAAATAAATATCATCATGAGTATAATTATAAAAAGTAAGGCATGACTTTCAGCTTTAATGTGGTGTTTTCAACATTTTTACCCCAATTATTTTCCATTTGGTCATCATTCATATCAATTATTACTTATTCATTAATCTATTATTATATTCAGGTGACTTTCAATAATCATTATCATATTTAGGTGGCTTTCAATAATCTTTAAGAGTCTTTACCCTCTGTCCGTCGGCGTAATTCAGTCAATCAATTATAGGCTACAACTAGGATTACACCACTGACATTTTATTTAAAGGAAAGCCTGTCGGCCCACCCTACTGTGCATGGTATTATATTTTTAAGAGCCAACCTATATTCATTATAGTGGTAACAGTCAACATTCCTTGCTTACATGCAAATGCTATTTTTTCCTATATAATGTAAGTCAATATCACGTACGAAATGCACAATTATATAAATACATGGAAATATATCAAATTTGTATACTATATATTTACTTCAAAAAATCATATCATTCAATTTAACCAGTGAAAATTCAATATGATACAGTCAAAATGTTCATATTGATGAGATCTATTACATACAAAAAGTTATGCGATGAAAGTTTTACCATTACAAAATTATTCATATTTTTCTATAACGGAAACACAAATTTGATTGGAAAAATATAAAAAATACAAAATTATTGAAATCAGAGATAGGGTAAATGTTCCTTATAGCAAGACGATTAAATATCTCAACCGGGTCGACTACAAAAATCGCTCCGCGACCTCCAAAATCGAGGTTTATTTTTCTCTCTCCTCTAAATTCTCCTTACCATCTTCTGTTTGCCGAAATGAAGAAAGGAATGGGATTTTAATAGAAAGAAATTTAAGTGGCTTAAGATATTTTAGTTAAAATAATAATTTAAATATTATATTATTAATTTTATCAATTTCTTTTAGTATAAATTCAAAGAAATCATTTTAAGACTTTAAAAATTATAGAAAAATATCCATAAAATAAATTATTTTATTTAAAAAATATCGGTGAAAACGGTTTGCAAAACGAACACTTGACGGTTCCGAAATCCTCACTTGTACCAATAGATACAAATTTCTTAAAGATTTTCACCGATGTCAAAAAATTATAAAAAAAATTGGTGCAAGTAAAATATTACAATCAAAATACTATGACAAAGACGGATTGAGATTTGGAGTTATAATGACTCCAAAAAAAATTTGATTTAAAATACAAGCTATTACAATCTCTCTACCTTAGAAAAATGTTACGCTCGACATTTTCATGAACAAAATAGATCAATGAACTTACATATTGATTATTTTGCCTTATTGAAGACAGTGATAGAGTTTTGAATTGTAATATTATAATAATAAAGCTAAAATTAATAATGTTGATGATATCAAGATCTTCTTTTTCATCACACCTTCCTTTTATCTTCATTTTTGGTCAAAAGTGGAGACTATGGGATTATATAAATATTTTTTATTAATTAAATATGAGGCTCATCCATAGGGTTGTTGGTGAGACTTGAGAGAGCCCCTAATTGTAATTTTTATAATAATTTTGATTTAAAGGGAGGTGGTATTAGGGGAGTGGGACATTATGTTGATCATTTTTTTTATTTTATATTGTGCTGTAAGTTTTTTTATTAGAATATTAAATATTAACTTTTACTTGAGTTATTAGAAATTGGCTTCATTTGAGACAACTTCCATATTATTATATTTTTTAGATTGGAATAATAATTTTTATTTAGCTATTACCTTTTGGTTGTTTTTTTAAATTCTTATGATAGTTTTTTTTCTACAATAGTTTTATAACCTCGGCAAAATTTTAGAAAGGACGGATGATTAATTTAAATTAGCAGAAAGAGCATGACTGGCCAAAAATTTAGAAAGGAGCGAATTTCTCAAATTGTTTGGCACAATGTTGAATTAATGCACGAAAGGATTTGATGAGTTCTGAATGCGACAAATTGTTTGGCACATTTAGCTCATGGGGATAGAGAACGAAAGAAAGAGAGATGGCGAAGAGAGGAGAGAGACGGGGAGAAAGAGACGGGGAGAGAGAGAGATGAGGAGGGAATGAGAGAGAGAGAGATGAAGATTGAAGAGGAGAGAGAGTAACTTTAAATATGAGTTTTTAAATATTATTTTTATACAATATTGTTTAAATATTATTTTTGTAATTAAAAAATTGATTTAAATTTATTCAACTATTTAAAAAATAATATTTTATTTAAATATCATATTAAAAATAATATTTAAATATCAATTAACTTATTTTTTCTAGATAAAATTTTTCTATAAAATATTTAAAAATATTTATTTTTTAGACTTTGAAGTTAAATTATATTATTTAACTCAAATCGAGCATCTCTCTCCCGGTCATCTCTCTCTCCCCCTCATCTCTCTCTATCTCTCTTGTACTCTCTGCCCTTTTCTCTCACACTCTCTCTCCCTGTCATCTCTATCTCTTACTCTGTTCTTGTCTCTTTCTCAGTCATCTCTCTCTTTTTCTTGTACTCTCTCCCATTGAGCTGAATGCACCAAAAAATTTGATGTATTCAAAATTCATAAATATATTTGATGCATTCAGCACTATGTCAAACCATTTATTGAATTCGCTCTTTTCTAAATTTTCAACTAATCACGGCCATTAATCTAAATTAATCATCCACTCCTTTCAAAAATTTTATCGAAAGATTTTTTAATGTAGGAAAGATTAACAATGACAAAGTAGGAGAGAGAAATTTTTTTTATTTATTTGCCTTGTTGGCTTAGAGAGGAGAAATCATCAATTTTTTTTTCTTTTATATTTATTAAAGTTTTAAGTGTAAATACATTTATTAATTTTTTGATAAATAATTTAGAATAAAAATTTTTAAGGAGTTATTATGTGTCATAATTTTTTATTCATATATTATTATTATTATTATTATTTTATCTTATTTTAAATAAATATTTATCTTATTTTTATTAATAAATTAATATAAATTTCAAAATTTTTTTTAACTATTTCTATATTTATTTAAAATGTGATTTTCTTTAAAAATTCATATTAATGCACAAAAACTAATGGCACTCAAATATTACTTTCTTTAAAATAATATAAATTTATAATAATAATAATATACTATGAACAAAAAAATATGAAAAAAATGTATTTTTAAAAGGATTATGATAAATAACATCACAAATTTTTTTTTGAAACATAATAACTCTTTAAAAAAATTTTCTTTATAAATTATTTATCATAAAAAGTAAAAAAATTGTATTTTAACTTAAAACTTTAATAAAAATAAAAGAAAAAAAAAAGGTGATTCCAAGCCAACAAGACAAATAAATAAATAAAAAAAATCTCTCTCCTACGAGAAATTATTCTGTGCGACTTCCGGACAGAAAGAATCATCTTGATTATGAGTATATATAAATATGTATACACTAATTTGATATATATAATATATAAATATTTACATAATATATGTACTCATATATCTAAATAATTCTTTCCGTCCGAATGCCACGGAATAATTTTTCCTCTCCTGCCCTCCACCTAATAAAAGAAAATTTTAAAATGAAAATATTGTCTTTCCTGCTTTTTTTTTTTTCTCTCCGGCTATCAGTCGCCCAAGCCCGGGTAGAAATGCAAATTTGTAATTTTGGGCTCCTTGAACGAACGCATCAAGAATTTTTTTTCTGTCGGCGTGTAGTATAAATGCCAAGCATCTCTCGAGGAATTGGGAATTTTGTTGAAAGAAAAAGAGTGGCGAAGAGAGATTTGAATTCTCGTCCAAGAGAAGAGAAGAGAAGAGAAGAGGAGAGGGAGAGAGAAATGGCAGGGCCGGTCAGAGAGGTAGCTGCGCCCGCCGCGGTGAAGACGACGGCCCTGAACTGTATCAGTCTATCGGATCCTGATATCAACAGATCCGTTTCCCTCCTCAGACAGGTCGGTCCTCTTTTGAATACGTCCTCCAACTTTTCGTTTTTAATGTTGAGGTTTTCGCTTTGAGGTCGAAGTTGAATCCAAATTTCTCGTTTCTTGTCCAGATTTTCTTTATTCATGTTTTTTTTTCTTTCCCTTTTGTACCAGTTTGTGACTTTTTTAGATTCAAAACTAGGTTTTTCTGCCATATCATTAATCAATTTGGCTAGATTCTGGTTAGGATGTTCTTTCAGCTCAAAATGGCAAGTATCTTGTTAGATGTTATGGCAGATTTCTTCTGTTTTATTAAGTTGATTACTTTATGGTGTTGTTCGCCCTGTGGTAGTTGAATGTTTCTATAACCGGTCAATAGTTTGGATTTGAAGTTGCCATTACTGTTTTTTCTTTTTTTCCACTCAATGATTTTTTTTTCAATGTTGATGGGATTCCATTTATGTTTGAAAAATCTGCTCTTCTGTATTAGGAATCGTTTTAGTCGCATTAAATTATTTTTTGTTATTAGTTCTATGTCCACGAGTTAATTAGAGTTGTGGTCATAAATTTATGCATAATTTATTTGTTTCTAAAGAGGCGTTTCAAGTCTTTTATTCTATGGCGCGAACCTTTGATAGTAAATCATAAAGTAACATGCTATTAATTTTAGATCTTTTGAATTCTATTTTGTGCTGGAGTAAGCTGTATTATGGTTGATAATTAACTGCACGTCTCTCCTGTTTTTTGTTGCTGTTTCAGGCTTGCCTAGATTCTGGATTCTTCTATGTGGTTGATCATGGAATTAGCCAGGAATTTATGGATGAAGTTTTCTTTCAGAGTAAGAAATTTTTTGATCTGCCTTTACCTGAGAAAATGAAGCTGCTTCGGAATGAAAAACATCGGGGTTATACGCCTCCTCTGGATGAGCTTTTGGATCCTGAAAATCAAGTGCTTGGTAGGTTTCCAAGGTTTATCATACTGCATCTTCACCTCTATATCTTCTAGATGTTAGTTTTGCTTCATGATGAAAGCTTAGTTAGACTCTACTCTGATTTAACTGCAATTTTACTTCATGAATATTTGTTGCTAAGTTGGGTATTATGTAATGATTAATTAGAACACTTTGACCTTTTTATTGTAATCAATAAAGTCTGCTATTATGTAATTTACAGAAATCAACCAAGGGTTGTTTGGTCAGCTGCGTTAGTAGGATATTGTATTTCATTTTTTTTTTTTTTACATTTCAACTTTTTTTTGTGTTTGGAATCAGGAGTATATTCAAGTTTAATTAGATCCCGGTAGAATGGTCATTTAATCAATACTATCAAGACAAAACAAAATTTAAGGACCATGTTTCAAAATTCTTAATGAGGAAGAATCCGGCACAATACACTGTAGAAGTGATTATGTGGCTTAAAAGAATTTGGAGATGGTTGTCAATGTAAGGGAACTTGGTCAAAATTGGCGTGCACAGAATACATAGTTATTTGTTTTGGGTTTCTTTATTTATTTTCATAATACTAATGGTTTATACTGTCTCCAGATTCTATCCAGCTTGATTTTTTATTTACTAAAAGTTTTACAGGTTCTCAATTTGATGAACTGATGATATAAGTTTGCTTTGCATTTTAATCTGCTATATTATTGGACAGAACACATACTATTGTCATGAGGATTTTACTCCTATGTTTTATATGTGCCATCTATTTGAATTAAACTCTTGTTTTATCCTTGATGTCTAAATATTAAAAGTTTTCACAATTTCTTATTATTAATCCATATTTCACTTATTTGCAATGAAGAATTTTCTTATGTGGTTATGGTTTTAATGAGTGTTTTTTGAGAGAGATATTTTAATGCTCTTGAATATGTTTCTAGGTGATTACAAAGAAGGATATTACATTGGTGTTGAAGTACCCGAAGATGATCCTCAAGCAGAAAAACCCTTTTTTGGTCCAAATCAGTGGCCTTCAAAAGGTAAACCATCCGAATGTGTTCTCTTCAGTGTCATTTGATATTTCTTTTTCAGAATGAAGCCAGTTTCTTCCATGGTAGTTATTTTACCTTAATTCCAGAACTTTAACAGTAGGTGTCAAACTTTTGAAATTCCGCTGAATCAGCAATATTACAATGCGCTGCGGTGTATTTGAACATTTTTTCACTATTTCTCATATTGTTTGTGATGACCATAATTTTCTTCAATATTAGTTTCAAGATATTAAGTATGATGCATCTCTTTTCATCTTAAAACTTGAGAGCTTATATATGTTGGTAAATCACTGCATCCGTAAGCTGGTCTGCTCGTCAACATCTCTTTATTTTTATGAAGCTGTCATAAATCCCTGGTGCATTTCTTGATTGCTGTGCTAGTTTCTACCTAATTTTAGTGATTTTTTCGGCAAGTTTCTTAGTAATGTATTTGCTGTGTTATTTGTTACAAATGCTAAATTGTTAAATTGAGCATCACGATGTATTTTGGGCTTTTTTTTTTAACTTATGCTGAACTTTTCTGATTCTGGTTTGTTCCGTTTTCTATATTATTAAGATATTTTGCCTGGATGGAGGCGGGTTATGGAGCAATACCACCAAGAGGCCTTGTAAGTTATCTTTTGTACCTTTTAATGTGGTATTTTATTTATCCATCAAGTAATTATCATTAAATATTGTCATCAAAGAATTTCAAGTAGCATATACTCAATTTACTTGAAATGAGGCATTTGACAAGTGTAATTGTCACATGATAGTAGGCATTGTCAATCTTTCTTGTAACTAGTGATTTCTTAATTGTATTATCGATTATGTTTCCCATTAGCTTGTAGCATTATCCTTGTTTGCTTTAGGCTCAATATTTTATTTACTGACAATTATAATGATAATGTTAATCAAACAAATACGAAGAAATCATTGAGTATTTCAAACCACACAAAATCAATGGGCAATTATAATTTAATCATCATAACAAAAAATTGTCAAATTTAAATAAAATATGGAGCAATTACAAGCTAATACTAAAATATGTAGAAAAAACTATGTTAAGAAAATTATTCATCAAATTTAAAAAATTTATGCCTGATGCCAGCATAAGGAGATGATTTCTCTGAGAATTTAGTAATTGAACTTATGTCGTATTTGAAGGAATGACGCATTCAATTTGTACACATAAAATTAAAATTGGAAGAAGAAATTTATTCCATCTAAGCTATCCAATTGCATATCTCAATTAATCTATTTATAGACCCCAATGCCTAGGTTACTAGATAACTTTGGCACAAAATTTATATAGTTTGGTGAGTCCATTCAAATTCAATTTGCGTAAGTATTCCAATTTCAGACATTCCATGGGCTAAGATGAAATCCACGATATTGACTCTATAATAGTCAACTCGTCCCGATCTACTTCCTAAACAGCCAGCCCGACTTCAACATTATAGCACAATAGTAAATAAAGGTAAATTTATAGTATTTCAACACATAATAATGACACAAAAGAGTAAAGGAAACCACAAAGGTGGAAGAATAGAAGACTAATAATACCACAAAGGACGATCTCCAGCAGCAATATAGGAAACGACTAAAAACAATGACCATATATGGGACAACAACATCTGAAATTGAATTAAACCAGGAATATAATCAATCAAATCCCATGCCAAACCATATAAACTAGCCATCGCTAAGAAATAGAAAACATAATCCTTTCTAAAAGCCATCATAATACGTATCAAAATACTAAAATAACATAAATTAGATCAACTAAAGGAATCAAATAAACTTTGCTCAAGTCATTGCTTGATTCAATGCTCCCAACGAGATTAAGCATGTTATTTCCATTTAACTTGCTTAGCTTCTACAAATTCGGCTGTTAAATTTAGCAGTTGATACTCATTGAGAACACAATATACCACATATTCTCTAAATAATAATGGCTAACTGAATGGGGACCAGCATCTATGGAAAAAACTTAGTACTAAATCAAGCCATTATAAACTTGTCTTACTACAAGATAACTAAAACAAAGGTTTCATTCACAGTATTTTGCTTCCTTCAGCCATAAACTTTGACCGCACATCATGATGCCTTCTATTTAATGGACAAATACATGGGTTTTCCTTTTTATGCCATCCTTTGTTGTTGCTTATTAACATGCTACATTTCCTTTTGTTTTTTTTTTTTTTGCTTTCTCTTCTAAGCCTAGTCTGAATACTATGCCGAAAAAATGTCATACTTTATACTAAATAGCTGTGGTGGCTGAAATTTCGTGTCCTTGACATTCAGATAATATTTTTCTAATGTTTTCAGGAGGGTATCCCGGTCAATTGCTAAGATCATAGCTCTTGCACTTGACCTAGATGCTGATTTCTTTGATAAACCAGAAATGCTTGGTGATCCCATTGCAACATTAAGGCTTCTTCACTATGAACGTGGCGAGTACTTTACAAATCATTTTTGTGTACTCCCTTATGTGTATTTTGCATGGTGTGATTTGTGGCATGATTGATTATTTGATATGAATTCAGGTAAAGCTTCTAATCCTGTCAAGGGGATTTATGGATGTGGAGCACATTCTGATTATGGTTTAATTACTCTCTTGGCCACGGATGATGTAGTTGGCCTTCAGGTAACTTAGGAGATGATCACCAGCGATTGTCCTTTTTTTCATCTTGAACTTTCGTTATTGGTAAGTATACGTTATAATATGTTTTGCACCCTTCCTAGATATGCAAGGATAAGGATGCCCAACCTCAGACATGGGAATATGTCGCTCCTTTGAAAGGGTTAGTTTCATCTTCAATTTCTAAACTAGAATTTTCTTTAATATTGATACTGGAAATGTTACTTCTACATGTACCTACTTCACTTCATTTTGCAACTTGTTGTTCTTGAGATTGCTAGAGGAGATTAACCAGAAAGGGGTTTGAAGTGGAGGTTTGGTGGCAGACTAGGCCAACTTAAATTCATACAAGAGTCATTACCTAAACTATCCGAAGTTTAGGCTGTGAAATCTGATTTAAGCTTGGCTTTAAATACCACCCACATTAAACCTGATGCATACGTATAGTGAATATTGAGGTGGCGTTTAGGTTTTGGCTGTCCAACTCAAGCTGAACATGGTCTATGCATATTCCTTCATTAACATCATGTTCATTTATTTTAGAAAATTTTGTGCTTACACTAGAAGAAGTCAACTATTTTGATTTCCCATGGCCGTTGCTAATTGGATATTTTATCTAGGATTCTATCGGGTAAGAAACTATAAAGTTATAATTTAGGCATCTTTTTCCCCTCAGACAATACTACGAAAACATGAGTCATGATTATTATGAAAGCATTGTTATTTCATGACCGGGTATTAAGTTGACTCAATTTTTTGCCTTTTCCAGAGGCTTCATTGTCAATCTTGGTGACATGCTTGAGCGGTGGAGTAATGGTGTTTTCAGGTATTGATCTTCCTTTCCAGAGGAGTTTTCCTTTTTTTCAAATCTTCTCTCTCAATGTATTAAGCATCTCTAGATTCTTTTTTGAAGTTTTTTGTCACGTAAGAGTTACCTTGTCGCTGATCACTGTTAGGTCACCTGGCATTCCGCTTTCACCATTTGACATCCAATATCATTGATCCCCTCGCTGCCATACTTGCCAAACATTTCTTAATTTTTTTTTCTCAACAGAGACATGAATCTAAAGTTATCGCACTTTAAAACTTTGATTTTATGTACATTTTTCTTGTTGTATGATTCACACAACAATTTAATGACACCACTTAGACTTTTTCCTTTTTCTCTATTTATCTTTTAAAAGAGTTTCCATTGTGGGCTGTTAATGCACTTTGGATGACAAAGATCAGGTAGCGGTTATTCTGAGAGAACAATGTATGATCTATGATTTAGGATTGCTTTAGCATTAATAATCTTAACTTGCACATTTTTGTCATACCATATCAGATTTAATTGGATGCTATATTGGGATTTCAAATGAGCTATTTCATTGAAGTTTATTTTTCACTAGTTTTCCCCTGCACGCAGGTCTACACTGCACCGTGTCATCGTTGATGGACAAGAACGTTATTCTGTAAGCTGTTGAATTCAAAAGAAAGTTATTTTTAAAACATCTTAATGCTGTATTTTGACATTATTTATGCTTACTTTATCAATGTACTACTTGAATGATGCTTTATTTGGTTTGATATATCTTATGCTTATGTGGATCTAATGGTGTAAGTGATGTAGAACTAAATGATGCAACAA
The DNA here is from genome assembly GCA_019925795.1 of Dendrobium chrysotoxum. Lineage (NCBI taxonomy): Eukaryota > Viridiplantae > Streptophyta > Magnoliopsida > Asparagales > Orchidaceae > Dendrobium > Dendrobium chrysotoxum. The sequence goes on along the minus strand of CM034300.1, from coordinate 3,095,092 downwards.
TGATTATTGAAGAGTTTGCACGCTTTCAATTAAGAGCAATAAAGAACTAGACTTTAGCCAATTAACGAAAATGGAAAACAAGAAAGGGGTGCCTTAGTTTAGGCTAAGTCACACAATAACAGTTAGGATCACAAAACAATTATAAAATTCAACACAAGCAAATATAGAGGGTATCCAAGTATATCCCTAGATTAACAACGAGATTAGATGCATAGAAGTCCATCACTCATTCCCTACGTTTACTAAGCTTTGGCAAAGCAATTGCATGGTCCCTTATGCTTGAAACAAAACCACAATCGAAAGAGACGGGAAGGAAAATGAGGAAGGGAAGAGAGTTCACCCTTGTCTTAGATTGGCGGTGATCTGCCACTGAATGGTGGAAAGCTGTTCGTCGATGGCCTCTGAAAGGGTGAATATGATGCGCTCCAAGTATTCCTCGACAGAATTATCTACCTCTAGATTGACGTCGAAGAAGGATGATTGGAGGATGTCGACGAGACCTTGTTCGTTGTAGACGAAGCCGGAGTCACGTTCAGGATCGGCCATGCATGAGATACATGGCGTTGGAATATTGTGGATGACGCACTTTTGCTGTCCTTGAAGATCCTTGTTGCGAGGATGAAGTTTCTCCAAGAGAATCAAGAGGACGAAGGGGGTGAGGGTGGCCGACCAAGGTGGGAGGTTAGGGAGAGTTTAGGTTCAGATTTTGGGTGGGGTTAGGGTTAGGAAAATTAGGTAAAGTGTCTCCCTAATTGATCCTCTTAATTTGAGGGGATTAATGAGTGATGGGAGAGAGAAGGGCGGCGGGTAGGGGAATAGGGAGGGAGATTTGAATTAATTCCGATGGAGGAAGCTTCCTTTTCGAAGGAATTAATTAGGTGGGGATAAGGGGGGCGGGTAGGTGTCTAGGTTCAATGTATTTGGACCTAAGGCTTTAATTAATCAATTAATTCTGATTTGATTAATTGATTTGATTGTGGGCCTTTTCTAAAAATAGGATTATCGAAATAGGAAAGATTTTGAAATTTAAATTTGACTTAATTCAAATTCAAATTCTTTCCAAAGTTAGGTTGAGTTAAATAAGGAAAGTGGGGCTTTGGGGATAATTTTGAAAAGGGAAGAGGAAGGCCGGGGGCTTGGGGGAGTGAAGGGTCGGCGGCTTAAGGGGGTGCGGGTAGGGTTCGGCCGTGGGGAGGGAGGAGGCTAGGGCCGGCGGTATGAGGGGAGGGGAAAGGAGAAAATTTAAGAGAAAAATGCCACGAATCCGGATGCTTTCAAGGTTGGTGGGTAATCCGCTTCCCTCTCACAAGGATTTCTCTCCAAAGACTCTCAAGCTCTCACAAGAACTCAATTTGCAGGAATTTGATTATAATTCATTCATTAACTTCAAAAGAAATATATGAGGCTTATATATAGCCTCCTACAATGAAAGGGAACTAAAGACGACATTGCTCCTAGGGCTTACATATGACAAAACTCTTAAGGGTAAAACGGAAAATGCTAACAAAACAAATACATAAGACAAATAAATAAAACAAATACATATGCTGACTCAAAAATAGATCGGTGCGATCGTGGCCGTAGATCGTTGGCCACGTCTCTGATATACTTTCCATGATCTGCTGTCCCCATCAGGAAGATGGTAAAGGGTCTCGGGTCTTTAATGCAACATAGAATGAGATGTGAGATGAAAATATAAAATATAAAAAAATCATAATCCTCTAGTTATTAACTCAAAATTTTAGCAAAATAATGTTACTCTTAATGTAAGGACATCAATTATGTTTAGTTCATTTAACAATTCCCTAAAAACTGAAATTCCATAAAAATAGTAGACAATAATAAAATTTAGCAAAGTTCAAATTTCAAACAGAAAATTTGGACATATCTCACTTGACAAAATTTCAATAGACTCACCCAATAGGTAAGAATCAGGCCTCACAACAATATAAGGAGTCTCCTCCAGAAACTAGCCTTCTATACTTATGAAGTGCTCATAGGCATCAAGTAACGAACAAGAGAGAAGAAAAATGAAACTATAGTCAATATTCATTGTTTAATTGATGTTACATATCACAGGATCTTATTTATTGAATTCAAAGAACTCATAATAAGGAACTCCACAACTTCTAAAATTCACTAAAAAGAAATGATTTTACATCCAACTTTAATTTCAAAATTCCACGTCCTATATTGCTTAAGGATTCAACAAATTTGGTAACCCAATAAATCATGAAAACATATAGGCGGCTAGAGCAGTGTGTTACTCTAGATGAAGTAGCTGGAGACAAAAGGCGACATAGTGGCTCAGCTGGAAATGAACAGCAGCAGAGGCGACAACGAGGTAGTAAGGTGGAAATCAACAATGCAGGCAGGAATCTACAGAGTCGGCAAAAACAAACAGTGGGAAAGGAAGCATGTAGCAAGAGCAGAGATGAGAAGCTATGGAAAAGGGCTGTAGTGGATATCCAATAGGATAATAGTGGCAGGGAAACTAAAAATACATGGATAATAGAGGCATGGTGGAGCTGTACTAGTACTTCATGTAAACAGGAATAACAGTAATTAACACTAACATTGTAGTAGAGTTATAACTTTTGTTAAGTGCTAATTAAAATTCTATGGGCTGGGTCGTAATCATGCAATGATGAGCTACACAACTATTCAAAATACTTGAGAACAAATCTGGTTTGTATATGAGCTAACATCATATGTATATTTATACACTCGGAATAAATTCTAAAATAAAAATTGAGAATGATTACACTTGATTTGTATTTCCAATGAACAGACTTTCAGATATATGATGTGTGCTTCTTAGCAAGTATCTTCCAGTGATTTTTTTCTTTTTTGTTCCCTTTGGAGCAGATGGCATATTTTGTGGAGCCAAGCCATGAGTGTCTTGTGGAGTGTTTGCCATCTTGCACTTCTGAGACTAACCCGCCCAAGTAAGTCTCTTATGTTCATAAAATTTAAATTCAAGCTGAGGATTTCTGATGGCAATTTTTTGCTATTTAAACTTTTTTAGGATTTTCACACACAGAGAGAGAAAGAGAGCGAGAGAGAGATTGTTTAATATAATGTTTGATTCAATAATATGTGAAAAGAATTCAATTTAATCTCCAATAATCAATGATAGTTATGATCTTTTTCATCATTAGATGGCTTGACATTTAGACGCCGGTGGCCGAGTTACAGATTTCATCAAACTAAAATTTAAATGTCTTTGATTAAACTTTTATTTAAAGATATCACTAAATCAAACATCTACCACTAACATAATTGCAGATTTTGGGAATCAAACAACTCTTAATTTTTCTCTTTCCTATCAATTTATTAACCCAAACAACCCCTAATTTTCTGCTAATAACACAACATGGATGGCAGGTGTATGTGAGTAACATCAAAAAAAGCCCTAATTCCCCCTTTTTTTATTCCTTTCAATGTACTGACACTCATAGCTATCTCAGGTACCCCCCTGTAACCTGTGCTGCATATTTGAGCCAGAGATACAAGGATACACATCTTGATCTAACCTCGTATCATGAACGTCAAACAAGAGAAGAACAGGTAATTATATTATCCCTCCCCTCTTATTTCCTCTCTATTTCCATAGAAGCTAATAATGAGCTTAACTGCAACAGACATAAGTCTTTAGGAGAAAGACAAATCACTTCAAAATATAGATGAAGGGTGGCAAAAGGACAGTTCTTGTAGAATTACCTGCACCTGATAACAATTGAAGCAAATTCAGATTTTTCAGACACACATTAAAATGAAATATTTTAATCTTCAGTATTTGGAAATGTCAATTGTCATTTTCAGTGTTAGCATGTTGTTATTGTATACTGTTTGTAAACGATTTTTTTTAAATTAAATATGTCACTGCATTTCACTTGTGGCTTTGTCAATTTACTCAGAATTCAGCAAAGTAGCATAAAGATAATGATTTTTTTATCCAACGGCATGAATTTGATTCTTTTTACTAATTTGTCAGAGATAAAGGTATCTATTTATTGCGATTAATCTTGCTTAAATACTTAATTAATCTGTTTGTATCACATGTTTATATGTTATGGTGTCATCAACAATATTCTTTTCTGGTTTTTGAATTTGATTGAAATAAACGAGCTGATTAAGGCTTCGTTTGGGACGGCTTTTTTATTGCTTTGTAAAGCTACTGTAAAAAAAGTAATTTTTTAAAACTGTTGTAGAAAGCAGCTTTCTAATACAAATTTTTTTTTTAAAGTAGCAAAAAAGTAGTAGACAAACTGAAATTGTAGGCTTCGTTTGGGACAGTTTTCTTACTACTTTTCAAAGTTGCTTTCTTTAATTTTTGTACTAAAAAGCCGCTTTAAGAAGCAATACAGTAAAAAAGCCGTCCCAAACGAAGCCTAAGGTTTGGTTTGGGGCACTTTAAGCTTTTTTATTTTGGCTTTTAAAAGTTCTTCTTTTAGCCACAATTTTAAAAATATTTTTTTCAAAATTAACTTTTTAAACGTAAAAATTTGAAGTGACGGTAACAAAAGATTGTCTTTCAAGCACATATTATTTTAAAGTAGTCGAAAATTGTTCCAATCAAAACCTAACAGTCCACTTTCACTCAAATCTAAATTTCATTTAGCAAAATTTAATTCACTTGAAATAATTAAAGCCTGTCAGGAATGTTTGGATTGAAAGAGGTAGAGGGAATATAACTATATTATATTTTATAATTATATAATAGATTTTTAATTGTAATATAAGTAATAGATAAATATATTTTTCAAAAATCAGGTTACATACATTAAAGTAGAGCTATAAGTGGAAAGAATTTTATTGATATTTTTTTGTTTGAGTTTATTTATTTATTTGTTTTATTTAAATTTATTTACTAAAGTTTTATTAAATTTGAGCTATAATTAATAAAGCTATAATCAAATTTTAATGATATTAATAATTTAAGCATATAACTTAATTACTAAATATAATTGAATTTATATAAATTTTTCATGATTTATTCAGCATATTTATTGTTTGATGAAATTTAATTACTAATATTAAAAAGGTTAAATATCTATATAACACTATTATAGTATTATTTGATATTTTTATTACAAATACTTCTAATAAGATATAGTATTCTTAAAATATATAAAATAAAAAATTGATATAATAAGATAAAATAAATAATTATATCATTATTAATTGAATATTGGACTTAAATTTGAATGAGCTACTTCTCAAATAATTAATAAAATTTTGATGAATATAAATAAAAAATAAATAAATATTTAAATTTACTTATATATTTATTATAATTTTTTAAAATTTTATTTAAATTCATTTAATTATATCAATAAATAAATGGAAATAATTCGCGCAAATGACTGTAATACTAGCCATGGGCCGGGCCGGCCTCCATCGTAAATGTACGGCCCGCCCGTGTTTCGACGGCTCGATAAATAGAAGGTTTTAGGGTTTCTAGTTCTGCACCTTTACCGTCCTCAGGAGTCTCCTTCTCGCCGGTTTCTCTCATTTACAGGCGGCGCGAGCTTTTCCTGATCGGAGGGAGGAAAAACAATGGCAGATTCCAAAGCAGTTACCATCAGGACCCGAAAGTTCATGACTAATCGCCTTCTCTCGCGCAAGCAGTTCGTGAGTTAATCCTAAAACCTCAGTTGTCTATTTTCTGAGAGCAAGCCTTTGGTTTTAAATCTTTTTTGAGTTAATTTGTATTGTGGTTTTAGGTGATCGATGTTCTTCATCCGGGAAGGCCGAATGTGTCCAAGGTACGCTGAGATCTAGCTATAAATTTGAGTTTTTCGATTGTTTCGGTTTCATTTCTTTGTTAAAGTTTTGATCTTGTTGTTGCTTACCTGTCTAAAGGCTGAGTTGAAAGAGAAGCTAGCGAAGCTGTACGATGTTAAGGATCAGAACTCGATCTTTGTGTTCAAATTCAGGACGCATTTTGGCGGTGGGAAGTCTACTGGGTTTGGTCTGATATATGATTCTGTGGAGAGCGCTAAGAAGTTTGAGCCCAAATACCGACTCATCAGGGTATGATTCTGCTTTGCTTTTTCACCATTTTTTTCCTAACATTGATGTTAGAGTTTCAAGTCCTTGGCTAGTGAATGAACACCTAGTTCTAGTTCTTTTAATTCATGATTGTTTGAATTATGGCTGGATTTCTGAATGTTTGTTTATCTTGGTAATTTAACACGCTTATTAACATGACTCTTCCCTGCCCAATTCTATGTCTATCTAGGCTTGGTGAGCAACTAGATGTGTTTGTGCTTCATATTCATTTCATGTTTAAATAATAGAAGCAATCTCTTTGCTATGCTGTGATCAGTTGCTCGAATCAATTCCTTAAACTCTGTGTGAACGATATGCATTACACATACTTTTTTGTCAAACCATTTTGGTAACCACCTAGATGTATTTATGCTTCATAGTGTTTGCATGTTTAAACAATAGAAGCAATCTCTTTGCTATGCAATGTTAGGTTGTTTGAATCAATTCCTCAAACGTGGTGTGAGTGACATGCATTAGGCATTCGTATTTTGTCATTCCATTTTGAATTGAGCATGTTAGTGCATGTATTATTTGAAAAACATTTTCCTTAAGCCTAATTTTTCTGATTACATGTATGTTCTATCACTATCTATATATTTATTATATTGTGTATGTGAAGCATTATGCACATGTGCGACAAAATAATATTTTTTTTTCAGGTTATAAGCTCTATCAAGGCTCTAAAATCTAAAACCATGAAAGGTGTTGTTAAGATGCTCATACTTTTGACATAAAACGCTCTTGCTGAAAAAAAAAATAATGCAATTCTATTTGTGAGTTTCTTCGATTCATTCATAATGTGACATTTGCAATTAATAACTTGTAAAATAATAAATGCATAAATTTGAATCATACAAATTGTGTGATGCATAAGGATTAAGTACTAAATTCATAAAATAATATTACGTAAAACAGACCTTTAAATTTATTGCATATTTTCATTTTTTTTATTTGGATACGAGAAGAAAAAAACTTGTAGTAATAAATGTATGCTTTGACTAGTTTTTGATAAAATGTGAACAAAAATATCAACTAAGAACATAAAATCAATAAGGAACTATACTTTGACATGGTAAAAGGGAAATTTGTAGAGGAAGAATGTTGAAAGAAATGATTTCATTTATCTTTGAAATATATTTACGGTCATTTTTTGGAGTAATGGATGTGTGGTTCAAGTGCCCATATCAACAAATGATAAGGGTATCATGTTGGTGGTTATTTATGAGGAATTTACTTACATTTAGATTGGAGTTGGAGTTGGCATACTGTTTGCTAACATATCCTTATGAACTTTCAAGCCCAATTTGTGGATTTATGCTGGCGTTGATATTTCTATCATGAAAACAGGATTAAATGTAAATAGTTCTTTTCATATGTGCCACTTCTCTTTTTTATTTTTGGTTTAGTATTATTCTGATTTGTAGATCAACTTGTACACATACATAAAGCTTGTGAGGTTTATTGGCATGTCAAGATTGTGTCTATGGCTCATTTAAAGTCTATCTAGATGGGATCTACAAAGGCCATTGCTAGCATGGTCTATCAATTTAATTGTGAAGGGTTTTGTTGTTTGCAAAATGCTCTCAAGGATTTGTATTCCCTTAGAGATGCAAGGGATTGTGTGTCTATTGAGCCTTGTTAAGACACGTTGATGTAGCGCAAAATGTTGTGATTGTCAATAGAAGTTGATGATTGTAGATTATGGTTGTAGTGGTTGCTCATGATTTATAAAAACTAGGTGATTGCTGTCGACTGCCAAAATCTGGTTTGAGTAGGACTCATTGGCCCTAGTGTTTTGTTAAGCCTCAATCCTAGGCAGGTAGCAGGAATAGGTTACTTAAGGCCTCGGGCATGTTCTAGACTTGGTGAGTTAAACCTTTCTTGAATCAAGTTATAATACTCAGTTTAAGCTTAACAATTGGCTTAACCAACCTTACCAAAGTTACTCACGAAAATATAAGTGTACTCTAATACAACTCTTCAGAAATTTTGGAATTCTTTTCGGTTTTTGGCATTATCAAGCTGAGCTCGTTTAGCTCATACTGAGCTCGAGTTCGACTTGAGCCCGTTTTAATGAGCTCGAACTCGATTCGTTGTATAAAAATCAAGCTCGAGCTCGGCTCGATTACTCCAACTCATTTAAAAAGCTCGAGCTCGACTAAATTAAAAACTAGAACTCGACTCATTTATGAAGCTCATATTTTTGTTATCTTAAAAAATTCTTAAGAAAATGATATATTAAAAATTTTTAAATATATATTTTAAAATCGTGTAGCTTAGCGAGCTAACAAGTCGAGCTGGGCTGAGGCCAAACTCGATCTTGTTTAGTAAACGAGCTCGATCACAGGTTCGAGTTCAAGCTCGAACTCGGAACTCAATAAACCCGACTCGCGAGTCGAGTTTGAGCTTGTTTGGCTCACTTACACCCCTAACACCCATTGTTTCTTTGATTGTGGCAATGATGTGCACCAACTTATAGGAGGCAAACCTGATCCCCTGGGGGACTGCATTAGGTGGGGGTTTGTATCTCTCCTTGAATTTAATTAAACCACAGATGATGGGGACATTTTTTTGTTGTACGCTTTTGATGATTGCTTTACTATTGAGCGCTCCAAGTGCATGACGGTGAGTTCTGAGCAGAAGGGCATCATAGACTTTTGAATCAATCAGTTGAATAAGCCCACCAATTCACAAGCAGAGAAAATAAAATGAACTAGATGATTGAAGACGTCATAAAATGTAGTTCAGTTATTGAATTGCTCTTTGAGATGGGAATGTCATATGATACAAGTCATACATATATCTCAAATAACAATTCTAGTGCTAAAATCCAATTTCAAGAGAATATCATGTACCATTTATGCATGAAATATATCCATCGTCAATGAAACCCATTGATCACTGTTTAACTATGATGCATGGACACGGACACGACAATACGAATACGGCACGATATGGATACGGGACACGTCAATTATTGAAAATATAGGACACTGATATGGGTTGAACATGTTATTATAATTTTTATATTTTAAAATAGTTTATAAAAATTGAATAAGTATAATATTAAAAATAATTTAAAAATAATAAGTCATATAACTAGAATTTTTGCTTTAAATGATTAATATTAAGATGTCGAGTCGGGTGTGTATTAGGCATTGAGAGAGGAGACGGCAATGTTATCGAGAGTCAAGCATTGATGTTATGCAGTAAGCATCGGACGTCGATGTCAAGTGGGCGTCTGTCGTCGATATTGAGAGGGCATTGGTTGTCGATATTAAGATGACGTTGGACAAAGATGAGTTGTCAAGTTGTGGGTATAGAAATTACTAGCGTCGAGCATCAATGTCAAGATAGTGTCAAACTTTGATGTTGAGATGATTTTGAAATGTTGATATTGTAACAACATTAGACTTCGATGTTGAGATGATATTAGGCATTGTTGTGAAACTAAAGTCACTACTCACGACCCGCCAAAGACAAATAAAAATGTGAATATTCAATGAATGTGATATTAAGTGCGGGCGATTGATTTGGTGGTGTGGATAGAAAATAAGAAATTTAGTTTCTATATTTTAAATAAATAAAATTTTTAAATACAAGAAATTATATTTTAAAAAGTTTATAAAATATTTAAGGCTCACGTGTCCAATTTGTATTTAATATTTTTTTAATTGAATTTGTTTTTGACATGTCCAACACGTGTTAGAGGTGTGCCGTATCAGATACATGTCGGATGCTGCACGCCTCTTTGAGGAACAGTGTCGGTGCATCATAGCTGTTTAACCAAGGGTTTTTTTTTTAATAGAAAATGGTACATGAGGAGATCAAGTGATTTAGAAAATTTCTTTGAAATCAGCGCTTTCATTAGATGATCATTACCCTTGATTAGTTATTTTTTGGGATTATTTTGAGATGTGGTAATTTCAGGTATAAATGGTCATATTTAAGTATTAAATTCAGAGCCTATTGACGACCTTCTATGACTTTTTCGGTGGATCTGTAGTGCATTTATTTTGCATTCAGAACTTCAGCGTTGAGAACAAATTTCTTATGCGCTGCTAGTTTATAAGAGCCTTTGTAAGATGAGTATGAAAACACTTCAATTTGGGATGTGTACTGTTTTGAGATATCCATGACAAATCTTATACTTAATCCAAATTTTTTGAACATTGAAGTCTTTAATGTATAACCAACAAGAGATCATCTATTGATTAAACTTAATTTATGTGTTGATCTTCAAAGATTTTAATCTTGTATATCTTCAAAAAGGCATATGCACATTTTTTACTCTTCCAAATTTTGAATGGAAAAAAATTGTGCAAGGATATTGATATGTAAAATACATTTGGATGTTCTTTAAAGCTCTTGGATTTACAATGAGATTAGAGATGGATAATATCTTGAATTACACTAATCCCAATGCAAATTCAATGACGTAAAAGTCCATTTCAATGCATTTTACATTAGGATGTACTGAGAATGTTTTTCATTTCAAAATTTATTGCCTTGAAGATGAGCTTTTGATCAATCTATCAGTATTTATAATAATCACCGACATTAGCTACTTTAATTAGTAAAATAAATTTTTTTTGTTCACATTTTGGGAGAGTAGTTTTTCCGGTGCCTTTATAAACTGTTTTGAATATTATTTTCAGAAGTACGAAGTGCCCTCTGCACAATGTGATGTGTTGAGTTTTCTTGTTGTGTGTGTTTTTTTTTTCTTTTCGTTGGCGTACGTGCATTATTAGTTTATGTGGAGGCATGCAGATGTTTATAGATAGCATGCAATTTAAGGTAGTATCTTCGTTAAAAATTTCAAGCAGACGAGTTAGTCATGTATGTAATCAATCAGCTGATTTGAACTCAAATTTTTGTCTCGATTAGATTCGCCCCCTACTTACTGTACTCTTTAGGCTTTGTTTGAGACATCTTTTTTATTTTTTCTAAAGCAGCTTTCAAAAAAATTTTATACTAAAAAACTGTTTAATAAAGCAGTATGAAAGCTGTCCCAAACGAAGCCTACTTCTTGCTTCTTAAAACAGCTTTTTAGTACAAAATTTTTGTACTAGAAAGCTGCTTTAAGAAGCAGTAAAAAAATCATCTCAAACGAAGCCTTAGTGTAGTAAATCTTTTGCTATATTCAGACCAGAAATGGATGGCTGCAACCTAAGCTGCAATGCTAACGGTTGTCTTTCTGATGTAAACTACTGTATTGCATCTTATTTGGTTGAGGAAAAATTGATGTTTTGTTTCTTGTTAAAGTCGTATGAGTCATAGTCACGACCTGATAAAAATGTTCCCCATTTTAAAATCACACCATTTGTATAGCATTTTCAATTTTATTTATCAGATAGTTGGCAGAATTCTATTCTGCTATAATTCTATTCTACAAGTAGAGGACCATCTCAAGTGGACCCTTAATCATCAATGATAGCCATCCTTCAGATTAGAAAGTAATCTTAAAATCACAAAATTAAAGCTTCATATTTTATCATTTATACTTCCAGAAACCATATTATTTAGCTATGCAGATATTTAAAATGATATTTTTGGCATTAACATGTATTTTACATATTTTACTTGGCACAGGAACCGTTTGCTATATACAAAATATATAGATACTTATTCAAATAGTCCATTGCAATCACTTTACTCATCATCATTTCAAATATTTCTCTCTAATTTTTTTGTTCATGCTCAAAACATTTTACATGTGTTGCTTCTCAATACAAACTTGTGTGTTGATTGTGTATAATTGACAGAATGGATTGGCCACAAAGGTGGAGAAATCAAGGAAGCAGATGAAAGAAAGAAAGAACAGAGCAAAGAAAATCCGTGGTGTGAAGAAGGTAAACAGCTTTGATCTGTTCTGGAGTTTCAGGCCTAAAGAAAATTTATCTGTTAATTATTCCTTTTTTTCTTTGCTTGCAGACCAAAGCTGGAGATGCTGCTAAGTCGGGCAAGAAGAAATGAATGATGTCTTCGGCTACTTTACAATCTTTGTTTTTGTCGTGCTTTAAGAGTTATTTTGGATTTTGGAACTATTTCATTAATCTTTTATAGTTTGTTAAGTTAAATCTCTTCTAAGGATATTTTTCAGTCCCTATTTGTTGTTAATTGTATGACTTGAGCATTAGATTTCTATATATCTGGTTGCTTCCTTCTGAAAAAGATCTTTCTAAGGCTATATTTCATGATTTGCTTGCTTGAAGTTTAGAAATGTTTTTACAATTTTTTTTCCAAATATTATAATTTAAAATTACATTAAAAATACTTACAAATAAAGTTATTGTTTTAATTTTTTTTTATTTACAAAGCAATCTAATTGTAACTTGGGTCTATTTGATTGTTTGTAGATTGACAATTGGGTTTTTCTTCACCATATCTGAACAATTATTTAAGTTCTAAGAGAAAAATACATAAAATTATAAAGTCCAAAGGCTTAACAAACATTTTTAAGACTGTTCATATATAACCAGAACTCAGATGACTAAAGTATTCTGCTATGTCTGCATGAAGAGAGGAATCACATAATTGCTAACATTTTGATTGCTTTCAGCCTCTTTCCTCTCAACTATATCTTTCAGATTTGACCATGTTTTCCTCTTCCTTCTACTGGACCCTCTGCCACTGCTGCTAGATTGAAGCTTTTCAGATTCCAACTCGCTCAGCTTCCTCTTGTTCTTCGACAGCACAGTCAATTTTGGTGGAGTCACAGGAGTATTTTGATCATTATGATCTCCAGCTGTTGAATCATTTGTAGGAATAGAGAAACTATTTGATTTCAGCATAGGATCTCCATCATCTTTCTGCAACCTTTCAGCTGTTGTCTCATTGAGTGAACAATGAAGTTTTGATTCTGATGCAGGATCTGCTCTTGATTCTTTTGAAGATATCAGGGCTTTGACATGGCCTTTTGTGGTGCCCTTGATTGAGTTGCGACGATGACAGAAGTTGCACTTGTAAATGACATTGTTCTGAAAGCTGTTTGATTTCTTACAGGATCGCCTTTGCTTGTTGAGCTTGCATTTTTCGATTCGAATTGTGCAGTTAAATCCTGGCTGTAGGTTGCTTTCGCATCTGCAAACAAGTGATGCAATTGTTAGCAAGGTGATTGAGAGGTCTCATTAGGAGTACAACAAACATGAAGTTGGTGTTGGCTGACAAGAAAGATGACACTTGTTGACAAAGAAACTTGACCCAATTGGTTAACGCCGCGCCGATGTGGGGCTGACCGGATTCTAAAGGATTGGTACCCGATCCACTCATGAGCATTTTAGACCTATGGGCTATGGAAACCTTTTAAAATGAACCTATCCATGTAGTTAGACAACCATCAACACAAAAGCTAAGCTAATGGATAAGCATATAGTAAGAACTTGTTGACTCGTATTTCATTTTCAATATGTGACTATTCTCCACTTTCAAGTAGATCTTAATGGTAATTAATAAGCTATAAACAAAGGCACTATGCATATATATTTTCCAGGTTTAAAATCCATCAAATGGAAAGAAGACTGTGTTCACAGTAATTGGATTATCAATAGAATGAAAAACAACTAAAAGAACGTGATTCTAAAAATCCCACGAGTCATTTTAAGCCTTTTCTTATAAGTATATACAGGTAACTTAATTCGAGACTAATAAAGAAAGATCATTTTTAATATTTTCTAACCAAGTCTTTTTAGGTCTACATCTACCTTTCTTAACATAAATCAAATTTGAGACCTCTACTTTCCTAACCGGATCATCGGGAGGTCGCCGTTTTATGTGACCAAATCATCCAAGGCGACTCCCTCTAATCTTATATTCCATTGGAGCTACTCTAACCTTTTCACGTATATGCTCATTTCATATCCTATCTCTTAAGGTAAAGCCACTCATCCACTTGAGCATTCTCATCTCTGCAACACTTAATATTATGCTTCTCTTTTAATGACCAACATTCGGCACCATAAAATATTGCAGGTCTCACCACCATCTTATAGAATTTTCCCTTAAGTTTGAGGAGAACTTTTCTATCACGCAACATGCCCGATGCATTTCTCCACTTCAACCATCCAACTTGAATTCTAGATCCAATATATCTAAAACTTACTTTATAGTCTATGAAAATATAATATATCAAAAGGAAATAAAGTTAAGATATGATTCTTAGGGTAAAGAACATTTGGTAAAAATATCTGTTAATGCCAAGCTCTGAATCCCGTTCCTATTGTGCCTGAAGCCACTGCTTGATCACTGGTAATGCAAAAAGCTCGGCCAAGTAATAAATGTAAACAATAGCATTAAATGAATAAATCAGTAAGGATGTTAAACTCTGCAATCACCTACAAAATCCCTCAAGAAAGAGGATTTCAATTTTTTACTGAAATGAGTGAGATAAAATCACCATGCTCTATAAAATGTTTTCCATCTTCAACAAACCAAAAAGCCCCGAGAAGAGAAACCCATAAACATCACAAGTAGAAGTAAAACTTACCTTTGACAAAAGAAAGATGATTTATCCAATGGAACCCCTGATACCTCTGCATTAGCTGCCAAATGGTACCCCAAAAAAGCACCAAGAGGAGGTATTCCGCCTTCTCCACCAGCCCAAGCTGCCAATTTTTGCAGATGCTTTATCTTCAAAATGGAACTCACATCTACCTCCTTCTTCCCTATGTTCTCCTCGCGCAAGGTAGCACCTTTACATATCCCCGCTTTCAAGTTTGATCCATCCTTCTTTCTTCTGCCCATCTTCACTGGATCAAAATGCATATTAGTTTATGCAATTCCTCCAAAAACTGTTTGGTTGTATTCACCTTAAATCTCGTTTAAATTCCAGCGGAAATCCGATACCAAACAGCCCCGTATTTCGACGGATTTACGGGATTTGGCCGAAGAAGCGCGCGAAAGGGAGAAAGTTACCTTCACAGCCAGCGAGCTCCCGTCGTTGTTTCCGATCAAAATGTTGTAACTTCCGATCCGACAGGAAGGGAACGTCGTCGAAGGAGCGAACTCGAACAGAGACGCGACTCGTGCAATCTCTATGCTTGCGAAGCAACGAAGCCGAACAGCAACGACGAAAACAGGAAGATGATAACCAAACCCTAGACGCCTCTAAGTTACTCTTGGTTAACATAATTAATATAATTTAAAAATTAATAATTAAGTAAATTAATTAAATAATTAATGGTATAATTAGTGCATAAATTATTTATCTAATTTTAACTTAATTAAATAGTTGTTAATATAATTAGTAATTAAAAATTAATATAATTAGCTTACTTAATATAATTTAAAATAAAATTTATTAAATATTTCATTAATAAAATAAATAATAATTAAATAATTAATGAGTAGTCAAAATTTTAAGCGATAAGATAATTAATAATATAATTTATAATTAAAATTAACTAAATAATACTTAAATAATTAATTAAATTATTAATAGAATTATTAGTTAATAATTAGTCTGATTAAATATAATTTCAAATAGAATAACTACTATATAATATTAAAAATAATAATTAAATAATTATTTAGTATTAGAATATTTAAATGATTAATAAGATAATTAACAATATAATAAATAATTAAAATAATTAAATAATACTTTAAAATTAATTAAATTATTAATAAGAATATTAGTTAAATAATTAGTTATTTAAAATTAATAAGTAATTTGTACTTAACATATAATTAAATTTATAATGCATTAAATTTATTTTTAAATCAATCAATCGCCTTAAATCCTTAATTTTTTTTGGAAAAAATTAAGAGCAAAGCCCATTTCCATTAATCAATGACTAGTTATAAGAAAAATTACCCAAAAGGGACTACAAGCTCAGTAAAAAGAATTGAAATTGAAACCCATTCCCTTGGTTGCAGAAGAAGCCATAGAAATGAAGGATACAAAGCAACTGCCATCCTCGAAATTAGATGCAATTCGGACATCCCTGCTAGCCAAAAATCTTAAACCAACAGTGCAAACTGATCATGAACACCTCGCATCAGAGTGTTAAAGTATTTCTAACAAGAAGGCACAATTTCTCCATTTCAAGACTTTGGTGAAAACAACTCTACTAATCATATGAAAAACTGTGATAGAGTGGCCTGAGTATTCCCGAATTTCCTTTCATATCTTTCCTTCCAGAGATGATAAACCGAACAATAAACAATTAAATTATAGAATGGCCTAGTCTTGACTTGCAAATCCGAAATGCTTTCAAAGACTTGAAGGATGTTTGGCCGCAGAAGATGACTTCTTAGATGAGGAATCAAATTTGCAATAACAATGAAAGAGAAATCACATTCGAAGAAAATATGAGTAACAGATTCATTGCAGAAATTACATAAAGCACAAAGAGGTTCAACAGAAATCCCCCGCATAAGCAAATTGTCAATTGTCTTAAGACCATCCATCAACTCCATCCAACAGTAAAAGAAGAAACTGTGGACCTCCGAAAGGACACAAACACCATCGCCCCGCGAGGGGAGACGGTATCTGGCCAATGGAAGGGCAGATTCGATCACACATATGATTAACCATTGAGGATAGAGGCTCTCACCAGCACACCCCAATGGGTAATAATATATATGATCTGATCGTAACGGGTTTCCCCCACCCGATATATTAGCTCGAATGGGGTTTATTTGAGAGTGAGATTCGGTTTCCCACGGGCGCAAGCCCCCGTGGTTAATTACATCTCAAGTCGGAGCCTGAGAATACTCTCGATTAAGGATTCTACATTATTCTTTCTAAATTGGGATTGGTACATAGAGGGAAGACTAGGAAGTCCTACTCGAAGGGAAAGAGAGGTTCAACTAGGCTTAGTCAACATGCACGGCTCACATCAGCATCCGGAGGGACTAAGGTAGTGAGAAGAAACTGGAGAAAAATAAATAAATCATGCACTCGAAGCATACAGGAGGGAAGGATGGAGGTGGCGTCATCCGTGTGACGCGGATATGTAGGGTTTAGGGTCTCTGGAAGACAGAAGACCTACCTACTGATGAGGCGTACTACGAAACAATAGTAGCCTTGAATTCTGAATCTAATGGGTTTAGTGTTCTACGCAACACTAACACCCTTGTCCTAACTAATGCAATGCAAAACCTGGACTTACCCCGGCCTGGAAGGGGGAGCCAGCTAACCACCTAATCACTTTAAAACCATGCTGTCCAGTCATTTATGAAAGATGGGTAGGTAGGTTATAGTTCTTGGAGGTAGGGCCGACGTCTAGAGGATTTCCTAGTTGGCCCCAGACTGATGTTGGGTGAATGCTCCTATGACTAATGCAATTAAAATTTTGATTTAGTTGATTTCTAATGCAATGCATGCTGTTTAAAGTATCCAAATCAGATATGCACAGGATTTAAAAAAAAAGGCTTATAAAAATAATTTTTAGAATTAGACTGGGCTTCCCCAGGTCCGGCACCTCATCCTCATAGGTCAGATTATCCGGACTCTACCCGCAGGCGGGGAAGTGTCTTATAGAAGGAAAGAGAGAAATGCAATAATATGCATGCGACCCCGGACGATTCTGGCAATTCCCTAGGTCGTTAAGTTTCTAAATTATTTAAATCTTAAAATTTGAATGTTAGTTGTGAGTAGAAAAAGTTTTAGTCCTTAAAGAGCCTAACGAAATCCAGGCTAAAACAAAGGCGACATGCAAAACGCTAAGAAACTAAGAAAAGCAAACAATCCTAGAGGCACACAATCATAAAACACATCAAAATTATCCAAACAAATTAATAAATGTCCATAGGCCAACTGCCCTTAATTACAACCCAGGGTCTGCAGAAAATTAAAGTGGCCGGGCACCACTGCCAACAAACCGGATTTCTAATCCTAAGACTGATGCAAGTTATTTTTGAGTGGGATACTTGATCTTCATCTTCTTGATTTTCTCTTCCTTGGACTCCTCGGATCCCAGCTCCATTGGACTCCTTGGATTTCAACTTCCTTTGATTCTTCAAGTAGTAGAGCGATCCAAATTTGAATTTCTAAATAGAAAAGGACCATCCTCATATTGGGTGTCCTTTCCTCTTTGGAATTCAACATTTGGATCCTAGTATCCCCACTCAAAATGAACTTTCACAACTCTTAACCAATATTACAATCAATTACATTAAATGAAAGCAGTAAACTCTAGACGCTCCTGCAAGGTTATCCTAAAAAATCATCCCAAGCAGTTTAATATATCACAAGCAATCATAGGGAGAATAAAATACTCATCACAGCCGCACTGGCCATGCTCTTAATTATTTTGAGGGCTAGGCAAGCTCTGGAGCACCTGTAGCAATTTATAACGATTTATTTTAATTAGCCCTCATTTATTTAGGGGGGCTGAGCAATTTCTGAAGCATCTGCATAAAACAGCGTTAATTTTTAAATCATGATTATTGCCCCCCTTTTATTTAGCGCTGCATGAGCATGGCCACCTGCAGAAGACATTGTTAGTATCAACCTCGATCCTAACCTATGGGTAGTCTATCGTGCAATCACATCAATTTCCAGAGTGCAGTAAAAGTAAACAAACACACCAGCATCATCTCAATCACAACATGCAGTGAAATCTCAGAAATCTCGGCACACAACAGAAAAGTAAACACCGGCCTAGCCTAGGTCTAGAAGTGGTGCCCTAACAAACCATCTAGATGTGTGTGAAAAGCTGTGTAGCTGAGATAGATCCTAAGCTGGGTAATTAGTTACAATTGCCTACTGTCCAGGTTGGTTGTAGGTCTGAAAAGGGAATTTTATTTAAAGTCCAAATATTAGTGAATTGAGATCCATCTTAGTTGATTTAATGTGTGGATCAGTTTTAGTTCTTAGGGTAATAATATTTAAAGTTTAAATTACATTAGTGAGTTTTAGGGAGTTCGGGGCCCACCTATACACTAAGCAAAAGGCGGTCCCAAAATTGACTTTTTAATTAAAGAGTATTTATGACCAGATAATATTTTTATAAAATACTAGGCCTTAACCTGATCAGTTAGACAGTTAGTATGCCCGATTTGGATTCTTCTATCCAAAGTTATGAATTTCTGAAGTTTTGGTCTCGTTTTGAACTAAGTTTGACCGGATTGTTGACTTTTTATTTTAGGCTGATTTCTGGACACCTAATATTTTTAACAAATACTAGACCTTAATGTGAGTTGAATGCCTTTTAGTTTGCCCATTTTGGAATTTTCTGTAATTAGTTATGATTTTTAGAAGTTGAGGCAATTAAAGGAATTATCGAAATTGCCTAATTAGGGGTATCTTGGGGGTTTTGGCTCAAATCAGCTCCAAACTGATTGGAATCACCCCCAAAGGTAAATTACCTAAGAAGGTGTTCCCAAGTGTTTGGGGAAAATTTGGGATTTTTAATAATTTTTAATGATTTAATTAAGGCAAAAAGGTGATTTTTGATTAAGGTTGAATTAAAGTCCAAATTAAGATCCAATTAAGGGGCCCTAATTATCTAAGGTGCGGGACTGAATTATGGAGAGTTTGACTTATTATGGGTATTTTTCTGATTTAAAATAGATTTATTAGATTTTTCTAAAGTTTCTAAGGCTTAATTAACGGGTAAATTAGGGTTGATCAATTAAGGGGTTTTAAAGAGTCCAGAAAATTCCTAGAAAATTCTAGGGGGTTCCAGGTGTCACTAAGCACTAGTGTTTAAAGTTTCATAGCAATCCGGGATCTATCCTAGCTCCTAGAAATATTCTAAGTTCGCTAGACAGTCCTTAATTATTGTCCTTAATGTGTCACTACGTCATATAGGGATGAAATGAAGCAACTAACCCTTAGACACAACATAGAGGGTAAATACAGCAAGTATAAACACACCAAACCATGTCCTTAGATCTAGGAGAGCCTAGGCTAAGTGCTTGTGCAACATACACATGCAAGGACTACGAAAACACTAAGTAAAGAATCCTAATGAAGTGATTAGTGAATGATTGGGGCACAATCATTCACTAATCCTTCTCCCACATGAATTCTTTTCACATATAGGCCCTAGGTTTAGAATTTCATAGAAGGTGGACCTCCCAAAATTAAGGGATTTAAATAATACGTAATTTTAAAAAAATCATTTTTTAAAATACATAAATATTATAAATAATATAAATTTGAGAATAAGATAATTGAAAAATACTTCAATTCATAAGTATAGGAGGTCTACCAGCCACCAAGGGGGTTTTAAAATAATTTTTATTTTTAAAATAATTATTTATATTAATTAAATAATATTTAAATAATTAAATAACATAGGAATACAGAAAACATCCAGAAATGATAGAATTACATAAAGAAAATAATTTTAAATTAAAATTCATATTTTTCTGAAAAGTTTAAGGTATTGTGCGTCAAAATCCGATTTAAAATGACAAAGTTATGAATTTTTGAAGTTAAATAGGTTTAAAGGTAATTTTAAAATAATTTAAAATAGTTAATATTTGAAAATAATTAATAATTTTAAAATAAATCAGATATAATAATATCTGAATTTTGAAATAAATTTAAATAATTAATAATTAAAATATTATGATAATATGAAGTAATAAATATTAATACTTATAGTGATATTAATATTAACCTAATAATACTATTATTAAAAAAAATAACAATATTATTAATAATTAACAACATTAATATAATAATAATAATAATAATAATAATAATAATCATAATAATAATATTATTAAATAATAATATTATTAATTATAATATTAATATTATGATAATATTAATAATGAAAATAACTAATATAATAATAATAAAAATATTATTCATAATAATATTATTATTAAAATAATAATATTATTAATTATAATATTAATATTATAATAATATTAATAATGATAATAATAGTAATAATAATAATAATAATAATAATAATTGAAATGATAATAATTAATGTAATAATTAAAATAACAATAATTAAAATAATAATAATAATAATAATAATAATAATAATAATGATAATTAAAATAATTAAAATAATAATAATAATAATAATATAATAATAATAATAATAATAATAAAAATAATTAAAATAATTAAAATAATAATGATAATAATAATAATAATAATAATAATGATAATTAAAATAATTAAAATAATAATAATAATAATAATAATATAATAATAATAATAATAATAATAAAAATAATAAAAATAATTAAAATAATTAAAATAATAATGATAATAATAATAATAATAATCATAATAATAATAATAATATTATTATTTAAATAATAAAAAATAATTTTTCTTATTTTTTTTATTTATTATGATTTAAATAAATAAATAAATAAATAAAATAAAAAAAACAAATTAAAAAAAATTTCGGTGGCGGCGGCGGTCAGCCACGTGGCGGGCCTTGATTGGCCGTGCTAACCGCGGCCAATCATTGGCAATGATTGCGCCGCCGCGCAATCATTGCCAATGATTTGCGGCGGCGGGCCCCGCTCTATTAAAACGACGGTAGCAAAGCGTTGCCGTTAGATCTGCCGCTGCGCGGATCAACGGCTCAGATTGAGCCAGACGGGAGCAGTGACCGCGGGATCGGATCCGCGGTCGAACCTTAGCCGCGGAACGACGCGATCGGAACCGTTGATCGTAAAATCAACGGTTCTGATCAGACGTATCAGGCGGAATACGTAATCCGAAGCCCTAAACCTATTTTCGTCTTATTCTTGCAATCTACTTGATGGAATTTGATGAAATTTTAGATATATGACCTATACATGAAGAGCATTCATGTGGGATCTTTGGTTTGTCCTAAGACGCACTAATGACGACGATAATTAACCCTAAGTGTTTTAACTAGGGTTAGGATTTTTACCTAATCCAATTGGTGGATTCGGAAGATCTTGGGCTTGTTGAACTTGTAGACTGTCCACGAGTAATTCCCTAGTTGATCTCGAGCCTCGAAACGCCTTGGATCGGACGGGATTCGCGTAGGAAGGTTCTAGCCCTCGGTTCGCCGGAAAGTCTGCCGCCGGCGGGGTCTTGGTGGCGGATTTGGGTTGGAAAAGGTGGGGACGGGTCGTGGGAGCTCTCACACAGAATCTCACAGGCTTTGGGGGCTTAGAGATCGGGCAAGAGCAAAAGTCCTTAAGACAAACCCTAAATCCTCTATTTAAAGACTCAAACCTTTGATCAACGGCCTAGATCTATCCTAGGGCTAATTAGGAGGGAAAATAGAAGTCTTGGCCGTGGGTTTAGGTTTTAGATTACTAGGAATGGTTTAAAAGGCCTTAATAGGTCTTAAATAGGTCATTTTGACCTATTAAGGGTCTAGGTTGACCAAGTCAAGGGTTGACTTGGTCAATCCTAGTCAAATGGGTCCAAGGGGGAGGGTATGAGCCTTGAAGCCCTTGGTTGGGCTTGGATCTGATTTGGACTTGATTTAGACCCATATGGGTCTAATGGGTCAACCTGGGTTGACCTGGTCAACCAGGTTGACCCAGGGCCTGGGTCTGAGTTCAACAGACTCAGTTTGACCCATTGAACACAAGGGAGAGGGTCTTGGGCCCTGACTTGGTCAATTTGACCAAGTCAACTCCCTTGACCCAGCCTGGGAGAAAACCAAGGTCAACAAACGGACCCCCAACAGGAGCGGTGAACAAACTGGTGAACCGCTCGTGTTGGCGTTGACCGAACGTGACAAAAGAGGTAGAGTAAAGGTCCCAGAACAGAGCACCATAAGAGGTGAAAGAAACTAGAGGAGGATCTTCTCCTGACCTTGCCCTATAGCGAGGGCAGAGCCAATGATAGAACGAAGAGCGAAGTAGTAACATGCCACCAAAAGGTAACAAAGTGGGGGAGATCTTCTCTTTGCCTTACCCTATAGCGAGGGCAGAGCCGAAGAGAGAAAGCCCAAAAAGGTAAGGTTGTAAAGCAAACTAACTATCCATCTGACCGTATCGAAATAACAGGATAGAAGGTGAAAAGGTGATCATCTCCTGACCTTACCCCGTAGCAAGGGTAGAGCCAAGGAGAGAGCAAAGAACAAAGTGGTAGGGTAAACCAACTATCTGTTTGACCGTGTCGAAACAACAGGGTAGAAGGTAAAAGAGCGGTGAGGTATGCCTTCCAGGGACACTGTTAGGCTCACTCGACCGAGTAAAGTCTGATGTCTGCTTGATCAGAGCAAAACAATCAGGGAGGAAGTAGTGGTGAGGAATGCCTCCCAGGGACACTGTCGGGCTCACTCAACCAGGTAAGTAAAACCAACTACCTGACTGTTCATTTCAAACAGCAGAATAGAAGGTGAAAGGATCCCGTCTCCTCCTGCTCCTTTCGGAACAGCGGATAGGGGTGACTCAATACTTCTGTCTGACCTCAACAAAAGTAAATAAGCCACGAAATTGGAGTCTGCGTAGTCTTTTACAGAACATCCAGAGTAAAGGGGTGGTGAGGAATGCCTCCCAGGGACTCTGTCGGGCTCTCTCAACCGGTAAGTAAAACCAACTACCTGACTGTTCATTTCAAACAGCAGAATAGAAGGTGAAAGGATCCCGTCTCCTCCTGCTCCTTTCGGAACAGCGGATAGGGGTGACTCAATACTTCTGTCTGACCTCAACAAAAGTAAATAAGCCACGAAATTGGAGTCTGCGTAGTCTTTTACAGAACATCCAGAGTAAAGGGGTGGTGAGGAATGCCTCCCAGGGACTCTGTCGGGCTCTCTCAACCGGTAAGTAAAACCAACTACCTGACTGTTCATTTCAAACAGCAGAATAGAAGGTGAAAGGATCCCGTCTCCTCCTGCTCCTTTCGGAACAGCGGATAGGGGTGACTCAATACTTTTGCCTGACCTCAACAAAAGTAAATAAGCCACGAAATTGGAGTCTGCGTAGTCTTTTACAGAGCATCCAGAGTAAAAGTGGTGGTGGGGAATGCCTCCCAGGGACTCTGTCGGGCTCCCACTCAACCGGGTAAAGTCTGATGTCTGCTTGATCAGAGCAAGACGATCAGGGTAAAGGTCTGATGTCTACCAGAGCGGCAGGACAGTCAGGGTAAAGGTGTGGTGAGCTATGCCTCACAGGGGCTCTGCGGGGTGCTCCCAACCAAGTAAAGCCTGATGTCTACTCGGCGCATATGCCTGCAGCAGAGCAATCAGGGAAAAGAGGTGGTGAGATATGCCTCCCAGGGGCTCTGTGGGGCACTCTCAACCAAGTAAAGTCTGATGCCTACCCGGCGCATATGCCTGCAGTAGAGCGGTCAGGGGAAAGTCATCTCAACCATATCCTAACACGCATATGTGTAGGGATGGGAAGAGGAGTAGAAAATGGAAAATTTCAAAGAGAGAAGGGTCGTCTAAGGGGTTTCAAACTAGTGTTTTGGGTACCACGTGGTAGAGGACAAGTCGTCGTGGCCACGAGTATCCAAATGCCAGTGAAACTGCCTAGGCGAAACCAAAATCATACAAACCTGGAAGCACCAGAATGATGCCTCGAGAGACCATAGGGAAAGGTACGCCCTCAACAAAGTCTGAGAGGGGTAATCTCATTCGCAATGAGTAGCTAAAGTAGCAAGGAGGACACACTTGCTACAGAGAAAAGGACTATATTATGGAGAAATAATCATATAAGCCTACAGTGGTACACCCACATAAGCTAGTGGGACCCTGTAGAGGCGGAAAGCAACATAAATACATCCAAGGGACCACTCCACAGCCAAGAGTCGGGTCACGGTGGGAAAGTATGTTACTACAAGACAAGTGAAATGATTTTCTGCTAGAAAATCAAAGTTCACTAAGAAGCGATGCTAACATCTGAGACTTGATGTACTGCATCGCAACCAGGAAAGCACACAAGAGTAACGAGGGGACACACTCGCCACTAAGAGGAGTAAGATTGCATAGGAATGATATTTATGAAAAGCTCACAGTAGTGGTACCCACACAAACTGGTGGGACCCTGTGGGAAGTGGAATAATATCAGTACATCCGTAGAGCTACCATAGCAGCTGAGGGTAGAGCGCGAATGAGAAAGAGAGTAAAGTAGAAAATGGGTTGATTTTCTGCTAGAAAATCAGAGCTCTCAAGTCAGTGATGCTAACGCCGGTAACCAGGCATACTGCAACACTACTGGGGAAACAACTCAAGATGGCGAGGAGACACACTCGCCATTGAGGGAAATGATTTATGAGTAAAATCAATAAACATCAAACATCACAGCGGTAACACTCACCCTGATCGGGGGGGACCCTGTGAGAGGCAGGAGCGACACTATCAGACCCATAGGACTGCTCTAGTAGCTGGGAGCAGGGCAAGGGTGAAAAAGTAGGTCACTAAAAGAAACTAGAGAGTTGATTCCCTGCTAGGGAATTAGGGCTCGCGAAGGTGGGATGTTAACATCTTGAGCAAGATGTATCACACCACTAACAAGGACTATCATGATTGTAAAAGATCATAATAATCACAAGTGCAAACTCATCCTTGAAGCAATCACTCAGACGCTTCGTAGGAGAAGAAAAGAAAGACTATGAGGAATTTGAGCTCTTAGAGAGTATTACCGGGTTCCACCTGTGACAAGGGCAACCGATTTTGCTCTACTGAGAGCTTCCCTCTTTTATTGTATAGGTGCATATTTTTTTTTTATGTTCACAATCACAGACTAAATATGTCTCGTACTGTCGAAGATAACACCCGGTAGAGGGAACGTTTACCATATCCGTGTGTTACTCCTAGTATGGGACATCCTCTAATGATTGGAACTCAAAGAGGGATTTAGGATTGGCTTTGATAACCCAGGCCACATTCGCCACATGAATAAAACTGGGGGCACAATCATAACACGATTGATATGTGAATGAAATTTAGATTAGGATAGTGAATCAACATTACCCTCCATAGCTAGCATAGGTTGGTATGGACCCAGTACAAAAGAAGTCTGAATTAGTTTTGATATTCCAGACCACATTTGGGAGCACCAAGTGAAACTGGGGGACGGAGAGGGGGAAACTCCCAAATTACCAGAACTCAGAAGAGGAAGGTACAATAAATGCGGGACTCTTATCAGTCATTAAGAATGGTCTATAACCAGATGGTGGGGTCAAAATATTTTCGTGTACGAATTTTTTAAAAGAATATGGTAAGCATTTAAACAAACTCATAGTGGAACCACTAAGAGATGTTTAAGCACTCACCAATTAGTCCGAGATAAGTCTGATTCATACATTTCCTAAAGAGTGAAAATTTTATCAGAGAGTGAAAGGATTATTTTTAGAAATGAAAAATTAACCTCTTAATCATCTTGAACCTTAAAGAAAAGGTTCCGAAAGTTCAGCAATATAGGTTGACTCCATCTAGACCCGAGAAGGTTAGGGATTTAAATTTTGCTGACCCAGCTTAAGCTCCCTACAAGCTAAGCTGGGCTTTCTCCTTTATATATTTTGAATAAATATCTAATTCAAAAGGGTGTAAATTAGAGAGAGAAACTGAATCCTCTCAATCTTCTTGCATAAAAATATTTTATATCTAATAGAACATCCTTGCACGATGATGAATCCAAAATCATGATTTCCAAATTCAAGTGTCACAAATATCAAAGGGTATGGATTTTCTGAGACTTAGAGATTTACAAGAAAGGGAAGCCATTTACTTATCCACTTTGGGCTCATTTTGAGCCCCTCAACTTCATTTAGCGCACTGCGCATCTTTTAATTACTTGATACACTTTGTGTATCCTTGACTTTATGGCGCATTTTGCGCAACTTTCCACTTTTGATACACTTTGTGTATCTTTGATTTTTGGCGCACTGCGCATCTTTTCACTTTTGATATACTTTGTGTATCTTTCATTTTGTAACTGGCTTTCTTTCTAAATCCCTAAAAAAAAACTTTCTCAGTTGTAAGATTATCCTCCAAACATAAGAGAAGAAAAACTCACTCTCTTGTGCAAGGAAGAAAAATCCACAAAGCAAATCCAATCCTATGATAAGAGTGAACTACTTGAATAAGAAAATTATGAGGTAGATTCATCAGCCTGCGAAAGACACCTATGAGATAGAAAACTGCAAGATGATTGGGAAAATACGCGTCTCTAAATCTAATTTCAATTTGATATAGATTTTAGTTCAAAATAGGAAATCATCCCAAGCAAGGGATAAGAGAGAAGGCATACATTTTTTGAATCATTATAATCGTCCTTCAAGCGCTTAGAGGAGTCAACCACTAATTACTTCATTTTCTAAAGAAGACATGGGTATATCTTTCATTAGGAAAAATAAATTCTGTACTTTCTAAGAAAAAATTCTCTAAAACGTCAACTTCGTGTTTTAAGCTCTCAGACTTTTCTCAGATTAATCTTTCTTTTAGAAACTTTGCACATTGAATTTAAAGATCCCACTATTGAAAATAGAACTTGAATTTGTATTTGGACTGATATGGGTCAAAATCTGGCCTAGAAGAGTTCAGACAAGGGAGATGATAGAGACTAGATTTTATGTCAGTGTACGAATCATATCATCTCACCTCATCACCCCTAAGGATAGCCTCATGCTTCTCGTAACAAACATCGTGTGGTAGAGGACAATATCGTCGTGGCCACATAGACTGTCGAAAAGTGAAGAAGCCCCTCCAAAGGGGGTACATATACAGGGGAGTATTTGCAGGCGGTAAGGAGACCCCCTCCCTTTTGAAGGGCGAACTCAGGCATAGTACTTTTTTAAGTACTGCTCGTTGATGACAGGCATAGGGTGAACACCGTTGGCATTATCGAGTAGGTAGGCACCACCTTCATAGACTTGCTCTACAGCAAAGGGGCCTTCCCAGACAGGCTCGAACTTACCACTTCGGTGACGGCGCGAAATGATAGGTCTGCGTAAAATAAGGACCAACTCGCCAATCCGGAAAGCACGGGGTCGGACAAGGCGATCATGTGATCGAGCCATATGTTGACCCTGTTTCTCCCTAGACCTAGGTCAAAGGGTTGACCTGGTCAAATTTGACCAGGCTAGACCCTGGAACCCAACCCAGTGGGTCCAGGGAGTCAAACCAAGTCTGCTGAGCCCAGACCCAGGCCCTGGGTCAACCTAGTTGACCAGGTCAACCTGGGTTGACCCAATTGCCCATATGGGTTCAAGATTAGATTCAAACCCAATCCAGGGCTCTCCAAGCCCCATTCTCTCCTCCACTGGACTCAGTGGGTCAGGCTTGACCCATTGGGCCCAAGTCTTGGTCCTGGGTCAACCTGGTTGACCAGGTCAACCCAGGTTGACCCAATAGGCCCTAATAGGCTTAAATCAAATCCTAATCAGATCCAAGCCCAACCAAGGACTTCAAGGCTCATACCCTCCTCCCTTGGACCCACTTGACTAGGGTTGACCAAGTCAACCCTTGACTTGGTCAACCTAAGCCATTAATAGGTCAAAATGACCCATTAAGAGCCATTTAAAGTCCTAAACCCTTTCCTAATCCATTCAAAACCTAAACCCACGGCCAAGGCCTCTATTTTCCCTCCTAATCAGCCCTAGGATAGATCCTAGCCGTTGATCTTGAACCCTAGCCTTTAAATAGATGAATTAGGGCTCTTAGGAGAGGATCTTGCTCTTACTCTAGACCTAGACGTTCCCAAGCCCTGAGATTTGGCATACGAGCTCCCTAGGTCTTCCTCCACCCTTCCCAAGTCAAACCCCGACGGTCAAACCCGCCGGCGGCGATCTTTCCGGCGAAACGAGAAGAAAATCCTTCCTAGACGAATTCCGGCTGATCTAAGACGAATCAAGGCCCGAGTTCAACTAGGGAATTACTCGTGGACAGTCTACAAGTTCAACAAGCCCAAGATCTCCCGAATCCACCGTGTGGATTAGGTAAAAACCCTAACCCTAATTAGAACACTTAGAGTTAATTAGCGTCGTCATTAGCGCGTGTTAATCCAAAAGGAGGATCCCACACGAATGCTCTTCATTGCAGCTACCTACGTTTAAAATTTCATGGCGTTTGGTCCATCCGATCGAACGAACGGGACGAAAAACCCTACTTAGGGCATTTTCGTAACGTACGTTCGATGTACGTTTTTCGGACCGTTGATCGCGCGATCAACGGTCCAGATTTGACCATCCCGCGGCTCTGTTCAGCCGTGTATTCGATCCCGCGGATCTGCTACCCGTCCGGCCCGATCACAATCGCCCGTTCGAAACAGCGGAGGATCCAATGGCTGAGGGTACGCGCTGACGCGGATAAGTGCCGCGCTCTTTTCGGGGCAATCATTGCCAATGATTGCGCTCCGCGTAATCATTGGCAATCATTTCCCAAAACAGCGGGGCCCAACCCCGCTCCGACGCGTGGCCCGCCGCCGCACCGCCGCGGTTCCCTCTCTCCAATCATTGCCCGGAACCGCGGACCCAATCCCGGGCCGCCACGTGGCTGACTGCCGCCGCCGCCGCCGCCGTTTTTTTTTTTATTTTTTTTTTATTTTTATTTATTTAATTTAATTAATTTAAAACCATTTTTTTAAATATGTTTTAAAAATCAAAAAATATATATATATATATAATTATTTTTATTATTATAATTATTTCTATTTAGTATTTTAATTATTATTATTATTATTATTATATTATTATTATTATTTTAATTATTTTAATAGTTATTATTATTATTATTATTACTATTATTATTTTATTCAAAAAATTATTTCTATATATTACTTTTATTATTATTATTCTTTTATTTAAAAATTATCTTTTTAAAATACTACTATTATTATTACTATTCTTATTATTATATTTTAAATATAAATATATATATTGTATTTTAAAATTTTATTATTATAATTATTTATTATTATTATTATTATTATTTATTTTTATTACATTTATTATTAGTAATATTACTATAATATAAATATTATTGTTAATAATAATATTATTATCTTAATAATGTTATTATTATATTAATACTTATATCATTGTAATATTAGTATTTATTATTGTTAATATTATTATAATATTAATATTATCATTAATAATATTATTATTTTAATAATATTATTATTATAATTAATATCTTTATCATTATAATATTAATTATTATCATTATTAATATTATTATATTAATATTGTTGATTAATAATATTATTATTATTATTATTATTTTAATAATAGTATTATTATGTTAATATTAATATCACTATAATACTAATGTTTATTATTTCATATTATTATAATAATTTTAATTGTTGTTATTTAAATTTATTTTAAAATTCAGATATTATTATATCTGATTTATTTTAAAATTATTAATTATTTTCAAATATTAATTATCTTAAATTATTTCAAAATTACCTTTAAACCTATTAAAACTTCAAAAATTCATAACTTTCCCGTTTTAAATCGGATTTTGACGCACAATACCTTAAACTTTTCAGAAAAATATGAATTTTAATTTGAAATTATTCCCTGTGTCTACTTCTGTCCTTTCTGGATGTTTTCTGTATTACTTGGTTATTTAATTATTTAAATATTATTTAATAAATATAATTGATTATTTTAAAATAAAAAAAATTATTTTTAAAACCCCCTTGGTGGTTGGTAGACCTCCCATGCTTATGAATTGAAATATTTTCAATTATCTTATTTCTAAACTTATATTATTATTATTTATAATATTTATGTATTTTAAAGATAATTTTAAAATTACATATTATTTAAATCCCCCAATTTTGGGAAGTCTACCCCTTATGAAACTCTAAACCTAGGACCTGTATGTGAACAGAATTCATGTGGGAGAAGGATTAGTGAATGATTATGTCCCAATCATTCATTAATCACTTCATTAAGTTCCTTTACTTAGCGTTTCCGTAGTCCTTGCATGTGTAGGTCGCACAAGCACGTAGCCTAGGCTCTCCTAGATCTAAGGACATGGCTTGGTGTGTTTATATTTGCTGCATTTACCCTCTGTATTATGCCTAAGGGTTAGTTACTTCATTTCACTCCTATATAACGTAGTGACACCCTAAGGACAATAATTAAGGACCCGTCTAGTAAACTTAGGAAAATTCCAGGAATTAGGGCAGAACCCTGAATGACTTGAAATTTGAAACACTTAAACATAGTGACATCTGGAACCCCCCAGAATTTTCTAGGAATTTTCTGGACTCTTTAAAACACTTAATTAGCAAACCCTAATTTACCCGTTAATTAAGCCTTAGAAACTTCAGGAAAATATGATAAATCCCTTTTAAATCAGAAAAATACCCATAATACCTCGAATTCTCCAGAATTCAGTTCCCGACCTTAGATAATTAGGGCCCCTTAATTGGACCTTAATCTGGACTTTAATTCAACCTTAATCAAAAATCACCTTTTTGCCTTAATTAAATCATTAAAAATTATTAAAAATCCCAAATTTTCCCCAAACACTTGGGAACACCTTCTTAGGTCATTTCTGATCTTTGGGGGTGATTCCAATCAGTTTGGAGCTGATTTGGGCCAAAACCCCCAAAATCCCCCTAATTAGGCAATTTCGATAATTCCTTTAATTGCCCCAACTTCTAAAAATCATAACTAATTATAGAAAATTCCAAAATGGGCAAACTAAAAGGCACCTAACTCTAATTAAGGTCTAGTATTTATTAAAAATATTAGGTGTCCAGAAACCAACTGAAATTAAAAAGTCAACTCTTCGGTCAACCGTAGTATATAGTCTAGGGCCCGAAACTTCTAAAATTCATAACTTTGTGTAGGAAACTCCAAATCCAGTAAACTAAAAGGCATTCAACTCACATTAAGGTCTAGTATTTGTTAAAAACATTAAGATTCCAGAAACCAACTAAAATCAAAAAGTCAACAACCCGGTCAAACTTAGTTCAAAACAAGACCAAAACTTCAGAAATTCATAACTTTGGATAGGAGAATCCAAATTTGGCATGCTAACTGTCTAACTGATCAGGTTAAGGCCTAGTATTTTATAAAAATATTATCTATTCGCAAATCCCCTTTAATCAAAAAGTCAATTTTGGACCCCCTTTGCTTAATGTATAGGTGGACCCCGAACCCCCTAAAACTCACTAATACAACTTAAACTTTAAATATTATCACCCTAAGCATTAAAACTGACCTACACATCAAATCAACTAAGATGGATCTCAATTCACTAATATTTGGACTTTAAATAAAACTTCCCTTTTCAAACCTACAACCAACCTGGACAGTAGGCAACTGTAACTAACTACCCAGCTTTAGGATCTACCTCAGCTACACAGCTTTTCACACACATCTAGATGGTTTGTTAGGGCACCACTTCTAGATCTAGGCTAGGCCGGTGTTTACTTTTCTGTT
Organism: Dendrobium chrysotoxum; assembly: GCA_019925795.1. Classification (NCBI taxonomy): domain Eukaryota; kingdom Viridiplantae; phylum Streptophyta; class Magnoliopsida; order Asparagales; family Orchidaceae; genus Dendrobium; species Dendrobium chrysotoxum. The sequence goes on along the minus strand of CM034300.1, from coordinate 3,062,763 downwards.
GTGTGCCGAGATTTTTGAGATTTCATTGCATGTTGTGATTGAACTATTGGTATGTTTGTTTACTTTTACTGCACTCTGGGAATTGATGTGATTGCACGATAGACTACCCATAGGTTAGGATCGATTTTGATACTAATGATGTTTTCTGCAGGTGGCCATGCTCATGCAGCGCTAAATATAAGGGGGGCAATAATCACAATTTAAAAATTAATGCTGTTTTATGCAGGTGCTTCAGAAATTGCTCAGCCCCCCTAAATAAATGAGGGCTAAAATAATAAATCATTATAAATTGCTACAGGTGCTCCAGAGCTTGCTTAGCCCTCAAAACAATTAAGAGCATGGCCAGTGTGGCTGTGATGAGTATTTTATTTTCCCTATAATTGCTTGTGATATATTAAACTGCTTGGGATGATTTTTTTAGGATAACCTTGCAGGAGCGTCTAGAATTTACTGCTTTCATTTAATGTAATTGACTGTAATATTGGTTAAGAGTTGTGAAAGTTCATTTTGAGTGGGGATACTAGGATCCAAAGGTTGGATTCCAAAGAGGAAAGGACACCCAATATGAGGATGGTTCTTTTCTATTTGGAAATCCAAATTTGGATCGTTCTACTACTTGAAGAATCGAAGGAAGTTGAAATCCAAGGAGTCCAATGGAGCTGGGATCCGAGGAGACCAAGGAAGAGAAGATCAAGAAGATGAAGACCAAGTATCCCACTCAAAAATAACTTGCGTCAGTCTTAGGATTAGAAATCCGGGTTGTTGGCAGTGGTGCCCGGCCACTTTAATTTTCTGCAGACCCTGGGTTGTAATTAAGGGCAGTTGGCCTATGGACATTTATTAATTTGTTTGGATAATTTTGATGTGTTTTATGATTGTGTGCCTCTAGGATTGTTTGCTTTTCTTAGTTTCTTGGCGTTTTGCATGTCGCTTTTATTTTAGCCTGGATTTCGTTAGGCTCTTTAAGGACTAAAACTTTTTCTACTCCCAACTAACATTCAAATTTTAAGATTTAAATAATTTAGAAACTTAACGACCTAGGGAATTGCCGGAATCGTCCGGGGTAGCATGCATATCGTTGCATTTCTCTCTTTCCTTCTATAAGACACTTCCCCGCCCGTGGGTAGAGTCCGGATAATCTGACCTATGAGGATGAGGTGCCGGACCTGGGGAAGCCCAGTCTAATTCTAAAAATTATTTTTATAAGCCTTTTTAAAGTTCTATGCATACCTGATTCGGATACTTTAACTAGCATGCATTGCATTAGAAACTAACTAAATCAAAATTTTAATTGCATTAGCTCTAGAAGCATTCACCCAACATCAGTCCGGGGCCAATTAGGAAATCCTCTAGATGTCGGCCCTATCTCCGAGAACTATAACCCACCTACCCATCCTTCATAAATGACTGGACAGCATGGTTTTAAAGCGATTAGGTGGTTAGCTGGCTCCCCCTTCCAGGCCGGGGTAAGTCCAGGTTTTTGCATTGCATTAGTTAGGACACGGGTGTTAGTGTTGCGTAGAACACTAAACCCACCATAGATTCAGGATTCAAGGCTACTATTGTTCCGTAGTACGCCTCATCAGTAGGTAGGTCTTCTGTCTTCCAGAGACCCTAAACCCTACATATCCGCGTCACACGGATGACGCCACCTCCATCCTTCCCTCCTGCATGTTTCGAGTGCATGATTTATTTATTTTTCTCCAGTTTCTTCTCACTACCTTAGTCCCTCCGGATGCTGATGTGAGCCGTGCATGTTGACTAAGCCTAATTGAACCTCTCTTTCCCTTTGAGTAGGACTTCCTAGTCTTCGCCCTATGTGCCAATCCCAATTTAGAAAGTATAATATAGAATCCTTAATCGAGAGTATTCTCAGGCTCCGGCTTGAGATGTAATTAACCACGGGGGCTTGCGCCCGTGGGAAACCGAATCCCACTCTCAAATAAACCCCATTCGAGCTAATGTATCGGGTGGGGGAAACCCGTTGTGATTAGACCATACATATTGTTATCCATCGGGGTGTGCTGGTGAGAGCCGCTATCCTCAATGGTTAATCATATGTGTGATCGAATCTGCCCTTCCATTGGCCCCAGATACTGTCTCCCCTCGCGGGGCGATGGTATTTGTTGAGGTCCTTTCGGAGGTCCACACCATACGTGCATGGTATAGTTTGAGGTTCTGATAAGCTTGTAGGCGAAGCTCTTCTAAACCATCAAGCTCTTCCATCGGTAGTCGGGCGTTATCTTCGTGGGAAAGATTGTGGCTGACTGCCACACGCAACGAGGGGAGCTCGACCTCAAGTGGGAGGACGGCCTCGACCCCGAAAGCCAAAGCATATGGGGTAGACTGAGTAGGAGTACGGTATGTAGTCCTATAGGCCCATAGTGCTTCGAAAAGTCTATCATGCCACTCTCGTTTGTTTGCAACCAGGATTTTTCTTATTAATTGCACGAGAGTTTTATTGAATGCCTCCACCAAGCCATTGGCCTTGGGATAGTAAATTGAAGAGTATCGCCAATTGATGTTATGGCGGCGGGCAAATCTGGCAATTTTGGTGCTTCTAAACGACGGGCCGTTATCTGAAATGATACGGCGCGGGACACCAAAACGGTAGACAATATGATCACGAAAGAAACGCATCACATCTTCTGATTTGACTTCCTTAAGTGGCACAGCCTCTGCCCACTTAGAGAAGTAATCAGTGGCAACTAAAATGAACCTATGACCCTTAGAGGAAGGAGGGTCGATAGGACCCACTACATCCGTGCCCCAGCCCTCAAATAGCCAAGATGATACGGTAGGGTGCAGCGGATTAGGGGGTTGGTGAATCACCGTGCCATGAATTTGGCACTGGTGGCACTTTCTAGCGTGCTCCATACAATCACGGATCATAGTCGGCCAATAGTAACCGAGGCGTTTAATTCTGCCTTTCATTTTTGGTCCGGACTGATGAGCACCGCAAAGACCTTCATGTATCTCGCCCATGACCTTGCGAGCCTCTTCGTTGTTGAGGCAACGCAACCACATTTGGTCGAAAGAGCGTCGATATAAGGTGTCGTTCACATAAGTGAATGATAGGGCTCTCTTTCTGATCTGGGCAGCAAGAGATCTATCATCTGGAAGCCTGCCATGCTTCAAATACTCTATAAAGGGTACTCTCCAGTCTGATTCTTCCTCAACTGAGAACACTGTGAGGGTCTGATCGGGAGAAGACAGGTCTGCGAGGCATAGGGCTTGACGGCACTGGACAACGATAGACAGTGGGTTGCCAGTTGGGTCAGCCAGTTCCTTTGCTAACTTAGCTAATGCATCTGCCTTGCCATTGGCAGATCTAGGGATTTTAGCTAAGGTCACTTCAGGAATCAAACACAAGAGCTCCATTGCTTTATTGTGATAGGGCAAGAGCTCCGGCTTAAGTACTTTGTAGACTCCCGCTACTTGATTTATAATCAGTTGTGAGTCTCCAAAGATTTTCACCCGCATGATATTCATCTGAATGACCAACTCTAGTCCTAAAATCAGAGCTTCGTACTCAGCCTCATTATTAGTACGAGGTTCTGAAAGACTGTAGGAATATCTCAGAGTGTGACCTTCAGGGGATACGAAAATGAGGCCCACACCTACCCTAACTATAGGAGTTTCGTTCGGGCTCAAGGCTCTAACGGATGACGCACCGTCAAAGTAAAACTCCCAAGTAGGGGACTCCTGCTCCTCCACACTCATGATTAGCTCGTCAGGTAGCTCGTCGTTGAGTGGGGAGTCTGCGGGGATCGGGTGAGCAGCAAGAAAATCAGCTAGAGCCTGTCCTTTGACGGCCCGCTGAGGGACAAAAGTGATGTCAAACTGCAGTAAGATCATAGACCATCGTGCCAGACGACCTGAGAGGGTCGGACAGGTCATCAGATACTGCAAGGGGTTGACTCGAGAGATTAGGTTGACCTTGTGTGAAAGCATGTAATGCCTGAGCTTCTGTACCGCAAAGATCAAAGCTAGACATTGCTTTTCCATTGACGGGTACTTCAGCTCTGCGGGTATCAACCGTCTACTGAGGTAGTACAAAGCATTCTCCTTGCCTTCCTCATTCTCCTGAGCCAATAATGCACCCAAGGATTCATCCAGGGCTGTAGTGTAGAGAATTAACGGCCTCCCTGGGATGGGTGCAGCTAAAACAGGGGGGTTTATCAGGTAGCACTTTATACTCTCAAAGGCCTCCTGACAACGCTCATCCCAGTGAAAGCGGGCGTCTTTCTTTGCTAGGGCAGCAAAGGGGTGACACCTACCAGATAAATTAGAGATAAATCTCCGCAGGAAGGCTAGCTTTCCTTGAAAAGACCTCAGCTGGGTAAGGCTTTTAGGGGGTTTTAGATCTACTATGGCTTTGATCATGGAAGGATCAATCTCAATGCCACGGTAGCGAACTATAAACCCTAGGAACTTTCCTGCACTAACTCCAAATGCGCATTTTAGAGGATTCATTTTCAAATCATATTTGCGTAGGCATTCAAAAACGATTCGTAGATCTCAAAGGTGATCTCCACGGACCTTGCTTTTGACTACCAGATCATCCACATAGCATTCAACTTGCTCGTGTATCATCTCGTCGAAGATAACAGTCATAGCACGTTGATAGGTGGCCCCGGCATTCTTGAGACCAAAGGGCATCACCTTGTAGCAGAACACACCTATAGGTGTGCGAAATGCCGTAAACTTCTCCTCCTCGGGGTCCATCTTTATCTGATTGTAACTAGATGAACCATCCATGAAGGAGAAAATGCTATGGGATGATGCTATATCCACCATAAGCTCGGGGATAGGAAGAGGAAAATCGTCCTTAGGACATGCCTTGTTTAAATCACGGAAGTCGATACAGACACGAATCTTCCCGTTCTTCTTCCGGACTGGAACAATGTTGGCAAGCCAAGTAGGGTACTTCTCTTCACGAATGAAATCGGCCTCTATAAGCTTCTTAGTTTCAGCGATCACCTGTTGTTCTATTTCTAACCTCATCCTACGAGGTGCTTGTTTAACAGGGACTACATCAGACTTAATGGCTAGTTTATGGACTGCTACGTCTAGATTCAGACCAGGCATCTCGGTGTAGTTCCAGGCAAAACAATCTCTAAACTCTGAGAGTAACTCGATGTATTCTTGAGCCTCTGAGTCAGATAGCAAGACACTATGAAAAATAGGTCTAGGATCTGATTCAGTGCCTAAGTTTACCTTACACAGTTCGTCCTTGGCAGAAGTGATGCCATCTTCAAACTCTTGAGGAGCATCGAGTACTCTATCCTCATCATCACCCGGGTCTTCTTTATCGGTAAGAGAAACAACCGGGTATGAGTGGGAAATTGCTCGGATGTTAGCATGGCTAGGTGAGCTTTGCTCGACATAACCTAAACCCTGCTTAGTCTGAGGCATATCGGTCCGCCAAACACGAGCCTGTCGTAGAGCTTGTTCATCTGACCAAGTCGAGATAACTGCACCCCGCTCTACACAGTCTTCCACGAAAGGGGAAAAATAATGAGGAGTGATTGTGACCATGTTATCCATAGCGGTCTCCGCTGAACCCTGACTCTCAGGACCCAGTGGGGCACCTATACTTTGGGATAACGAGGCACACTCACTAGCTCGTGGTGGTACAAAGGTTTCGTACAGAGGAGGCGGTGGGCGACCTCTAACTTGTAGTGTACCACCATCACTAGTGGAGGGGGTAACCAAAGATCTTTGGTGAGACTCCTCAACTCTTATTCCACGTATCTGACGGGAAAGGGATTGTTGACTAGTGGTCTGATGTCGGGGGTCTACTTCCTCGTCTGAACCACTGTCAATAACTAAACCACCCTCAGGTATCAGGTACCTACAAAAGGTAGGTAGTGAACTATAATCAGTGAAGTCCGGGGCTGGTGAGGGAGCTGGGCAATGAGGAGTAATAATCATCTCATCGTCAGAGGAGTCGGACTCGACAATCAAAGGAGAAGCATAAAGATATGAGGGAGGAGGAATTTGAGTGTCGTAGTTTCGCGGCGGGCGAGTCGATCCTCTACCTCTACCTCGCTCTCCCCTACCTCTACTAGGGGGAACATCGTGCCCAACTGCCAATTGGAAAGGAGATCTAACAGGATCTGCAGTGGAGGTATCTGCCTCAATACTAACCTGTGACGGACCTCGCGCAGGTAGCTGTACAGGACCCTGTACAGTACTGGCAGGTGTCACTAGTGACTGGGCAGAAGGAGGTTTACTCTTCTTACGAGGTATGTAATGCTCAACATCATCATAAATAGAGACCTCATGCACGAAAAAGGGTTGGGTATCCCCGGGAATGGAGTACTTGACTTCATTTCTCATATACTTCATACATTGGTGCAGGGTAGAGGACACCATTCCATACTCATGAATCCAGAGCCTTCCTAAGAGAGCCCTGTATGAAGTATCGGCCTCGATCACATGAAACTTCACCTCAGTAAGGAAATTTCCAAACTTCAGGGGTAGGGTGATAGACCCTAGGGCACGCTGTCCTTGGTCATTGAAGCCTTTCAACATAATCTTATCGGAGGTTAACTTCAAATGACCCAGGGAGAGGCTCTTCAAAGTTTCATAACTCAGGATGTGCACTGAAGCTCCTTGGTCAATGAGGACCCTGTTCAACTCATAACCATTGACTTCAGTGGTGACATACAAAGGACGATTGTGATCAGAGGTACCCAAGAGGAGATCGCGATCTGAAAAGGTAATGCATGGCATCTCTCTCAAAAGGCATGCATCTCCAACAGATTCAGAAGCGAAGAAGGCTTGATAGGACTCTGGTTCGAGTAGTGCTTTCACCAGGGTCTCTCTCAAGTCAGAAGACATCATCAAAGCGTCATAGACACTGAGAAGGGCAGGAATTTTCCTTAAATGAGCCAACACATTGTAATCGACCTCCAGCTGAGGGCCCTTCCCTTTCTCCTTAGATTGCTCTTGGGAGGAGGGGATAGGATCGTCCTGCTGGGTAACAATGTTCTTATCTTTTTTTTTTGTATTCTTAGCCATCCTTGGTGGAAGAACCTTCCCTGAACGCAAGTGAACTTCCTGTATCGTGTCATCTTTGACAGGAGGTTCACTTGGTTCAGCGGTGATGGCATGTGTTAGCTCTAAGGAAAGTGCCTGGAGTGGGTTCTCGAATTCATCTTCTGAATCCATGTAACAACCACCCTCCGGAATCATAAAGACCGGTTCCTCATCACACTCAGACTCTTCATCACATACAGAATCATCACAAGAAACATGTAAAATACTGAAAGAGCGAGTGCTAGAAGAAATAAAAGTAGGAGCAGAACACCAGAAGTAGCCAGAATCACCTTCTTCTATTATTTTATCATCAGTTGAAGGGAGAACGAAATCCTTCAGCGTAAGTGCTGGAAGGCGTCCCGTCTTCCCCTCAGAAGTTACAACAAACTTTTTCTTTTCATACATCTTTTTATTACATAAAATAGGAAAAGAAATGTGCTCAGTAGGCACTACAACAGAAGAAGAAAAAGGAAAAGGTGCTGGCGAAGAAATTGGGCTGGCAACTGTCGATTTGGCCTGGGTAGGCCTCCTCTCAACTGCCTCTGAACTCTGAACTGTCTGCCGGATCATCTGCCTCGTCTTCCGAGAGAGTGCTAGCTGCCACTCCCCCTCAGAACCTCTGGGTGATCTGCTACGACTGCTCTGTCTGCCACTCTGGCTGTCACTATAACTACTGGAGCCCGAGATCATCTGAACTGTCTGAGGTGTCTTGCCCTTGGGCTGAACCAGGTCGCTGTCCTGTAGGTGGATCTGCCCACTAGCCATGAGCTTCTCAACTCTGTCCTTGAACACATAGCAGTCTTCTATAACATGCCCGATATGTCTGTGAAATGGACAATAGAGTGGGTGTTCTGTCTATCCCTCCTCTTCCACTCTATTGTTGTTCGGGAATGTTAAGATGTTTCTCTTAGTAAGGAACTTGAAGATCTTCATCACACTTTCCCTTTTAAAGGGATATTCCTTACTAAGCTTCTCCCGTAGGTACTGCTGACTCTCCGGGGTCCTACGGGAGGGTCTAGACTGCACTACTGACTGGCCCGGTGTGTGAGACTGCTGAGGTGGTGCTGAACTGACTAAGGGCTTCTTGCCCTTATCTGATGGTCCATAAGTACTGTGTACCTCCCCTCTCCTAGGTGGAGGTGCCCCTGACGACTCCTGCCGCTGAGGTCTACGTGAAGGTTGACTCTGAACCTTAGGAGGGACTGCATCGGGTATGCTGTCCTGCAAACTAATCACCTTTGTCAACAACTTCTGAAAGGTTCTGATGTTGAAACCCTTCAGGTAAGGTGCTATCGGACCATCTATGTTCTTCAACAAAATTTCTACTGCATGCTGCTCCTGTAACTGGGGCTCACACTGTAGGCTGAGGTTCCTCCATCTGACTATGTAATCTGGGAGAGGCTCTCGGGACCGCTGTCTAGTCACAACTAGCTCTCCAACTGTAACTCGGTGCTCTGCACTGACAAACCTCTGCACGAACAATTGCTCTAACTCTGCAAAGGTGCGTACTGAATTGTTGGGGAGATCGGCGTACCAGACAAAGGCCACCCCAACTAAACTGCTGACAAAAAGTCTCAACATCAGTGCATCGTTCCCTCCTATGTTGCAACAGATGGCTCGGTACTGGGCCACGTGCTGCCTTGGGTTCCCAAACCCATCAAAGACTCTGAACCTAGGAGGGACAAAACCAGGGGGGTAGGGCTCGTGCTCGTACTCTACTGGGTAAGGACGCCTCCTGCTAACTACCTCTCCAGACTTCCTGGAGGAAATGGCCTGCTCGACCTTCTGGGCAATCAGATCATGAATCTGTCCGGCTGACAACTGAACTGACTGACTCTGGACTGGGGTAGTAAAAGCAACTGCTGTAGGTGCCACTGGAACTGCTCTCTGGGCCCTGTCTACTCCCACAGGACCTGGTGCTACTACAGGTGGTGCTGCTGGCTCGTCCCGAGACGTAGCAGGAGTGCCTACGCCCGTCATCTGGGGCATCGCCCCCAAAGCTGTCAACTGAGCTGTCATCGCTGCCATGGCCCTGGCCATCTCTGCCATCTGAGTCTGTAACTGTAGCACTGTGGCATCTGTCTCAACTGACCGGGGAGATCCTCCTACCTCAGCTTCTCCCTGCTCATCATCATCATCTGCCTCTATCTGCTCGTCTGAGTGGCCACGTCTAGTAACCACGCATACTCTGTGCACCGATATATCTCCATCTGACTCCTCCTCGAGTAAGTCATCCTCAAGTGCATCATCCTCGTAGAGGGTCTGATGGAAGTCCTCCGCATACGGACTCAAAGGGGAAGAAGTCTCGTAAGGGCTAAGGGCTGGCTCTGCCCGAACCGGTGAACCACTAGGAGAAACTACAACATCATCGTCCGTTGCTGCATCACAGACCATCGGAACTGCCTCTGATCCGGAAGGAACAACTGCCTCTAACTGCTCAACTGCCTGAACTGGCTGTACTGCATCGACAGGGGACTCTGCCTGTCATCGTCTCCACACCCATCTACTACGACGGGACCCAGTAGGGGCAACTGACTGCTGCGGGGCTACTACGACTGAAGGGAGCTGGGGTCTGGGAGGTTCCAACTGCTGCCTCTATCCCTGACGACGTGGGCGTCGTCCAACAACTGGAGTAACTGTCTGTAGTCTCGCCAACGGGACTGAACTAACAGGCTGCCTGGGTGGCTATCCTCTCTGCCACCTGTACCTCTGCCTAGCAGTCTGTCTCTGTAACTGAACGGACGTCTGAGAAATCTGGTGGAGTAACCTCTCCCGACTGACAGGGCCTCGACCCCGTGCTAAGCGGATAATGCTCCGAATCCTCTGAGAGAGGGTTCGAGCAGCATCATCCCTGGGGACCCTAGCGCGTGGTAAAGTAGTAGTGACAGGAGGGGTCGCCGCAATGCGAGCAACGTCCTCCTCATCACCAATGTGTGTCAGTGGGGAGAAGCGTCCTCCCTGAACCGCTGCTATCTCAGGGGCAACTGTAACGTCCGGGGTAGGGGAAACTGCAACTGGTCGTGGTGCTCACTGCCTAGGGACCACTCTCCTCTGAACTGGCTCCTGGTGAGCCAACGAATCTGCCATCCGCTGTCTATCTGCCTCGGATGCAGCCAATCAAAGTCTACGAATTCTATTACTCCGGGCCCTTCTCCCAAGGCCGGAGGCGGAAGACGAAGCAACATCTAAACCCACTACCTGAGTGACAGGGGGAACAGGAAGTACGGGAAGTGTCGGGGTCTGCACGAGGGTCTCTGGGTGAGACAGTCGAGCGAAAGCTGAACCCGACGGGAGGAAGGCGAAGGAGCCTCGGTCTGGGCACCCCTCTTCCTGGAGGAAGAAGGAGGGGGAACCCGAACACGAGCTGCCTCTGCCGGAGTAACAACAGGAGTAACTACTGCCTGCCGGCGCTGAGGGGCCGGGGCAGTCTGAACAACAGGTGCGGTAGGCACTGGTCGCCTAACCGCTAGACAAGTGGGCTGAACCGGGAGTGGTCTAGGCACTGGCTGCCTAACCACAGGGTGTGCCGGCTGCACACGAACAGGAGTATGATGAGCAGGTGCCCGGGCTGTCCGCCGAGCAACTGGACATCCAAAAGGTCGCATGGCTGCGTGAGCTCTCCTCTTGGGAGGAGAGTAGGCAGCAGCCTCAGCAGGGGTCGGCCCGCCAAGAGTGACGAAGGTCGAGTGAGTGAAGGAACCAAAAGTGATTCCTCCAGCAGGAGGACTGGCTAACAGGGACTCAGGAAGTGTCACCCGTGCGTCAGAACCAAAACTGAAAGTAACGGAAGGCACGAAGGAAGCCATGGCACTGTCTGCCAAGAAGAAGAAAAGAAATTTAAAATGATTAGTAAGAAATAACGAGAAGATGAATGATATATAAGGGACGGAATGACCTAAAAGGTCCGAAGGAGGGAAGCTTAGCCAGGGGGAAACCCTAACTAAAAAGAACGGAAAGAAAGAAACCTAGTTAGGGGGGAACCCTAACTAAGAAAAAGAAGGACGATCCTAACTAAGGAAGGACCCTAACTAAGAGTGGGGCGAACCTAATCTAAGGAGTACCAATCCCGGAGTACACACAAGAAAGAATAATATAGAATTCAAAGATGGAGAGAGAAACCTGTCCCACCGTGGTCGCCAGAAACCTGTGGACCTCCGAAAGAACACAAACACCATCGCCCCGCGAGGGGAGACGGTATCTGGCCAATGGAAGGGCAGATTCGATCACACATATGATTAACCATTGAGGATAGCGGCTCTCACCAGCACACCCCGATGGGTAATAATATATATGATATGATCGTAACGGGTTTCCCCCACCCGATACATTAGCTCGAATAGGGTTTATTTGAGAGTGAGATTCGGTTTTCCACGGGCGCAAGCCCCCGTGGTTAATTACATCTCAAGCCGGGGCCTGAGAATACTCTCGATTAAGGATTCTACATTATTCTTTCTAAATTGGGATTGGTACATAGAGGGAAGACTAGGAAGTCCTACTCAAAGGGAAAGAGAGGTTCAATTAGGCTTAGTCAACATGCACGGCTCACATCACCATCCGGAGGGACTAAGGTAGTGAGAAGAAACTGGAGAAAAATAAATAAATCATGCACTCGAAGCATGCAGGAGGGAAGGATGGAGGTGGCGTCATCCGTGTGACGCGGATATGTAGGGTTTAGGGTCTCTGGAAGACAGAAGACCTACCTACTGATGAGGCGTACTACGAAACAATAGTAGCCTTGAATCCTGAATCTAATGGGTTTAGTGTTCTACGCAACACTAACACCCGTGTCCTAACTAATGCAATGCAAAACCTGGACTTACCCTGGCCTGGAAGGGGGAGCCAGCTAACCACCTAATCGCTTTAAAACCATGCTGTCTAGTCATTTATGAAAGATGGGTAGGTAGGTTATAGTTCTTGGAGGTAGGGCCGACATCTAGAGGATTTCCTAGTTGGCCCCAGACTGATGTTGGGTGAATGCTCCTATGACTAATGCAATTAAAATTTTGATTTAGTTGATTTCTAATGCAATGCATGCTGTTTAAAGTATCCAAATCAGATATGCACAGGATTTTAAAAAAAAATGCTTATAAAAATAATTTTTAGAATTAAACTGGGCTTCCCCAGGTCCGGCACCTCATCCTCATAGGTCAGATTATCCGGACTCTACCCGCAGGCGGGGAAGTGTCTTATAGAAGGAAAGAGAGAAATGCAATAATATGCATGCGACCCCGGACGATTCCGGCAATTTCCTAGGTCGTTAAGTTTCTAAATTATTTAAATCTTAAAATTTGAATGTTAGTTGTGAGTAAAAAAAGTTTTAGTCCTTAAAGAGCCTAACGAAATCCAGGCTAAAACAAAGGCAACATGCAAAACGCCAAGAAACTAAGAAAAGCAAACAATCCTAGAGGCACACAATCATAAAACACATCAAAATTATCCAAACAAATTAATAAATGTCCATAGGCCAACTGCCCTTAATTACAACCCAGGGTCTGCAGAAAATTAAAGTGGTCGGGCACCACTGCCAACAACCCGGATTTCTAATCCTAAGACTGACGCAAGTTATTTTTGAGTGGGATACTTGATCTTCATCTTCTTGATTTTCTCTTCCTTGGACTCCTCGGATCCCAGCTCCATTGGACTCCTTGGATTTCAACTTCCTTTGATTCTTCAAGTAGTAGAGCGATACAAATTTGGATTTCCAAATAGAAAAGGACCATCCTCATATTGGGTGTCCTTTCCTCTTTGGAATTTAACCTTTGGATCCTAGTATCCCCACTCAAAATGAACTTTCACAACTCTTAATCAATATTACAATCAATTACATTAAATGAAAGCAGTAAACTCTAGACGCTCCTGCAAGGTTATCCTAAAAAATCATCCCAAGCAGTTTAATATATCACAAGCAATCATAGGGAGAATAAAATACTCATCACAGCCGTACTGGCCATGCTCTTAATTATTTTGAGGGCTAGGCAAGCTCTGGAGCACCTGTAGCAATTTATAACGATTTATTTTAATTATCCCTCATTTATTTAGGGGGGCTAAGCAATTTCTGAAGCACCTGCATAAAAGAGCGTTAATTTTTAAATTATGATTATTGCCCCCCTTTTATTTAGCGCTGCATGAGTATGGCCACCTGCAGAAGACATTATTAGTATCAACCTCGATCCTAACCTATGGGTAGTCTATCGTGCAATCACATCAATTCCCAGAGTGCAGTAAAAGTAAACAAACACACCAGCATCATCTCAATCACAACATGCAGTGAAATCTCAGAAATCTCGGCACACAACAGAAAAGTAAACACCGGCCTAGCCTAGGTCTAGAAGTGGTGCCCTAACAAACCATCTAGATGTGTGTGAAAAGCTGTGTAGCTGAGATAGATCCTAAGCTGGGTAATTAGTTACAATTGCCTACTGTCCAGGTTGGTTGTAGGTCTGAAAAGGGAATTTTATTTAAAGTCCAAATATTAGTGAATTGAGATCCATCTTAGTTGATTTAATGTGTGGATCAGTTTTAATTCTTAGGGTAATAATATTTAAAGTTTAAATTACATTAGTGAGTTTTAGGGAGTTCGGGGCCCACCTATACACTAAGCAAAAGTGGGTCCCAAAATTGACTTTTTAATTAAAGGGTATTTATGACCAGATAATATTTTTATAAAATACTAGGCCTTAACCTGATCAGTTAGACAGTTAGTATGCCCGATTTGGATTCTTCTATCCAAAGTTATGAATTTCTGAAGTTTTGGTCTCGTTTTGAACTAAGTTTGACCGGATTGTTGACTTTTTATTTTAGGCTGATTTCTGGACACCTAATGTTTTTAACAAATACTAGACCTTAATGTGAGTTGAATGCCTTTTAGTTTGCCCATTTTGGAATTTTCTGTAATTAGTTATGATTTTTAGAAGTTGGGGCAATTAAAGGAATTATCGAAATTGCCTAATTAGGGGTATCTTGGGGGTTTTGGCCCAAATCAGCTCCAAACTGATTGGAATCACCCCCAAAGGTCAGAAATGACCTAAGAAGGTGTTCTCAAGTGTTTGGGGAAAATTTGGGATTTTTAATAATTTTTAATGATTTAATTAAGGCAAAAAGGTAATTTTTGATTAAGATTGAATTAAAGTCCAAATTAAGATCCAATTAAGGGGCCCTAATTATCTAAGGTGCGGGACTGAATTCTGGAGAGTTTGACTTATTATGGGTATTTTTCTGATTTAAAATGGATTTATTAGATTTTTCTAAAGTTTCTAAGGCTTAATTAACGGGTAAATTAGGGTTGATCAATTAAGGGGTTTTAAAGAGTCCAGAAAATTCCTAGAAAATTCTAGGGGGTTCCAGGTGTCACTAAGCACTAGTGTTTAAATTTTCATAGCAATCCGGGATCTATCCTAGCTCCTAGAAATATTCTAAGTTCGCTAGACAGTCCTTAATTATTGTCCTTAATGTGTCACTACGTCATATAGGGATGAAATGAAGTAACTAACCCTTAGACACAACATAGAGGGTAAATGCAGCAAGTATAAACACACTAAACCATGTCCTTAGATCTAGGAGAGCCTAGGCTAAGTGCTTGTGCAACCTACACATGCAAGGACTACGAAAACACTAAGTAAAGAAGCCTAATGAAGTGATTAGTGAATGATTGGGGCACAATCATTCACTAATCCTTCTCCCACATGAATTCTGTTCACATATAGGCCCTAGGTTTAGAATTTCATAGAAGGTGGACCTCCCAAAATTAAGGGATTTAAATAATACGTAATTTTAAAAAAATCATTTTTTAAAATACATAAATATTATAAATAATATAAATTTGAGAATAAGATAATTGAAAAATACTTCAGTTCATAAGTATAAGAGGTCTACCAGCCACCAAGGGGGTTTTAAAATAATTTTTATTTTTAAAATAATTATTTATATTAATTAAATAATATTTAAATAATTAAATAACATAGGAATACAGAAAATATCCAGAAATGACAGAATTACATAAAGGAAATAATTTTAAAATAAAATTCATATTTTTCTGAAAAGTTTAAGGTATTGTACGTCAAAATCCGATTTAAAATAGCAAATTTATGAATTTTTGAAGTTAAATAGGTTTAAAGGTAATTTTAAAATAATTTAAAATAGTTAATATTTGAAAATAATTAATAATTTTAAAATAAATCAGATATAATAATATCTGAATTTTGAAATAAATTTAAATAATTAATAATTAAAATATTATGATAATATGAAGTAATAAATATTAATACTTATAGTGATATTAATATTAACCTAATAATACTATTATTAAAAAAAAAATAACAATATTATTAATAATTAACAACATTAATATAATAATATTAATAATAATAATAATTAATATAATAATAATAATAATATTATTATTATTATTATTATTAAATAATATTATTATTAATTATAATAATATTAATAATGAAAATAACTAATATAATAATAATAAAAATATTATTCATAATAATAATATTATTAAAATAATAATAATATTATTAAAATAATAATATTATTAATTATAATATTAATATTATAATAATATTAATAATGATAATAATAGTAATAATAATAATAATAATAATAATAATTGAAATGATAATAATTAAAGTAATAATTAAAATAACAATAATTAAAATAATAATAATAATAATAATAATAATAATAATAATGATAATTAAAATAATTAAAATAATAATAATAATAATAATAATAATTAAAATAATTAAAATAATTATAATAATAATGATAATAATAATAATAATAATAATAATAATAATAATTAAAATAATTAAAATAATAATAATAATAATATAATAATAATAATAATAATAGAAATAATAAAAATAATTAAAATAATTAAAATAATTAAAATAATAATGATAATAATAATAATAATAATAATAATAATATTATTATTATTATTTAAATAATAAAAAATAATTTTTCTGATTTTTTATTTATTTATTATGATTTAAATAAATAAATAAATAAAAAAATAAAAAAAAACAAATTAAAAAAAATTTCGACGGCGGCGGCGGTCAGCCACGTGGCGGGCCTTGATTGGCCGTGCTAACCGCGGCCAATCATTGGCAATGATTGCACTGCCGCGCAATTATTGCCAATGATTGGCGGCGGCGGGCCCTGCTCCACTTAAAACGACGGCAGCGAAGCGCTGCCGTTAGATCTGCCGCTGCGCGGATCAACGGCTCAGATTGAGCCAGACGGGAGCAGTGACCGCGGGATCGGATCCGCGGTCGAACCTTAGCCGCGGAACGACGCGATCGGAACCGTTGATCGTAAAATCAACGGTTCTGATCAGATGTATCAGGCGGAATACGTAATCCGAAGCCCTAAACCTATTTTCGTCTTATTCTTGCAATCTACTTGATGGAATTCGATGAAAATTTAGATATATGACCTATACATGAAGAGCATTCATGTGGGATCTTTGGTTTGTCCTAAGACGCACTAATGACGACGCTAATTAACCCTAAGTGTTTTAACTAGGGTTAGGATTTTTACCTAATCCAATTGGTGGATTCGGAAGATCTTGGGCTTGTTGAACTTGTAGACTGTCCACGAGTAATTCCCTAGTTGATCTCGAGCCTCGAAACGCCTTGGATCGGACGGGATTCGCGTAGGAAGGTTCTAGCCCTCGGTTCGCCGGAAAGTCTGCCGCCGGCGGGGTCTTGGTGGCGGATTTGGGTTGGAAAAGGTGGGGACGGGTCGTGGGAGCTCTCACACAGAATCTCACAGGCTTTGGGGGCTTAGAGATCGGGCAAGAGCAAAAGTCCTTAAGACAAACCCTAAATCCTCTATTTAAAGACTCAAACCTTTGATCAACGGCCTAGATCTATCCTAGGGCTAATTAGGAGGGAAAATAGAAGTCTTGGCCGTGGGTTTAGGTTTTAGATTACTAGGAATGGTTTAAAAGGCCTTAATAGGTCTTAAATAGGTCATTTTGACCTATTAAGGGTCTAGGTTGACCAAGTCAAGGGTTGACTTGGTCAATCCTAGTCAAATGGGTCCAAGGGGGGAGGGTATGAGCCTTGAAGCCCTTGGTTGGGCTTGGATCTGATTTGGACTTGATTTAGACCCATATGGGTCTAATGGGTCAACCTGGGTTGACCTGGTCAATCAGGTTGACCCAGGGCCTGGGTCTTGGCTCAACAGACTCAGTTTGACCCATTGAACACAAGGGAGAGGGTCTTGGGCCCTGACTTGGTCAATTTGACCAAGTCAACTCCCTTGACCCAGCCTGGGAGAAAACCAAGGTCAACAGAAACATAAGGCATAACGATTGTGCCAAACAAAATGTTGCCAGTTGATGGTAGCATAATGTTTATAGAAATATTCTTGAAGTGAACTGAATTAATTTGTCAAATAGTTTCATAAGCTTTAATAGGATTTAATAACTATTTTGCCAAATAATTTTCATGATTTAACATGTTCATGATTTATCAAATCCTGAATTTACAAGGTTCACCATTAACTAAATCCTACTTGTTGCGGTTTAATCCTCTGTCTAAGCGTTGCATGGATATCCAGCTCATACACAGAGAACACAATATTTTTACGTGGAAAACTCTGGAAAGGGGAAAAACCACGGGGCTTAGCCCAGTTGAAATTGATTTCACTAGAATTTGAGTAGGTTACAGCGGGTTAACTCATCCTTGATGGCGATCAGATTACAAATGTCAATCGTATGATTGTAGTCGGGGGTATGTGAAGGTTCGATGTCGTACTGGTAGAACTTCGGGGTCACCCGGTGATCTGGCAGACTTCCGGGACCTAGGTGGTGGTATGGTAGAACTCTGGGCCTTAGACGGTGGTCCGACGGAGTTAAGGACATCAGATGGTGGTCCGGCGGAGCTTAGGGCGTCAGGCGATGGTTCGGCGGAGTTGAGTATGTCAGGTGGGGGTCCGGTGGAGCTCGGGGTGTCAAGCGATGGTCCGGCGGAGTTGAGGACGTCAGGTGGTGGTCTGGCGGAGCTCAGGGCGTCAGGCGATGGTCCGACGGAGTTGAGGATGTCAGGTGGTGGTCCGGCGGAGCTCAGAGCATCAGGCAATGGTCCGACGGAGTTTGAGGACATCATGTGGTGGTTCGGCGAAGTGCAAGGCCTAAGGTGATGGTCCGGCAGAGTGCATGGCCTAAGGTGGTGGTCCGGCAGAGTGCATGGCCTCAGGTGGTGGTCCGGCAGAGTGCAGGGCCTCAGGTGGTGGTCCGGCGGAGTGCAGGGCCTCAGGTGGTGGTCCGGCGAAGTACAGGGCCTGAGGTAGTGGTCCGGGAAGTGCAAGGCCTGAGGTGGTGGTCCGGGAAGTGCAAGGCCTGAGGTGGTGGTCCGGGGAAGTGCAGGGCCTCAGGTGGTGGTCCGGGAAGTGCAGGGCCTCAGGTGGTGGTCCGACGAGGTGCAGAGCCTCATGTGGTGGTCCGGCAAAACTCCGGTGGTGGTCGAGGTGGAGCAAGGAGGCAAGAGCTCTCTCTTTTCTCCTTGGGATTAGGGGTCCTTTTTCAAGACGAGAGGGCGCTCTATTTATAGATTTATGGGAGTGGCATGGCCCGTAAATAGGATGAAGATCAAGGGTAGTTAGGGAGTGGTTTGAATGGATGACCGATGTTGAATCCCTTGATTGTGGACCGTTTGTTGGACATTTGAAGGTCTCAGAGATATCAGATTTTGGTGATCTTGGGCTTGTTGGATTTGTCTCGTCGAGACGCTCGATTCGACTATAAACATGTCTTATTTAGAGACCGTTTGATAATCCGAATTATGGTTTGAACATTCCAACAACGCTTCAGACCCTTGATTTGGACCCATATGGGCTCGGATTGGGTTGAATTTGGTGTCGTTGGGTTTGTATTTCCGAGATTCAGTTCGACTGTAAGTTTACTGAAATCAGAGTTCGAATGATCCCAATTTTAATTTTAGAAGTATCAAACTAGATTTTACATCGAGATTCGTGCCCGATCAAGATAATTTTTTGACAATATATCACTACTAAAATTAAATCCTACTTTTACCGGGCAGGAGGATTTAAGCAGGATTTGAGCAGAATTTAGCGTAAATACAGCCAAACAGGATTTCGACTCGCCATAAATCTCCCGTAAGTCTTCCGCCGGCTGATGTCGCCACCTCATCTCCGCCGTCCAGCTCGCCCTGCTTTCAACTTTAACCGATCATTCGACTTTGTCCAGCCCTCATCGCCTACTCGAACGCCTACCTGTTTGCCTACCCGAACTCAGTCCCATCCTTTCAAGAATCTCAACCCTCGAACTCGACCTTTGAGCCCTTGATCCCACAGATATCTTCGTAGGAAAGGCTGCACGAGCGGCCAAGAAGAAAATCCTGACGTTGCATCGCCTCCGGCAACGTCAGCGATCCATGAACAAATAAAATTTTGAAATAATATTGAAATTACTGAAATACATTTTGCTAACAACATAAATTTATTTTCCAATATAAATTTATCTCTCTAATTCAAGATGAGTTTTTTTTTAATGGAAATTATATATACTTAAATTTTAGGGATAGATAATTTAGTTTTTTTATTGTGAAATCGTTTTTTTTAAATAAACAATTAATATTTATTTTCAAATTAAGCACTTAAAAAGAATATTACTCAAACATCTTTTTCTAGATATCTTTTTTTAAAACTTTATTTTACATAAAAAAAACCCAACCAAAGGTGGCCTAAATAATTAGTTATTTCAAATAATAATTAGTATAATTTTTTTAGGAAAATGATTAGTATAATTAATAATTAAATATTTATTAATATAACATTTAAATAAATATTTAGATAGTTAGTAATTTCATGAATAATTAAAGTATTAGTTAAATTATTTGATAGTTAAATTAGTTTTTAAAATTGTAATTTAATAAATTATTATGATTTAAAAGATTTACTAAATCCTATTTAATCCTAACAGCCACTCAGAGTAGAGGGCAGCAACAAGTCCTAATGTTCAAAGAGACGCGAATCCCGGCGCAGAAGATCGTCGGAGGAATCCTATTTCCGACGATCGTGTCGCCGGATCCTGCGATTCAGATCGATTTCCGGCGATTCGTTGATGAGGTTAGAGACCATCGGCAGCGGCTGGAGAATCTGCTCCACTCGAGCGGCGCGCTCCTGTTAAGGGGATTCCCTGTGAAAACCGCGGCAGATTTCAACGCTGCCGTAGAGGCGTTCGGCTACGAGGAGTTTCCCTACGTAGGCGGCGCTGCTCCGCGGACGAATGTCGTCGGAAGAGTTTTTACTGCGAACGAGTCCCCGCCGGATCAGAAGATTCCCTTCCATCATGAGATGGCTCAGGTATAGTTTTATTAAGGCTTTTTTTGGATTGAAGGAAAGTGAAAGAGAAGAAACGACAGTTTGTACCATTGGCTGAGAGTTTCGTTTGTTTTTTTTCATTTCTTGTAATTCAATTTCCTACCAATCATACGATGAACATAGGAGGATGCTGCATAAAGAAAATCAAAGAATGAATATAGTCAAATTTTTGAAGCAACTATATGATAAAAAATAACCTAAGCAGTGGTTTGCTATAAAACAACAATACTGTTATCCTACCCAAATAGGTGGATTTTTTAGGTGATCGTGGCTCTTTTCTGTGTTTTTGGTCTGTATTTTGTTGAGTGCCATTTTGTATGAATACTAACAAAACCGAAATACTAAATAATGTCAAACAAAAATACTAAATTCGTGAAAAAATTGAGCTATGCTCATCTAAAAATCTCCCCTGCAATTATAAATGTTGATGTGGGCAGGATTTGCTTTAAGGACTTTATAATAACTTTCAAGATTTTTATGAACTAAGTTGGTTGGTATCTTCTGTGTATAGCATTGCTCATTAAAAAATACAATTTATTTACATAAAATCAAAAATTAAAATTGTGGATTCCTTTTACTTTACATTTACTTAGCAGCCATCCATTGATGGGCTTATTGCCCATGTTGTATTATTGTCTATATCTCTTAAAGAGAGGTCTGAGTTCTAATCTTATGCATATTGAAAAAAAAGGTTAAAACATGCATAATAGAGCACTTATTGTGGCAGCATACAGTAACATCACAAAAAATTAAGTTTTCCACTCATATGTATTTCCCTTCTTGGTTTGTCAAGGTGAAGAGTTGGGGATTTTGAGCAACATTCTGTATCATCATTTCTTTTGTTATAATAATTTGTTGATGACTCTTCTTTTTGTTTCTAACCAAAGATGATGTTAAGAGAATATAATTTATTGCATTACTCAATATTGGGAGAAATGCCTCTGGTGTTCCTCCGACCATTTCTCAGATTTGACAACATTTTAGAATTTTTGCGCTTGTTTGTTATTTTGATGATCTGATATCCTTGTTAGGTTCCAGAGTACCCGTCCAAGTTATTTTTCTATTGTGACGTGGAACCTAGAACTGGTGGGGAAACTCCTATTGTTCTAAGCCACTATGTTTACCAGAGAATGAAGGAAAAGCACCCAGAATTTGTGGAGAAGCTGGAGAAGCATGGTTTGATCTATACTAGAGTATTAGGGACAGGAGATGACCCTTCTTCTCCTATTGGTCGTGGCTGGCATTCAACCTTTTTAACGAAAGATAAAAACACAGCAGAGGAAAGGTATACCAATTCTGTTTTGTGATTCAGAAACACCTTCTTGGTTCTCATTGGTGTTTATGTTTCATATGGAGATTCTCTACAAAACTAATTTCTTATATGAAAAAGTGATTCACCAAGTTGATAAGCATCAGATACCTTTTAATCAAATTAATATTTACCTTAGCTTAACAAGCTGCAATTATGAAAAATGTCGTTCAAATTGTTGGTATGAATCAAAGGGTCATATCTGCAACTAATCATGCTCATAAAAGAGAACCGATATGAAACCTTACAAGGTAGTCGTAAGGTGGATAGGAATCCAGATTAAGTTGCTAAACAAAATAAACATGACAATACCACCACTTAAACTAGCTAACGTGTTACCAAGAAACTAACTATATAATTGTTATTATTGATCTTTATTAGCTACCGGTTGTAAACTAATACCATTATATTATAGAAGTTTGATTTGGAAAACCCTGAAAAATTGTATAATAAGAAGCTAGGACGGCTCCTCCAATTATCAACTCCAGTCTCCAACCAAAAAATTATTGAACAGAGAGAACTAATAAATTTCTGAATATAGATTACGTATTTTTGTGTTAAATTGAAGGCGGTGTAGTACATAAAATTAAAGGGTTTAAGAAGATAGTAAGTATAGCCAACATGCCTCCAGAACTATAACATATTTAATACTCCATCATGATTTTATTTGATAACAAGTTGAGAGTCCCCTTTTTTTTGTGAACTATAATGTGTAGACAAAGAACCATCAGTATCATTTTCTCCATCATTTTCTCCAAATACTGGCTAAACTAGATGGCTGAAACTTAAAGCATCCTAAATGTACACTAAAAAAAAATTGTGTTTTTGAAAGGCGTTGTATCATAATCTAATGATTGACTTTTTGCTTGGGCCATTGCTGAAACTCCATCTCATTCTCCCATCATTAGCATGCTTTTCATTGGATTTGTTTTTATTTTCTTTACCACACAGTATCTCCATGAACTGAATATCTCATAATCCCACTGTTTGGATCCACTGCAAGATTCTAACATCACAGTAGAGAAAATGACATATAATGCATTAAAATGCATTATCAAAATTAGTCTTATTCCAACTGTTTGAGGTTGGTCTTATAAAGAAGAGTCATGCGTGTACATACACAGTGCAGCACATGAATTCACATGCATATACATTAAAATGCATACGTTATAAACAATACCCTCCATCTTTGCTGCCATTCTCCACATTCATCACATCATACTTTCTTGCCTTAATGTTGCCATACTCATGTTTGCATCGAGTTCTGATGAGTTTGACCACTCCATATGAGAGTGAGGAATCTATTTAAATCACTTCCACAAAATGATGTCCTAAATTATATAATCAGTATTCCTTAACAAAACATGCGTGGATGAAATACTTAATGATTTTGCACGCTTAGTATTTAGAGAACAAAATAATTATTGAATGCAAGTGAGTTTGAACGACGAAATAAAACACAATGAGCGGTAAAATAAGTTTAGGCTAAATTACATTCATAGAAATTAAGATCGCAATAGTCAATTTAATCTAACGTCGCATACATGAATGTTTTCAACAATAAATCCCTAAACTAACAATAAGATTAGTCCCTAAGCAAGGATCCCTCACCAAACTCTAACTTACTAAGCTTTAGCGGAGCGATTAGCACAAGTCTTTATGATTTAATTATATCCACGATTGAAAGCGACTATGATGCAAGCAAAAATTTGGAGAAAGCCCAAATTTTTGCTTACAAAAAATACACGCTTACATATCACCTTAAACACAATAAAAGATAAAGAAATTACAAAAACATAAGACTTTTATAAGATAAAGACGCTTACAACTCTTAACAATGACAAACACCAACTCATACAACTCACATTAGAAACAACGTCATCCTAAACTTGCTTTGGAGAAGAAGGATACAGGTGGGGTGGACACTTGCGGATTAGAAGAAATAGGTTAGAAGCTCAGACGAAAGAGGAGTAGCTCGCAAGCCATCCTAGAAGAAGGAGAAGAGAAGCACGGAACAAGCTCGCAAGCTTTTCCAAAGAAGGAAGAAAAACCCTCAGGTTTTGTCCAAAAATAACATTTTCACTCTCTCCTTTCCTTACAAAACACCTCAAATATATAGCCAAGAGAGAGGAAACCCAACAGCCAAAATACCTCCAAATAGGCCAATGAAAAGAGGGGAAAAGGAATGCCAAAAGTCTCCAACAGCAGCCATAAAAGTTCAGCACAGGAAACAGGGCAAAAGTCCACAGCAACCAGCCAAAAAAGGCACGGAACCAGCCAGCTGGGAAGGAACCGAAGGGGCAGACCAGCAACCAAGGCAGCAGGCCACGGAACCAGCCAGGTGGGAAGGAGCCGAAGAGGCAAACCAGCAACCAAGGCAGCAGGCACAAGAAGCCCAACAGGTAAGTCCACGGAACCAGCCAGGTGGGAAGGAGCCGAAGAGGCAAACCAGCAACCAAGGCAGCAGGGGAAAAACGAGAAGGCAGCAAGGGGAAACCAACCAGCAGCCATGGGAAGAGCAAACAGCCACCAAAACCGAGAGGGAAGGGAGAAACCGAGGAGACACAAGGGAAGGGAAAAAGACACAAGGAGGAAGGGAAAGAGACACAAGGAGGAAGGGGAAGGAATCGAAAAGGCAAAGAGAGGAGGGGAAGAACTTGGACAACACCTTTTTGAGCTAAAAAGTAGACAACTTAGTAGACATTAATGAGCTGGACAAGAAGAAATAATAAGCTGACAAGTAGAAAAAACCCAAAATGTTTTTACCCCCCCCTTTGCATGCATCAGACTAGGAGGACAAAAGAATCAGAGGATGAGTTTACCCATAGAAGAAGAGGATGCGAAGCTCGGGTGTAGTAGTTTAGGGCCTTGAGAAGAGGTGGGCAGCAACACACAACTTTTATCAGCATTGGGACAACAATCATGAGGAGCTCTGGAGGGTAGAAAACGAACTCCCCTTGGGCAGGATTCTTCGGACAGCTGGTTGCTGTTTTCGGACAGCAATTTCAATAGTAGGGACAGCAGTTTGGCAGCTTCCGGGTGGTGCACAACATGTGGACCTGATCCTGGGATCCTGGAGCAGCAACCTGGAGGTTCTGGACAGCACAACAGAAAATTATGGGTTGTATTTCAGCAAGGAAATCTACTGTAGTTTCTTGGACAGCAACCTTTATACATTAGAAGATCTGGACAGCAGCCATAGGAAGGCTTCTAGGACAGTTTCTTGCTGATTTGGGCACTCCTGGACAGAGGACAACAACCTCCAGAATTCTGGACAGCAAAGTTCCCACCTTCAGAATTCTGGGCAGCACCCGTTCAGGGAAAATTCAGCTTTTCTTTGATCGGTTGGATGGAAGAGGCTGGTGTATGGGATTAAGAGCTCCCTTGTGGTCTTGTCCTCTGTGGAATTAATTCTGGGAGCTAGGGGTAGGTCCGGCTGCATTGGGAGGGGATGGGGTTAGGGAGGATTCAATTAATTTCCTAATTGAGGCCAATTAAATTAGGAGGAATTGATTGGGGGATTTAAAACTCTTTCCAAACATAGGGTGTAATTAAGGAAGGGTAATTAAGGGAGGAGTTAATGTGGATCTAGGGGAGTTAATTGGAAAGAGAGAGGGGAGAGAGGGAGGGCCGGCCAAGAGAGGAGGTAATGGGGAGATTTAATTGAAGATTTGTGGGCCCCAAGGATTGAGATAATGGATTTAAATCAAATCTGAATTTAAGTTCAGATTTGATTAAATTTGGGAGTTTCCTAATTGGATTTTCATGTTAGGAAAGAATTTGAAATTCTAATATTTGAATTGGATTCAAATAAAGAACCTTCCTAATTGTCAATGGATTATTTTAGGAAAGAAAGTGGGTTGATTGAAAGTTTGAAAATTCAAACTTCCTAACCAAGGGGGCCGACGACTTGCGGCTAGGGGAGGCACGGGCGGATGGGTGGGAGATGGCCGGCCACTTGGCCAGCCAAGGGGGCCGGTGGTGGAGCTTGGTGGGGTGACCGGTGGTGGAGCTTAGGTAGCCGGTGATTTGGGGATCTAGGATTGGCCGAAGGTGTGAGGGAAGGGAAGAAAGGGAAGAAAGAACAAGAACGAAAAGAGAACCACAAACCGGGGACGCTTCCACCGATTGATGGGTGTTGCTTTTGGCCTCTCCTAGGCTCCTTATCCTCATAAACTCACAAAGAGATCAAAGCAAAACTAGAACTCATAAAGAGATCTTAAACAAAGCTGAATTTCTTTTCAATAATCAGATTCCCCTCACAAAGGAGGAGGGGAGGGCTTTAAATAGCCCAAAACCAAGAGACAATCAAAAGTACTAAAATGCCCCTTGGGCTTACATATGTCTAAACCCTTAAGTAAGGGCAAAATTGGAAAAGACAATAAACATTAAAATAAATCTAATACATCAAATAATAAAATAAAAACAAAACTAGAGTGGATGTCCTCATCACATTTTGTCTAAAATGCCAATTACCTGCTTGATAAATCTCAAAATCAAAATATATTTTTGTTTTTTTCACTCCTTCGTCATTTGTTAAATGTAAAGAAGAGAGACATGAAACAAATTCCCAATAAAGCTTCCATATCAACATCTCTTAAATTTTTCATCATCAATTTTTGCTGGGACAAAAAAAAAATTTGCACCATTGATTTTTTAACCAATGGTGAAACAATTCAAGCATATAAATTATGAATAACATTAGAAAGGATGCTTATGTAGCCATAAACTATCTTGAAGCATACAACAATATATGAGTACATAAAATCAGCGTTAGTGGATTAGGAAGGAGAAAGGGTGGAACCAATGTTAAAAGAAGTTGTTCAAAACAATCCTAAGAATATATTTAGCACCTCAAACAACATTTGGAAAGAACTAATGAAAAATAAGGATTAATAAATTCAATCCCAAATAGTCGGGACTTAGGATAAGGTTAATGATGATGGAGGATGAAATGAAAAAGTTGGCATATTTGTAGTAGAGGAGAAAGATCCATAGGGCGCTTTCAAGAAGAGCTCGAAAATTATGACTTTTTTGCACTCCTGAATGATGAAGTGCAAAAATAAATCACTCCACGCATACTTACAATTCATTTAGTATAAACTATAGGTTTTCTAGATGTCTATCATTTATTTCTTGGTAACTTTGGATAAATGGAAATTGGAGCAACATTGACAATTTTTGGTTTGCTTATTGATCTTTAAGAGGAACTAAATTGCCAAGAATAATGCTGGAAGATCATGCATACTAGGATTCCATTGTAAAAAATGAAAAGCTAGGAGCAAAGTAATGGAGTTCATTTCTCCATATGCACTTCGCTACTATGACTCCAAAATAATGAAGAGAGAGTAAAATAGAATTTATGCCAATTCATGTAGTTGACATCTTTTCCAATGATTTGAAGCTTATCAATCCCTCGAATGCCATGATTCTTAGGGTTAACAACATGACACTCGTCATGATAAAATGTGCTTGCTTCTTTGTGAAGAACTTTTCTATAAGTAGGTATTGGAGTGTTAATACTAGAGGGCCGGGTTTGGGTCAGCATAAAATTATTAATTTACTTATTGGATTATATTTTGATGAAAAATTCATATTAAATTATATTTTTTTGTTATTTTTATTGACTTGTGTTTCAAAATTGAGAAATGTTGTCTATTTTAGATCAGGTTGATGATAACTGGTCATGATTTAAATATTTTTTTGTTTTGAGTTGAGTTGTTGAATTTTTAATTCATTGATAAACGAGTTGCATTCAGGTTGACTATATTTATGTTAGGTCATCTTAGTGTTGTACCTGAACTTGAATCGACACCCAAATTAAGTTTGCATTTGTTAGGAAAGGAAAAGCCCCTTTCTATAAAATTTCATTTAAAAATAATGTTTCAAGTTTTTTTAAATTGTAACTCATTGTTTTTTGTGAAATCAGGGCCTGGTTTGTGATTATGTTCACCCTATAATCATGAGCGGATTCACAGTGGTGGCACTAGGGCATATGCCTCCAATGGATCGACCTAACCCATAATCATCACATAAAAGGGCACTTAGTTTTATCGTTGTACTCTACAAACCCTATTCCAATGCACCAGGAAGATGGAGGCATCGAGCATGTTGTGGCTATTGTGAGGGAGAGGAGAAGAGAGATTGAGAGTGGAGGGCTTTATACTGGTGAGGTAGTGGGCATCCATTTCGTTGTCCCCCCCCCCCCCCCCTTCACATTGCCAAACTGATATCAAGGTTTAATTAGTTCTCATCTTTCTCCTACCAATTTCAGCAAATGGTCTTGTCAACTTTTTAATGTTTTACAGTGGGTTTTGGATAAACAAGATTTCTAGCAAAGGATCTTCCTAATAGAAATCGCACATAGCTTTTTAGTACTTGATCCCCCCTTCTCTTTCTTATTAGTGCAAAGCAAAAACAAATTAATCAATTTTTAGAAGAAATGACTCATGATATATTTCTTGCTAAATTTTATTAACATTATTATGATAATAATTATATTTAAGCTTCAAGTTATTTCTTTTAATTTTGCAAAAAATATTTTTTTTATTATTAAAAATATCTATTTTTACTTAAATATTTGTTATCTTGTAAAATAAGAGAAAATGTCTTACCATTTATAGTAAAAGTAGCTTATATAATATAAGAAGTGTCGATTTTTTTTAATTAAATTTAAATCTAAGTATTCATCAATTTTTTTTTTTCAAATGATGTTTAAGCATTATCTTATGCTAATTATAATTTAATTAATCTAATTAGAGTTAATAGAGAAAATTAATTTAATTGATACAAACAACATACTTTTAAGCATGAAAACAATTTATTCAAACTCAAATTTTTAATATAGTCAGATCAAAAAAATATTAAGTGCTTAATGAATAATAAAAGAGCAATATATCCATATCTTTTTTTATGGGAATAACTCTTATTTTAAATGTAGAATTTTCTATAATTTTATTGTAGTGTTATCTTATGATTTATGATTGGACTTAAGAAAAAAAGAAGATTTGAAGAAAGTAAATAGCTAGTATTAATTTATGCCCCCATTAAAAAAAAAAAATTGTCACTGCCTCTTGCTTGTGATCGTTTGGGTTCAAGTAATAAACCTTAGGTTGTGTGCAATTGGTACTTTCATCAAATCTGTATTTTTGTTAGATCAGAAGCATCTTGATTGGTGTTTAATTTGCTAGAAAGGAAAACATTTTTGCGAGCTCACAATAACTTTTTCAGACCTGATTCCATCGTTTGGTTAGTTGTCCTCCCACCTTGTTCTTTGCACCTAACTTCGCTATATAGAATTCAGTGGATCCGTTTAAATTATTAGCAATGATAATTATCTGTTTTGCCTAATATCTGACGAATGCAACTATTTCTTTTGATTTACCATTAATCCAAAACTATGGTGGTGGTCATCTTTGATTTGGAATATGCCCTTTAATGGCATAATTGGTCTGTGAAAGTAAATTTTTAGCTTACATATTTTCACTTAGGAATTTTTCTTGTTCATAGATTAGAGATGAAGCTTCTGTTACATTTCTTCTTTCTCCATGTTTATGTGCATGCAAACCCCTGAGCCATAAATCTCGAGTAACTAAATTAAGCAGTTGTCATTTGCAAATCCTGTGTACAATTTTGTTTTGTGTATTGCTATCATTTTCTTGTTATTCTATTATTAATCACAATTCAGCTGTTGTGTATATTCAAACATTAGGGCAGCTCGGTTGGGGATGAAGTTGGAATGGATGGAAGATGGCGTTAAAACTATAATGGGTCCAATACCTGCCGTTAAATCTGATGTAACTAGGGGAAGAAAAATATGGTTCAACAGCATGGTAGCTGCTTATACTGGCTGGAAGGATACACGAAATGATCCTGTTAAAGCAGTGACTTTTGGGGATGGAACACCTTTGCCTGCTGATATTATATATGATTGCTTGGGAATCCTTGAGGATGAAAGCGTTGCTATACCTTGGAAGCAAGGAGATATACTTCTAGTGGATAACTTAGCTGTTTTGCATTCTCGGCGATCATTTGAACCTCCTCGGCGGATTCTTGCCTCACTGTGTAAATAGTGGTTGTCTTTCTTTTATCCTCCAGCAAAAGTCATTTGCATCTTTAGCCCCATTATGTATGGTCTAAATCTTACCTTGTTTCTGTTTGTAATTGCTATTGTATTTCTTTTGTATGATGGGGTCATGAGGATGCATGATGCCCATTGGATAGGTAGCATCCTGTTGCTATATGACTGTGCATTGTTTTTGTTTAATATTATTTGCCAGATAAAAAATTTCAAATTCAGGACTTGTTCTATCCATTGTTTTTTTGGGCTTTTAGTCTTTCAGGCAAGCATTTCACAATAATATAGAATTGCCGGACAAAATTCTGCTGACTTTGTTTTATTTTTACTCGAGTCAGTTCACTTTATAGGACATCAGATTTTTTTTTCTAGATGGCCAATATCCCTTTTCTTTCATCATCATGGGAACAGTTGTTCTTCTATGCCTTGGGGTTATAATCATGTTTTTGATCAGAATAGAGATTGATTGATCTATATATTGATTTTAAGGTTAAGATCCAGAAGTTCATATTATTGTACAATAAATTTTGAATATTTTATATGGATCTGTGTTTGTTAAATTCCTTCTCAAATCTGAACGATAATCATGTTTTCTTCCTATCCTACCATCAGACAGCTTAGACATTGAGATTAAAAAACAAAACTATGAAGAGCTGCTAAGTTGGATATGCTTGGAAATGTATTGGTGCTGATGCTTGTTGTGCTCTCATAAGTATAAAATAAAAATCTCAGTGAGTATCTTGGATATTTTTATTCAATTTTTTTTTCTAAATTTTTGGTGTTAAAACTTAGATGTTGTGTGTTCTGCAAAATCACACCTTTATTTTGCCTTCCAATGTTTGAATGAAAAGTGCCCCTTTGATTCTCTATGCAACTTGACACCAAATTGTTATCCATTTTATTAAAATCTTTGTTCTTTGATTTGACCTGTTGTGTATATCCTCCGCATAGTTATCTAAAATTTATGAAATTTCCTAATCAAACTATGATGCTTAATTTGATCCTGTTTACATCTTAATGGTTTTATTAGGTGAAGTGAAGTCACATTAGGTGTTTTTTTCCTGCTGCTACAATAAATTCTCGTAGATCAATGTCCAAACATTTATATATTGTTTTTTTTTTCAAGTTAAATCCTTTAAATATTGTTGAACTCATATTTGCCATTTTCTGTATTCGTAGTCTTGTTTGTTCAATAATCATTCAGGTAATAGCGCATTTTATTTGAAATATACTAGCTCTGCCAAATTCTTAATTCTGCAGTTAAAACTAATACTATATTATAATGTTGCAGTTGTTTATTTGAAGTTTTTTATCCATTCTTTTGAATTGTTGTTGGTAATCCGCATCCTGTTGAGATTATTTTTCAGAACTTCTGGTATTTCTATCGATTGGTAAGACATGACAATTTTATTAATTCTTTTCAGTTCTGTGAAATTTGCAAGTTATATATTGCTAGCAATGATTTTGACTAGACCAGAAAATGTTTTATCATAATCATCTGCATCTTTAGCTCCGTTGTATCTGATGTAAATCTTACCTCAGTTGTATTTGTAATTGCCATGGTGTTTATTTATGGTGGGGTCATGAGGATGTATGATGCCCATTGAATAGGTAGCATCTTGTTTTTTTACGCCAGTATATTGCTTTTGTTTGATAATATTTATAAGATTAAAGTTTGCAATGTCAGGATTTGTCCTATTTACAAGATATTTCTTCTTTGCTGTTGGCCTGTACAGGCAAGCATTTCTGGACAAAATTCTGCTGTCTTCTTTCTTTCTACTCAGCTTAGTCCACCTTACATGGTATCAGAAGACTGTTTACTTTTGTTTTTTTTTACTCCTCGAATGGCCGATATAATGTTTTTATCACCATTGAGACTTGAGTGTAGTTCATTATTTCGAGTTCAAACTCCTGTTTTTGTGCAGAAGAGGAATTGGATTTTCTATATATATTAACTTTATGTTTAAGTTTTAGAGGTTCATGTAATTGTATAAGAACTTTCAAATTTTTCCTATGAGTCTGATTGTTAAATCCACAAAGTGTTTTATTTTATTTTTGGTTCAAATCTGAATTTCCATCATGTTTTCTTCCTACCCAGCATCATCTGGCAGCTCAGGCATCAAGAATAAAAATCAAAAACTGTGAAAGTAGCTTAGTTGGATATGCTTCAATATGTCTTCGGTGTTGATAATAAAAAATCCGAGTGAATATCTAAGATGTTTTTTTTCTTATTTTTTGGTGTTAAAGTTTACATTTTTTATATGTTCTACAATCACCTTTTCATTTCACTTGCAAAATTTTGTATGAATATGCTTCTTTAGTGCTACTTGATACCAAACTGTCATCATTTTTATTAAAGTTTAGCTCTTTATTTGAGCTACTGTGCATCTAAACCTTACAGTACCCAAGATTCTTATTCTGTTCTTACATCTTTATGATTTTATTAGGTGAATTGAAGTTACAGAACTTATTTGCCATTTTCTATATTCATATTCTTGGTTCAAAAACCATTAAGGTAATGATGTTTTTTCAATTAAAAAAAAAATAGTGCTGCCAAATCTTTATATTTATGCAGTAAAAATTAATAATATGTTGTAATGTTACATTTATTTATTAGAAGTATTTCCTTCCATTCTTTGAAATCATTATTGTTTATCATCATCCGATCTAAAACCTTATGTTGAGAACTATCTTCTGCAACTTTCAAGCATTTCTATCGATTGATAAGCCATGACAATTTTGTTATTTTTTTCTGAAATGTGAGAAGTTTGTAGGTTATATATTTTATGAATTGATTTAGGTTTTGTTTGGGATAATTTTTTGCCATTATTTTTTAGTTGTTTTTAAAAAAAATTGAATTAAAAATTTGTTTTAGAAAGCAATAAGAAAACTACCTGATACAATTTGGAAGTGAAAACATCACAATAAACAAGAAGAAGTACAGGAACACAAAGATAGAGGTTGATTTTTTTTATTAATACTTGAACAATAATGAAAGATACAAGTGATTCTAGAGATGGGTTCTCCCAATCAACCTAGACGCTATTAGGAAGCCCTCAAGAAGAAAACTACAACAAACAAATAAAACACACCTTCCCCTCATAACAAAATAATTAACCTTAAATAAGCTCTTTCTATTTCCCTCCCAAACGGTTTTACCGTCTTAATTAATTCCCTCTCTTATTTTGAATTTTAATTGAAATTAAAATAACAATTAATTCTCTTATTGCTTTAATTAATTCCCTCTCTTATTTTAAATTCAAATTGGAATTAAAATAATAATTAATTCTCTTATTGCCTTAATTAATTATTCTTTCCTATTTCAATTCAAAATTATGACTTTTAACATGACACAATGAAGAAAAATGATTCATGTAGCCGACCCCGTATAGTGGGACAAAGGCTTGATGTTGTTGTTGTTGTTGTAGTATTTCAATTCAAAATTATAATTCTTTCCTTTAATTCTAATTAAAAATTTTCTAAATAACTTTCCCTTAATTCTTCCTCCTTTCATAATGATCTTTAGTTTGTTGGGCCCCACAGGGGGGAGGGGGGGGGGGGCAAAATTCCCCTTGATTCTGCTGAGAGTTCAACCCAGCCCAAAGGCTGATTCGGCCCTACCTAGTTGGCTGAGTTGGACCAGTCTCTCTGTTCTCCTTCTCCCCCCGTATCAATATTCCTCCCCCCTCCCCCCAAAGATGCACTTTGTTCTCAAGGTGGAAGGATATGACGCTGGTCATGACTTTCTTCAGCTGCTCAGATAGTGGCCATGTTGTCATCCACTGGAACCAACATAGGGCTTTCCCCTCCAGACATAACCCTGTAGCCTTAAGCTTCTCCTCTTCATTCAACCAATTCACCACGAAATACATCTCTACCCAGTACATCCACCCCTTCAACTATTGGCATCATTAACTTCCTCGCCCTAGGATCACCACTGCCCCAATAGCTTCTTCCTCATATAGTATAACAGTTGTCGTGATCCCTCCATGTTTACCTCGTGTATTGAGGGTGGGACCCCAACCTTTCTTCCATATGTTATTGCATGACCCGATCTCATGGTTCAACTCAACTCCCTCCATCTCCGATCACCCACTCCCCTTGCCCGAAATACCTCCCATAATGGTTGGCCACCCCATCACCTCCACCATACAATTCCCTCCTTGCTGTCCCAAATTCTGGAAACCCTGATCCACCATTTATCGGAGCCCTAGGAGGTGGCTCTTGATGGAAGAAACTCTCCTCGTCGAACCCCTTCCGTCCGATCTCCTTTCCCTTAGATTAGCCAAGGGAATCCCAGTCAAATCTTGGTTAAGGTTAGCAATTGGAACCGCCAGTAGTGTTTTGAATCGCATCTCCATGAGCTTTCTCATCATCTGCTCCAGAATTTTCTTTCTCTTTGGCTCAGCCCTAGGAATCATCGGTGAAGTTTTTGACTGCATCTCGATCATTTTCTTCATCATATCTTCCAAGTTTTCAAAGTGGTTCTCTATGGATGAGAGATTTCCTTCCATGCATGAAAGCCCTCTTTCGATGGTTACCACCAACCGAGATTTGATTTGCTCTACTTTTCCTTCCAACACATCCGTCTTCTTTGCCGCCATAGGTCCCAAAAAAAGTGCTATAATATCAAATTGATACAATTTGAAATTGAAAACAACACAATAAACATGAAGAAGCGTAGAAACACAAAGATATGGGCTGATTTTTTTATTAATACTTCAACAATAATAAAAGATACAAATGATCTACTATTCAAGAGGTAGATCGGCTCTCCCAAACAACCTAGATGCCGCTAGGAAGCTCTTAAGAAGAAAATTACAGCAAACAAGCAAAACACAACTCCCCCTCGTAACAAAATAACTAATTTTAAATAAGCTCTTCCTATTTCTCTCCCAAGCAGCTTTACTATCTTAATTAATTCCCTCTTTTATTTTGAACTTTATCAGATGAATTATATATATTCTTTATTACATTTTTTTTTCTTGCAAATACATCACCTTATTAGTGCAGTATTTGATCAAACATTCAAGCAACTGTTGAGCCCCTTCCCTGTTAGTTTAGTAGGTAATTTATCAGTATCAATACCTGTATGAAGATTACTGAGCTTCCAGTACTCAGAAAACAATTTACTGTTATTTTAAAATTGGGCACTATTTGTTGCTGACTATACCATTTGAGAAAATTTTCCAGGAAATATTGTATATGAAAGGGATTGCAGGTTATCACATCAGTTGATTTATACAGGTTTCAAAGTTTTATTAGAGAGTTGTCTTGTCAGTGATTTATTCAAATAAACTTATGTGTTGTAGTCTTTTCAAGAGATTTGGTCAAATTAGTTTGTGCTGTAGCGTCTACTGCCTCTAATGATAGATTTTTTATCTAATTACTGTTAGATCAATTATGAATTTATGATATGTGATAAACTTCAAACAAAATTGCTGTTTGTATATAATTAATTTAGTTTTAAAATATCATATTGCTTCAATTTAAAGTTTATTTGGGATGACTGTAATGATTCATAAAGTTATTATGATTGTAGAAAGCTGCTTTTAATCGTAGAAATTTTTGGAAATATGTGAGAAAGTAACAATAAAGTTATAGCTAAATAAAATTGTAGTTGCTGTCTGAAAAATAAAACAACTAAAAAGCTATTCCAAACACTCTTAGTTTTATTTGAGACAGCTTTTTTATTGCCTTCAAAAAAAATTTTGTACTAAAAAGTTACTTTAAAAAATAGAAAAATGGTTAGGCTTCATTTTGGACAGCTTTCTCATTGCTTTCTAAAGTAGCTTTTAAGTACAAAATTTTTTGAATTAAAATTTTTTGTCCTAAAAAGTTGCTTTAGAAAACAATAAAGAAGCAATCTCAAACGAAGCTCGGGATAGCTTTTTTATTACTTTCTAAAACAGCTTTCGAGTACAAAAAATTATAGTTCAAAAAATATTTATACTAAAAAGTTGATTTAGTAAGTAGTAAAAAAGTTGTCTTAAACAAAGCCTTAGTGTCAATTATATAAGATGATTCTTTTGAGATTAAATTGCAGTTTATAATATATAATCGAGAGACTAAGACTTCATTTGGGACAGCTTTTTTATTACTTATTAAAATAACTTTTTAGTATAAAAATTTAATTTTTTATACAAGAAATCTGCTTTACGAAGCAGTAAGAAAGCCATCCCAAACGAAGTCTAAATTATGATCAATTTTATATCATAATTATAACAAAAGAGATCATTTTAGATCAATTTTATATAGTCGAAAGATTTCGTTAGTCATAGAGTAACGAGATATTCTAATTAGTTAATAACTAAATTAAATGTTTATATATATATATATATATATATATATATATATATATATATATATATATATATATATATATATATATATATATATATTGCTTAGCTTACTTAACAACACCACCTATATTAAAAGTAATATCTATTTTAGACAAAACTCAAATTCATAAACTCTTATTACATCACTATTGGGCATGTTGCTAAATTAAGTATAGGAAACTAATTATCTTCTTCTCATGTCAATATCAAAACACATAGAAACGTGTAGAGGTAAAAGAGAGGTGTCATAAGCTGATGATTAGTGGGAGACATAATTAGGCTTATAAGCTTTTTAATTAGCACTAATAAAGAATATCTTATGAAGTCATTATTTTAATAAAATCATGGATTAGATGCTAATGATCTTGTATTACACTAATCTTATTAAGTATAAGCTAAGAGATAAGTGATACTAGGTCCCATTAGAGGAAAAGAAAGCAAGTGTTCATTGAACCTTTCTCCTCCTTGTTTTTCTATCTTTTTTTTAATAGGAAAGTTGTAACATGTTATTGATTGAGATAATCTTATAATATTTAATATTTAATATTTATATGCCTAATTTAAGAATGGTTATCGAATTTTGAGTGATTGAGAATTAAAAGTTTATAGTCAAAATAAAAGTACAAATATGTGTATTGATTGTTGTTAGGAGGGTAGAATAGTAGAGGGCAGGAGGGTAAGCCCAATATACTAGCTAGTAGTCAAAGAAAGAAGAGAGAGAGGGCATTACACATCATTTTTTGTTTATTTTTTATTTTATTTTATTTTTTTAATGTTTGACTTGAAACAAAATATAAATGGTATATTAAAAACATATTATTTTTTTATTTTTATTGAATATTGAATAAGTTGATTCATATAATGGTGAGTGTGGCGTAGATGGCAGTGGTTGTTGCCTTTGGTGATAACAGCTGACCAACAGTGATAGTTATTTTAAAAAATAATCAAAACGCTTCAATGTTACTTTGAGTATTTTTTAAATGATTTGGTTTATTTTTTATACTAGTTGATGGAATTTAACAATTATATAAACTAATTTGTCACAATTGAAACTTATTTGATCATAATAAAAACAATTGTGTTTCATGTGATTCACAAATTGTATAATCTAGTTGATATCAATTGAACCATCAATATTGACAACACTTTGGAGTATGGAAAAAAATCAAGGGACATTGTTGAGCCTAATATAATAATTGATTGATACACATCAATAAAAAAATTCAACCTATAGAATAACTCTTAAGCCCAATCCCAATATCGATCTTCTCTAAAGAAATAATCTTTCCTCTTGATAGAGAGGTAGCAAGATTCTATAATTCATATTGAGGCTTCTTAAGAGCCCCCATTTGGTTGCCTTGATTGGTATTTATAGTTTGTTAGTGATATCCTAACATTAAGGCTGATACAATATAAATAGTTAACATCATAATGCAGCATTTGATAGCTCTTTCTCATCCATTGCTCTAATGTCACAATTAAATGGCATCACTATTAGCAATTTTGATAATTAATATCTTTTATTTTAACTATCGATTGATCCTTAATCGAGGGCTCCCTCCAACACCATGTTGACTCATTATTAGTCAGTTAACTTTTAATGCTTGACCAATCATCTCAACACTCAACGACTATGCAAGCATAGAGTCACACTGATAGCTCTTTATCAATTGGTTATGAGTTGACCAATATTTGTTGCTCATTTGGCCACCATAGTACTCATTAGTTTTCCAACCATCAGGTATCACTTCCAACTTTGTATAATTAGCTTTGAGCTAACTAATTTAAAACATTTCCATCAAGCTCTAACACCACAATAGTTACTAACAATCCAACTATAATACACTTCGCCTGATATCAACATGAAACCACAATGGATTTGTATGTAATCACTTTCCACCAAAGGATAAAAGGGATCACAAGTTCTTGTTAGGTGATTTACGATGACTCCTTATAACAATCAATTAGGAGCTTGATCTCATTTTCCAGTAAAAGCTTGTCTTCATGTTCATGTAGTGGGTCTTCATTCATGCAACTACTGAGATTGAATCCATGTAAAGAAGGATGCCTCCTCCTTCCTACTCTCCTCCTCGTCTCTCACCCTTTAGGCTCCACTCAATGGGGCGAGATAAATCTTCATCATACTATGTATTAATTTTCTTTAATTATGGAGTTATCTCACTAATATCTACATAAATGCTGGTTATAAAGAGAAACCACATATATTAATTTCTTTATCCATCATATTCTTCCTCTCATCTCTTCTCAAGGAACACTAATTCCTCTAATGCTAGCTAGTTCCACTATTTGAAACCAACTTCTATCCTTCTGCTTTTTCATCCTCTTCCCATTAGTCAGTATTAATTTAGGGTTGAAGGCTCAATTCTCATTGCTCTCACACACACACACACACACACACACACACACAATCCATATGCACGCCTCCTTATTAGTGGATCCATTTTCATCATTCACAACACCCCTACTAATATAATTTAGGAATCTAACTCTTATTTCGTACTCTATTTCAGACTATTCTCCACTCTCATTTATGAATCTCAAAAATGAAATCCTCAATTATATAGGCTTACTCAACTTAGTCTCATGCCAAAAAATAAGCTCGACTATTATTTGAGGCTATTCATTAACCAAGTAATTTTGTACTTCCTCAAATAATTTCATGGTTGTGATATGTTAAGCTATTTCCATCACCAATAAGCTATTCATATCTTTTAAATAGTAGAGAAAAAAATATTAACAATTAACACATATTCTTAAAAAGTGTAGTTAAACATCTTTAATTAATATTTTTTAACTTATAATCTCACTTTTTAAACATATTAGAAATGTTTACCTCTGAATAAATAGAATATTTAATTAATCATGTGTTAAATTATGATTAAAATTTGTAACCACACATAAAATCATTTTTATCTAATGATCATTTGAATATAATTCATAATTGTAGAATTAAATTACTCAATTATATTTAACTATGTTCTCATTAATGTAAAACATAAATTTCACTTATTAAGCTACTAAGAAGAATAATTGGAAAAAATTGTATTAAATTTGATATGAATTTATACCAATTTCCAACAAAATTATGGCTCTATATTATTGCATTTTCAAGTTAGTAAAAATTGATAAAATTAAGAATTGACTCAAATAAAATAATCAGTAAAAAATTAATTCAAATGAGAACAAAAACTAAAATACTTAATAAAATTAGATTAAATTAGCTACTTAATTAGATATTTGAATGTTAACATCACCTATAATTATGAAGTAGTATAAGAAAATCTTTATGAATCCTCAATATAGGACTATTAATCTTTCAAACAAATAATTTTTTTATGTCTTAAATGAAATTATTATAATTTCTCTTTCATTTCAAACCATACAAAAATGAAGATATGATTAATTGATTATATCTTCATTCAATGACAAATTTCATACCATAATGGCCCATTCCCTTAAAGAACAAACACACCATTCAAAAAATATATTCCTCATATTCTCATTCATAGCTCATATCATACTAACTTTACAATGTGGAATATTGGCTTATCTCCAATATGAATAGCTTTATAAAGTTTAAAGTGAATGTGGAGCACATCAAAGAGTAGTTTTGTTCATTTGGCTAATGATGAATATTATGTGCAAAAATATTAGAAGTTTGACGGTCCCTATTTGATGCACTGTACATAGAAGTCGAAAAGATAAAAGACATGTAGCATGTGATCTTTATCATGTTGGAATTGGGAGGTTTGCCCTACCACAAGTAATGATGTCTTTCTCCATGATTGTGAAATAAATCGTTTAGTTGAGGTGTGTTATATGACTAAGGTTTTGTTTGGGATGACATTCTTACTGCTTCTTAAAGCAAGCTTTTTAATACAAAAATTTTAATTTTTATACTAAAAAGTTGCTTTAAGAAGCAGTATGAAAGTCATTCCAAATGAAGCTTAAATGAAATTAAATTTTGATATGTATTAGCTCGATAATTTTCTTCCTTGAGGAAAGAGGAGAGTTAAGAGATCATGAGATATGCATGCTTTAAGGCACCACCTTATCATGCAAATATTCTTCCACAACACTCTTTCCTCATTATTTTAACACCAATGCTTCTTTTTAATATATTAAATCAAAATTCAACTCCCTCCCTATTGTTCTTATAGGTATAGATCCAAAGGTGAATACAATCAAATTAGCACTTTTGTGGGGAGAAAGGTCAATTGGCAATAAAATGCTTGTATCTTGCATGATATTCTATAATTTAGGTTTTGTTTGAGACAACTTTTTTTTTTTTGTTTTATAAAGCTACTGTAGATAAGTAACCTTTTAAAATTATTGTAGAAAGCAGGTTCCCAGTATAAATTCTTTTCTTGAAAGCAACAAAAAAAGTGGCTAAATAGAAATTGTAGTTTCAGTCTAAAAAAAGAAGTAGTAAGAAAGTTATTCTTAAAGAAGACTTAGGTTTTGTTCGGGATAATTTTCTTACTATTTCTTAGAGTAATTTTTAGCACAATAATTTCTTAAAAGCAGGGGCCAAAAGCTATCCCAAATGAAGGTTTAAACCACTATAATTAGAGTTGCATTTTTTAAATATTTTTGGTGGGTTGATTTATTGTATTGGCTAAAATGATAAGTTTCTAATGACTAATTGTTGGAATCTAAAAGACTCAATCAAGGTTTAGCCCAAACTTCTCGGCGTAAATCAATTCTAAAAAAAAATCAAATAAGAGCAAATTAAGTTTATCGTTGAATCAATTCTCCTTCAAATAGACTAAAATAGTAAAATCATTTGAATGGGTTCAATTTTAGAGCTCTATCCATTTAATCACAATCCCTACAAGAAATCATTATACCCTCAACCAGTCCTCCAAAAAAATACTTTCATCATTCAAAAAAATTGATTAATAAAGATAGAATTTTGATAGATTATCATCAAGATTATGAATTTTAATATAGCTAATTTACTCTCACTAATCTAAACTCTAAACCCTCAAAACTTCAATAAATTTAGTTATTTGAAGGTGAGTTATTTATATATAAAATAAAAACAAATTATATAGAACACCATAGCCAAGACTCAAGAGGTATTTTTTAAAATTTTTTATTTTTTTTCTATCTTCAGATTGAGCTGTACGCCCTTTCCGGCCATAAAATGACCGGCAAAGAAAGAAAGCAGCGCACACGCGTCTCCACCCTCGCTCGATTGGAAGAAAGCCCCCACTTTTTGTACGGGCACGTCTCTCCTTCTTAGCTCACAACATCCGATACCGATCTCTCTCTCTCTCTCTCTCTCTCTCTCTCGATATCGAAAGCTCCCCTCCATGGAGAATCTATCGCTGTCTCTGATATGCCCATCCCTTCTCTGAAAAAAGAGAGGAGAAAAAGATGAGCCTTGCATGCTTTCCCTGTCTCTCGTCGCTTCAAAAATCGTATTTTGAGGCAGCGAACTAGCGAAGGCTTAAAACCAGCGAGTTTTTTGTTTGGAGTTTGAACCCTTCAATCACTGCCAAGGCTTTTAGATTTAAAGAAAAGAAGAAAGTGGTACCACTTTCCTCTATTTCTACCCAGACTTCCTCTGTTCCGTTTCTTACTGTTGTTTCTTTTGCCGCTTCCTGTTTCAAAAAAGGAGCTCTTTTGGCGTTCTTAGCTTGTTTTAAAATTCTCGGCGAGTTTCAGAAGAGCTTGTGTTTGTTCAAGCTTCAAATTTTTTTCTCTCGAAGAAAGTGAGAAGGGATGGACAAAGATGTTAGAAGAGGGAGATGTTTTGGAGATAATGAAGAGAGAAAACTGGAGTTGAGGCTTGGACCTCCTGGTGAAGACTGGTTAGAAATCAAGGAGGAAAATGAGAAAGACCACATTTTTAACTCAGTTCTCTCTTTAAGTCCCTTCTCCAATGCTTCTAAACCCATGGCCGCTCACCTTTCTGCTGGAACGAAGAGAGGTTTCTTTGAAAGCATTGAACCCAAGGCAGAAGGTGTGCTTCTCATTTTTAACATTTAAGTCATTCTTCTTCTTTTTTATAGTTTCTTTTTTTTAACCATTTTGTATCTTCTTCTTGTTCTTGTGCTCGTGCAATCAGCTTTTCAGCCGCAGGAGCAAGCCGATTTTCTCCATTTACAGAGCAAACCAGAGTTAGAAAAGGAAATATCACAGAGGACAAATGGTGGAACAGATCAACAGCTATCTCTTGAAGTAAAGAAATGTTGTCTTCCACTACCGAAATCTTCTACTACTTCTGGGAGTGTAGCTGTAGCTCATAATAGGCCTCAGATAAGGTAGCCAACTAGCCATCATGGCCCTATTGCCACGTTCACTGTAGCTTTTGTCTCTGTATTCATTAAAAAAGTTAGCTTTTAAATATGGCTGTCTTCTTGTTTTTCTTGCATGTCCACTTTGGGCATGGAGGGTTTGGGATTTCTTATATGGGATTTGTTTGCTTGGATGAAAATAGGGTAAAAATTAAATGCCTGCAAGAAATTTTTTTATTTTGTTTGGTTTAAAGTAAAGGTTCATATGAAGTATAGTTCTTTTACTGAATAGCTAATTTCCTTCATATATCTTTTAAGACATCAATCAGGATAATTTTAAATGATTATTCTGTACCTTTTAAAAAATATTATCATACAGCCGTTGTAGTTCAAGAACAAATGTTAGATTTCCTAATTTGTACTAATGGCCAGTTTTTTTTAATCTAGTTTAGTTCTAAAATATGTTAAAATAATTTCCATTTAAATAAAAAATATGGATAACAAACTAGCATATTTCATTCAATTAAAAACTTAAATTTCCTTTTATTTGCTGAGAAAAATGCAGGTCTGCTTCTACTCCAGTTGTTGGTTGGCCTCCAATTCGGTCTTCTAGAAAAAATCTTGCCAGTTCTTCAAAACAAACAGTTGAATCAGAACCTGGAAGCTCAGAGACGGTGCCGAAGCCTGCAACCATTAAGAAAACTTTCTTTGTGAAAATCAACATGGAAGGGATTCCAATTGGAAGAAAAATAGATCTACTTGCTTATGATTGCTATGAAAAACTCTCTTCAGCTGTAGATGAGTTATTTCGCGATCTTCTTGCAGGTATATGTTGCTTAATCTTCTACAATTGTCGCCAATGTAACTTGTGGTTGACTTGACTATTTGTTCATC
Source organism: Dendrobium chrysotoxum (assembly GCA_019925795.1). Classification (NCBI taxonomy): domain Eukaryota; kingdom Viridiplantae; phylum Streptophyta; class Magnoliopsida; order Asparagales; family Orchidaceae; genus Dendrobium; species Dendrobium chrysotoxum. Next base: position 3,019,470 of record CM034300.1, on the reverse strand, counting down.
TGTTGTTGATATTCGGCTTGTCGGTACACAAAATGATATTTTTCTAACTAAGCTTGAGATGCTGTTGTTGCCACCATAGGTATGGAAAGAAAATCAAGAAATATGATTGTTTGATATAATTTGACATATTTTAGATGAATTTGTTATAATTTGAGCCTAAAATGCAAGAAGATTGTCAACTATGAGGTGAAAACTGAGACTTTTTTTTTTGGTTAAATGTTTCTGTATCCCTCACAACACCATGAAAATATTTATAAATGATTTTGAAATTTTTTCATCTAACTGTTTAACTTCATATGACTTTTTTCCTCTATCTTGATAGCTCAAATGGATCCTATTGCTGCAATTAAGGAGAATGTAGAGAAACATGCAATTACAGGCTTACTCGATGGTAGCGGCGAATATACTCTAATCTATGAGGATGATGAAGGTGACAGAATGTTGGTTGGTGATGTTCCATGGGAGTAAGTTGTTCATGACATATTACACTGTTTTGTGGAATTAAAAGGATATTTATCTCATATACTACACTCATCTCAAAGTAAATTTCATGATTCTAAAACCCATTGTGATCTGATTTAGTTCAGGAAATCTTAGAAATAAACTTGCACAAGCTTTTTTCCTCAAAGATTTTAAAATTTGAAGAATGAAAAATGGATGAAGACTTGGAATCACTTGTTGTTCATAAACAATCTACAAATTTGCTGAATTTCATATGTTTTCTTTATTCATTCATCTGAACAAAACAATACAAATAATTACTTGGTATGTTTTTTCACCAAATTTCATTTTCTTTTGTTAATTCTATTGCATGCAGCATGTTTGTTTCCACAGCCAAGAGATTGCGAGTACTCAGGAGCTCTGAAGTATCATCAGCGTCATCATCTGTAAGTCTACTTCCACTCTTCTTTTGTTATTTCTTTAACAGCATAATCAATGTTCTATCTCATGCATCTCCCTGAACTTCTCAAGCCATAAATTAATCACTCCTTTTAATATGTTGATAATTCCTTGGTTATTAGTTTCATAGGCATAGTCATTTTCTAGTCAGTTTAGTGAATTTTTTAAAAAGATATTGATCTGTAGCTCATTTTTCATTTCAGATGGGAACATTCAACAGGAAGAAGAAACCAACATGATATTTTAATGCATTGGAGAACAGAAGGCCTTGAATCATACTGTACAAGCTTTAGCTATGTGCCTTGTTCCTGATTCAGTTGAGAGATGAGCTTGATTTTTGGTTAATTTTTAGCTAGTTTCCTAGAGGTATTCTAGTAAAACAGATGTGGCTTCTTATTATCTGTAACTTAATTAGGCTTTCATTGTCTTGTTCCGCCATGATTGATCAGAAGGCAATTTGTTGCCAGTCAAGAATTTTATTAACTATTCTCAGTTTTGAAAATTTTGAGCCATGCTTTATCAAATAAATCCTGCTTCTTTCCAGCAAAAAGAACCTTTGTTTACCTCTTCATAGGCAATTTGTTATGAGATATGCCTCGAGTACGTCAACATAAGCTTTAACTCGATAAATGACTTGTCAGTTGAGCTTATCAAGCTGATCACTACCGAGAATAGAAAAGTTGGTAACAGGTGGCTGAATGACAAAGCTTGTTCTTCCTTGCAAGGAATTCATGGTGAGCACATTGAATGAACAGAGGCAATGAAAAGGATTTTGAAGATGAAATAATTTAAGACAACATGGATGATTAGTCAAGTCAAACTTTGCCTTAGATACTGAAACTTGAAAATATAAAACTTTACATGTGATATATGAATGAATAAGAGTATCAAAAAGCTGTTTAAAAAAGCAGAAAGAAAATTATCTCAAATGAATTCTAAAGAAGATTTCGTTTGGGATAAATTTTTTATTACGTTTTTTGAAGTGATTCTTTAACATAAGAGATGTGAAGTCTGTTACTGAATAAAATAGAATGGAATAAGGTCATGGTTGTATTTATTGTTGAAATGAGCTTTTCTTAGAAGAATAAATGCTATTCTGATTTCTTTCAATGGTGAAAGCGGCCGAGCAATGGAGAGTTTGAGGAGACTACGAAAGGAATCAGACAGAGTTAGGCAGCTCACAACTTCTGTCGGCCAAATTTATAGCTTTCTGCCACTTTTAGTTTGAATTGACTGTATCAGTTTCCTTTTTTTGGTCTAACAAAGCTTTAATTGCATTTAATTTAATTTGTTTTACTCTAAATAAAAAAAAACTTATTGATACGTCATTAAAAAATTATCTTGATCGGGCATGAATCCCAAGGCAAAATCAAGTTGGAAGCTTTTGAAATTAATTTTGGGACCATCCGAACTCTGATTCCAGCAAACTTACAGTCGGACTGAGCGTCTCGGAAATATGAACCCAACGACACCAAATTCAACCCAATCCGAGCCCAAATGAGTCCAAATCATGGGTCAGAAGCGCTATTAGAAGGTTCAAACCATAATTTGGATTACCAAACGGTCTCCAAATGTGACATGCTTATAGTCGAATCGAGCGTCTCGATGAGACGAATCCAACGAGCCCAAGATCGCCAAATTCCGACATCATTAAGACCTTCAAATGTCCAGCGAACGGTCTATGATCAAGGGATTCAAAATCGGTCATCCATTCAACCACTACCTAACTACCCTTGATCTTCCACCTATTTATGGGTCATGCCACTCACAAAAATCTATAAATAGAGACCCCATTTCTCATGAAAAGGGGGACCTAATCCTAAGAGAGAAAGAGAGAGCTCTTGCCTCCTTGCTCCTCCTCGACCACCGCCAGAGTTCCGTCGGACCACCGCTTGACGCCGCTGCTTCGCCGGACCACCACCTGAGGCCCTGCATTTCGCCGGACCACGGCCTGCCCTGCACTTCGCCGGACCACGGCCTGAGGCCCTGCTCTTCGCCGGACCATCATCTGAGGCCATGCTCTTCGCCAGACCACCTCCTGAGGCCCTGCTCTTCGCCGAACCACCACCTGAGGCCCTGCTCTTCGTCGGACCACCACCTGAGGCCCTGCACCTCGCCGGACCACCACCTGAGGCCCTGCACCTCGCCGGACCACCACCTAAGACCCTGCACTTCGCCGGACCACCACCTGAGGCCCTGCACTTCGCCGGACCACTACCTGAGGCCCTGCTCGTCGCCGGACCACCACCTGAGGCACTGCACCTCGCCGGACCACCACCTGAGGCCCTGCACCTCGCCGGACCACCACCTGAGGTCCTGCACCTCGCCGGACCACCACCTAAGGCCCTGCTCTTCGCCGAACCACCACCTGAGGCCCTGCACTTTGCCGGACCACCACCTGAGGCCCTGCACTTCGCCGGACCACTACCTGAGGCCCTGCTCTTCGCCGGACTACCACCTGAGGCCCTGCTCTTCGCCAGACCACCATCTGACTTCCTCACCTCTGCCCGACAACTACATAGGGACCAAAATTCTGCCAGACCACCGGGAGACCCCGAAGTTCTGCCAGCGCAACCTTAGGGCTTCAGAAGCTTTTAACTTCCACCCTATGGGTGATACTTGTAATCTGACCGCCCTTGGAGGCGAGTCAGTCCCCTGTAATCTACTCAAGTTCTAGTGGAATCATTTCAACTGGGCCAGGCCCCGTGGTTTTTCCCCTTTTCAGGGTTGTCCACGTAAAAATCTTGTGTTCTCTGTGTGTGAACTGGATATTCGTGTAAGCTAAGATGTGAAATTCTAACTCTATCACCACGTATATTCTAGCCCGCAACACTTATAATATCTGTTTTTGGCATAAAATTTCATTTTAGTGATTGTGTAATTAGAAAAGGAGTTAGAAAGAATAGTCATTTTCTTTTCATTTGTGTTATTATGGAGAAAATTAATATGTCTCACAACTTCCGTCGACTTCAACTCATCCTTCGACGCAATCCAAGGCATCGTAAATTATCTTCATGGTTCGGTCCTATAACTCCTTGGAGGTCACGGTGGGTGGCGAACTCGGCATTCAACATGTTTTTTGAGGCCTCTTATGGAAGATGCTCATCGTGTCGTGTTAGTCTTTTCATTATTGGCATCAATTCATGCTCACTGTGCCTAAAGAGAAAGTTGAATCTAAATTTATTTGTAAGTGATGCTCGACTTTACTAGTAGGTCAGGCTGGTGAGCTAGAACCTACAAGTAAGAATGGAGAGTGATTCGGGAGTAAACAATGACTTATGTTAAAGAACTAAGAGTATCTTAAAGAAAAAGATGAGTGAAGTGTTGCAGGTATGGGTTTAATTGAGTCAAGCTGACTATTGAGCTGCCTCATATTTGACTCGATCAATGGCTTGTGAGCCGAGCTCGATAAACTAACAAATCAAATTTGAGCAAGTCTTAACTCGATTTATCAGCTTGTGAGCTCATTTTTTCAAAAGTTTAATATTTTATGCACTTATGATATATAAAAATTAAATAAATTTAGCATAAAGTTATTGAAAGTTTTATTATAATGGTTTGAATGAGAAAGATTTTCTTTCTTTTATAATAAATGAGCCTTCGTTTGACCCAATTTGAATTTATAAAATTTAAATTGAGTTTCCAATTTAGCTTGACTCATTTATCCTCCAATTAAGACTGGATATGTAGTCTTTTCTGTAGTAACAGGAATATATGTGGGCTTTTGTTCATGAGCCCAATTCCTTGGGCTTTGATGAGGCGGATAATATGACCTGGACATGTAATTCAGCCCAGATTATAAGCATAACTAACTTTATTTACGGCTTTCTTACTACTTTCTAAATGAAGTGTTAGGCTTCTTTTGCGATGATTTTCTTATTATTTTATAAAGTCATTTTTTAGTAAAAAGTATCTTGAAAGCAGAAAAAAAAATAGTAATTTAAAGCTGTCCCAAATGAAGCCTAACTAACTTTATTTACAGCTTTATAAAGTTAGTTATAAAGCATAACTAGCTTTATTTACAACTTTCTTACTGCTTTCTAAACAAAGCCTAAGGCTTTGCTTGGGATGACTTTCTTATTGCTTTATAAAGTTATTTTTTAGTACAAAAATCTCTTAAAAACATAGAAAAAATAGTGATCTAAAGCTGTCCCATACAAAGCCTAGGCTTCTTTTGAGACAGCTTTAGAAATAGCTTTTTGTACACAAATTTCTAATAACAAAAAAATTTACTAAAGCATTGCTTTAAAAAATAATAAAAAAACTATCTCAAATAAAACTTTAATGCACAGGGGACAGACTTCACTAGCACAAGTAATTTCTTACATAGTGATAATTCAATATGTTATTAATTTTAGAGAATATTTAAAATGATTCATACACCAGACCCCAAGTAATAGGATAAATCCTTTTTGTTGTATTGAGTGATATAGCTAGATAATATTATCAAGTAATTGTACTCATAGCTGACTAGCATGTAATTGGTAGTTACTTACTTAGTTGGGTATTGAATATTACTATAACTATTGTATTCAATATTTATTTTCTCTCATATGATTGATAGTTTCTCTAAGTTATCATTCTAATAGATGTAGGTACTACTAGGATTGAACTCCATTAGATCTCCCATGTTTAATGTACTTATGAAGGCCTTCATCTCATATTCTCATAGAGTAATTTATGCTTAGCCCCACTATCTCTCTATTTCTCATGTTTGATGAACTTATGATTGCCTTACTCTCATATTCTCATATAATAATTTAAGCTTAGCCCTACAATCTCTCTATATCTTGTGTTTGATGTACTTATAATTGCCTTAATCTGATATTCTCGTAGCATACTTTAAGCTTAGGCCTTTCACAACTCGCTTTCTTTTCAAGACATGCAATCATTCCTCAACGATAAAGACGTCTGACTGTGGCAATGATAAACATCAATACCGATCAACGATTATTGTTAGGCGGTGGTGGATTGAGCTATAAAATTCTCTAAGGTTAAGAATTCTCTCCCATTAAAGTTTTTTATTGAATGTACGAAAATATTGCATCTTTATAAATTTTATAGAGGATTATATGAAATTTTTTAGGAAAATTTTTAAACTGAACATAATTAAATGCATCAAGCTTTTAAGCACGCTTTATAAAAATTTAAAATTAGGCAAAGTCGATCATTTAATGGGCGATTTACACCTGAGTGACTTGGTCAAATGTTTGACGTGTCCTGCTAACATGGCAAGGTATAAGTCGTCCGTTAAACGGACAACTTTGCCCTTACTAACACCCCCCCCCCCCCCCCCCCCCCCCCCCCCTCAGACTCTCTCCATCATTTGACATCCGTCATTGCTGCTCCGTGCCCTACGTCGGTGATCTCATCTCCCAGCCGGTTGAAGTGTTTAGGTATGGGAAGTTTTGATTTTTTTTGTTATTTTTACTTAGTTATTTGTTGTAAACAACTTATTTTGCTTAGAGGAGTTGAAGTTTAAGAGAAAAATAGAGATGTAGCGATTGAAGGATGGTTTGTTTTATTTTTGTTTGTAAAGTTCTTGCGATCTAATTAGGCGAAAACGATTACATCTCATTTTTGTGAGAACTTTTTTTGTGTTTATTTGTTCTATTGCCTTAGAGAAGATGTTGGAAGCAATTTTGTAAGTAATGTCATGTATGTTAGAAGTACTTTAAGGTTACCAAAATTATGTTAGAAATAATTTAGTTAGAATTAATTTTGTTTGAAGTATTTTTGCTCTAATGATATAGTTCTTCTTGTAAAATTTTTGTGATGGAGTATTTCATGCCAAAAAAAATTAAATGAAAGAAATGAAGAAAATTTTGCAATATTTTTTCTAAAACAATATTGTTATTAAAAATCATTAAAGTTAAATATACTTTTCTTCAAATTATTTTTCATGTCATTTTTAATGTATTATAAGAATAAATTTGGCAATTTGTAAATTATAAATTTGACAATTTGTAAATATATTTTCATAGTAAGGGTCCGTCTTCTAATTATAAGTTTATTAGGTTCTTTCCAACGCTGATCGTTGTGAACTTAACTTCTCTTCTTATTGTATGCTTTTGTTATCTGATTACTTTCCTTCTCGGATCGGTAGCAGGAATAGATTGTGGTAGATAGGGGTGTAAGTGAGCCGAGTTGGCTCGAGCTCGAGCTCGACTCGTTAGCGAGCTTGCGAGTCGATCTTATCGAGCCAGAAGTTCGAGCCTATACTCGAGATCGTATATTAAACGAGCTCGAGCTCAACCTAGCTCGGCTCGAAAGCTCGTTGAGCGAATAGTTAGTTTCAATTAATATTATATAATATATTTTAATATTCAATTAATTACATCACTCAAGATGTCTTGAGTTTGAGTGTTGCATATGTGATGTGCGTATGAATTTGACTTAATTGGCTTAATTAATAATCTCAAACAAAAAAATTTCTATTAAAAAAAATTCTAAAAAAAGATTTTTTTTTTATTTTTAAAATTAAGAAATCAAGATAAAAAATCGAGCCAAAGTCAAGCTTTTCAAACAAGCTCGAGCTTATAATTTTTTTTGGTAAGCATCCATGGCATGCTGAATTTCTATGTGAGAAAACTGAGGAGAGGGAACATTTTCTCATTACATGGGGTGAGCAATATGATTATTTTTTTCTTTATGTTCTAGTAAGATTTAAATTTTTATTTGAATCCAATAAAAAATGGTCATTTCTAATATTTTCTATCCAAGTTTTTTTTATGACTACCTCAATCTTTCTGAATATAAGTTAAATCTAATACATCTACTCTTCGATCCTAATTGTCGGGTCATCAGAAGACCGATATTTTATGTGACCAAATCATCTAAGACGACTGACTCTCTCTAACCATGGAGCTACTCCAACCTTTTTACATATACTCGTTTCACATTCCGTCTCTTAGAGTAAAGTCCATTTTCCACCTGAGCATCCTCATCTCTGCAACACTTAAATATTCAGTGACATAAAGCATTAATTGCAGGTTCTATTATTTTTTTATCATGTGCGCAGATTTGACTTGGCTATACTTGTTGATCATTTACATCAGACAAGATGATGAAGTTCACAGCTGACGAGCTTCTAAGGATTGTCTGTCATCGCTCAAGTTGATCATGGTATGTGTCCTATCTATAAATTATTATTTGACTGCTTGGCCTGTCGCTTCCTACCAGAAGCTTTAATGCCTCTGTCTATGTTTGTTTAGCTGATTTGATGCCATCATTATATGAAGATTGTCATTAGAGCGTCCACAGAAGTGTTACCTGGATGGGTAAGACCGTAAGAAGCAGGAGTCTGGAGGATATGCCGTGTGGCAACACTGTTGCCATGGTTGGACCTGATCAGTATATCACCAAGAATGACATTCTTACTAATGAGAAGGAGGTGGATCCTCATCCTATCCGAGCCATGAAGTTCTCAGTCTCTCCCGCTGTTCGTGTTGCTGTGAGCTGCAAGGCAGCGTCGGACCTCCCCCAGCTCGTGGAAGGATTGAAACGTCTTGCAAAATCTGATCCTATATGGTTGTTTGTACCATTGAGGAATCTGGGAGCATATTGTTGCTGGAGCTGGTGAGCTCCACCTGGAGATCTGCCTGAAAGATTTGCAGGAGGATTTCATGGTAGGAGCAGAGATTGTGGTGTACGTCTGATCCCGTTGTCTCCTTCCGTGAGACTGTTCTTGAGAAATCTTCCACTGTGATGAGCAAGTCTCCAAACAAGCACAACCGCCTTGACACTGGAGCAAGAAATATGCCAATTTAAAGTGAAGCGAAAATGATGTAGAGATGACCTCAAGGTAGGGGTGTTAATTTATGATCCGACCAGAACCCGACTCACAGTTTTCGGTTTCAGGTTGACCCGCTTAAAAAAACTGGTTGGGTTTGAGTTTTAATTCCCGACCCGTTTGAAAAATCAGGTTGTGTCGGGGTTAAGCAACTAACCCGAAATTGACCCGCCTACCCCTCGCCCTCGTCTCGCCTGCACCTCTCGCCCGCTACTGCCCGTAGAACACATTAAATGATGAATTTACAGAACACATCAATTTTATATTGTCTCAACGTAGCAAATATATATCATACAGAACACATTAAATGATGAATTATGACAGCTATTCTCAAGAGAGTGTTGAACTGTTCATTTAGTTGGAAGCATCGTAGTCAGACGACAGAGGTTGGAGGGACCATTGACGGGCGATAGTGGTCAGAGGGATCATAATCGGTGGGTGGTAAAGGTTGAAGGTACCACAATTGGCGGGCGACGAATGTCGGAGGGACCATAGTCGACGGGTGACGGTGGTCTAAGGGACGTAGTTGGCAGGTGACGGAGGTCGAATGGACCGTAGTTTGTAGGCAACGGAGGTTGGAGGGACCGTAGTCGACAGGTGACCGAGATCGAACGGATCGTATTTGGCGGGTGACGGAGGGACTGTAGTGAGCGGGCAACGGAGGTCGGAGGGACTGTAGTTGGCTAGATGCTAAGGTAAGAGGGATCGTAGTTAGTGGACGACGGAAGTCGGAGGGACCGTAGTCGATTGACAACAGAGGTCGAAAAGATCGTAGTTGGTGGTCGATGGAGGTTAGAGAGACTGTAGTCGACGGACAACGAAGATTGGATGGACAGTAGTCAACGGACGACGGAGGTCGGGGGGACTGTAGTCGGCGGATGACAGAGGTCAAAGGGATCGTAGTCGGTGGGCGATGGAGGTCGAAGGGATTGTAGTTGGCGGGCAATCAAGGTCAAAGGAATCATAGTCGGCAGGTGACGGGGGTATGTCCTATGATTGAATGACATTAGATCTCTTATGTTTGATGTACTTATAATTATCTTTCTCTTAACTTTTTGTAGAATGGTTTAAGCTTAGCCATTTAGAACTTCTCTCTTTTCTTTTAGGAGTTATAATCTTTCTTCAATAGTAGATGTGTAGTAAGATTCTGTATTTATAAACGATGTCTGATTGTCATGATGACAAACATCAACAATGATCAGTTATCATTATTAGGCGGTCATGGACAAAGTTAATTAAATCTCTATGATTGGAGAAATTATTACATGCGGTCACCAGATCATCCGGAGGTCAATTAGAACGTTTCATGTCACCTGATACACAACAGTACACAGTAACTGTACACAGTAAATTGGTGACGTGTCACATCCTCAACTGCCTCCATACGGCGTCCGGTGACCGCACGTAATAATTTCACTTGAGAATTAAAGTTTTTTATTGAATGTGTAGAGATATTGGATCTTTATATATTTTGGAAAGTTAGTTTGAATATTTTTATAAGAAATAAAAAAAACTCCATTAGATGATGATCTTAGTTAATCTCTCTTGATTATTTGATAGTTACTCTAAACATCTCAGTGACTTAATGATCACATAATTGCACAATCTTAGTCTAATTGTGAAGCACTCATTTTGATTATAAATACACAAACAAAAGAAATACATTTGACGAAATAATTTTGAGAAATTTTAATTATACTTTTAAGTGATTAATTTCAGCTTATTTGAACTCAAATCAAGAAATTTTTTACATCATTGTATTTGTATTGTTAGATAAAACCATATGAACTATACATTTATTAAAAATGGAGTTCAAATTATCTCATAATTAACTTCTAAAATTATGATTCAAATACTCAATGTTGTGAAATTTAAAAAGTATCTGAAAATTATACTCAATGTTGTCATGCTAGATTTATTACATTTTTTCAATTCATTTTTTAAATCATATCTAATCCATAATTATCCTACTAATGAAGTGCAAATTTAAGTTTTGTTTGGGGCGGCTTTCGTACTGCTTTTAAAATAATTTTTTGGTTAAAAATTAAAATTTTGTACTAAAAAGCTGCTTTAATAAGCAATAAAAAAATTATCTCACATGAAGCCTTAATATAAATTTAATATAAAAAAGTGATAAAATATATTATGAATAAAATAATATGTGGGTGACAATTATTTTAATGAATAATAATCTTTAAAATTGTTATTAAAGTTTTTAAATTAAATTATGACTATTATAAATTTATACTTTGACACTTAACTTTGCAGAATAAAAATCAAAATAATTATTCACGCAACATCTGAGCAAATTTGGCATTTTTGCATAATTTGAAGGGTGCAAAGTGTAATCTAATAAGTATTTGATATCCAATTATATTAATAAGTATCTAATTAATTAGTTATTTTTTAAAAAACTAATTATTTAACTAATACTCTATTAATAATTTAATTAATATAAAGTATTATTTAATTAGTTTTAATTATTCATTATATTATTAATTATCTAATTAATCATTTAAATATTTTAATAATAATTAATTATTTAATTATTATTTATAATAGTATATAGTAATTATTCTATTTATAATAGTATATAGTAATTATTCTATTTGAAATTATATTTAATCCTACTAATTGTTTTGAAATAACTAATTACTTAACTAATAATTCTACTAATAATTTATTAATTATGGAAGCATTATTTAGTTAGTTTTAATTATAAATTATATTATTAATCACTTAAGAATTCTACTACTCATTAATTATTATTTATACTATTAATTATATATTTAATAATATATATTTTAAGTTATATTAATTAAGCTAATTGTATTAAAATTTAATTACTAATTATTCAATTAAGTTAAATTAGATAATTAATTTATGCACTAATTATACTAGTAATTATTTAATTATTTTACTTAATTATTAATATTTTAAATTATATTAATTAGGTTAATCAATTATAACTTAGAGGCTTCTAGGGTTTGCCTTTCATCTTCTCTTTTCGTCGTTGGTGTTCGGCTTCATTGCTTCGCAGGAGGTGTAGAGATTGCACGTGTTGCTTTTTTGGCTCCTTCGTGGCTGTTTGACTTCGCTCCTATGACTTTCCCTTCCTATTGGATCGAAAGTTACGACATTTTGATCAAAAGCAACAACGGTAGCTCGTTGGGCTGTGAAGGTAACTTTCTCCCTTTCGCGCGTTTCTTCGGCCAAATCCCATAAATCCGCCGAGCTGAGGGATTTAGTAAATCCGGGATTTAAGTCGTCAATTCTTAAATCCGGGATTTACCCATCGCCGGGATTTAATGCGCGCATAAAAACCATTTGGCTGGATTTAGCGTAAATTCAACTTAAATCCCTCTGTAAATCTGATACCAAACTACCCCTAATTGGACGGTTGTGATGCACTTCGTACAAGCAATTCTGCCTCGATATGACGCACCTTAGACACCAATGCTCGCTCGAACACTTTACTTAAAATAGATGGCGGTACAGTTGACCGTGAAAAGCATGCTGTTAAGGCCTAGTTTGATTGGACATTTTTTGTGCTTATTCATTTTTAAAACGATAAATTTATTTCTTCTTTACTGTTTGATTCCTTAAACCACGTTTTCAATAACACCATTTTTTTTATTTTTCTAATATTTTAAAAAAGCTTTTTATATATATTTCTCCATTAGGAAATTGTTTTCTCTAAACCGATGTTTTAAAACTAACTTTTACAAAATTAACCAATAACCAAAGGAAGCCTAAAATTAGCAGGAAATCGTTGAGCCCACCGTCTTAATTCCTCCACGAGCATCTATATATACTCTTAGATAGAGAGTGCTTACACAGCGTTAGGGTTTCGGACTCCTTTCTCGTCGCCGACGGTACCTACGCCTTAGGTTCTTCCCTTAACGCTGATCGTTGTGAATTTAGTTTCTCTTCATGTTGTATGGTTATGTTATAGATCTGATTATTTTCCTTCTCGGATCGGTTGCGTTTCGTCTGCTTCGGATCTGTTAGAATCTTGTTAGAAATCGGAAAGGTTGCATTTGTTTTTTGTTTAATATTGAATTGCTTATGTTACGCTCATGTTTTTTATGGATCTGAAGATTATGTAGACTCGAATCTGTATAGTTCTGTTTTTAGTAATTGTGATTTATTACTATGATGCTTATGTACTGCTTTATTCGTTTGTGATGATCTGGATCTGGTAAGGAAGGACTCTGTTTAGTATATTGGAAGGGTGGGATTATTAATTCTGCTTGCAGAGGATGAAGTTTCCTTTGCATTTTTTGCTTATATATTGCATCTGTTTACCCAATCTATAAATAAATGTTTTAACCATAGAGTAACCAAGAGGATGTTCGAAAGAATTGAGGATAACTTAAAAAGTTTGTTGGCGCCACAAAGGTTTTTCTCCCTTGTGTCATGATTTGCACTCAATTTCTTTGAATTAAGTATAAACTATTTTTGGAACACCCATGGCGTGATGAATTTCTATTTGAAAGAACAAAAAGGTCTACAATCATGGTCGTTGATTCAGCTGTCCAACTGATTTAATGGAAAAAAAAACTTATCATTTGATCACTCAACCTTGGCTTTTTTTGAATTTTAATGCTTCAGGGAAAAAAAAATTGGCATCCTACACCAATTGAAAGACTTTTTTGGGGACAAATGATGAGGTTTTATTAGAGAATTATTTTTAAAGGTTGTGCTATAAAAAATGAGAAGTCGCCTTTCATATTTATATCCTCCAAGATTGATACTGGAGTATGGAGAAAAAAAATTGTTTTTTTAATCCAAAATGAAAATTCTAGATTCCATCTCTTTCTCAAAAGGAAGCATTACAATAAGTTTTGAATAAACTAAAGTAAACATAATCACAAAAGATTAAGATTTTATCAATTCTCATTCATTTCTTGTTGCCCATATACGGACCTCATCACGAATTCCTTTTTGCCTTCATTGTCTGCTCATTTGGAGTGCATGATTTGTCATTTATTTATATAATATGGAGAAATTGAGTTCTGAGTTAAAATTCGCAGTTTTATACCCTTGATCTTCTTAAAATTTGAGTTCGTTGAAAAATAAGTAGGATTTGGCCAATGATGATGAAATGATGAATTATTTTCAGGAAAATTCTTATACTTGACAAAGTTTTTTTTTTCCATTTAATAAATTTAACTGTCTATTAGATTAATTTGGGTGGTTCTATTGCTTACTGCTGTACTGCTTTTGGGTTTTATTGTCCAGGATTGCTAGCTAAACTTGTTTTTTTTTAATTGATAATTGTTTTACTTGTTTCTATTTTTTGGGAGTTACATGCATGGGTTGAAGAAAATCACTAATTCTTTAATCAATATGTGCAGATTTTTATTAGCTATACTTGTTGATCATTTACGTCAGACAAGATGGTGAAGTTCACAGCTGACGAGCTTCGAAGGATCATGGATCTTAAACATAATATTAGAAACATGTCTGTTATCGCTCATGTTGATCATGGTATGTATCCTATCCTATGTTTTTTTCTGCTGACAGCAAATACGCCATTTGGTCTTATTCAATAATTCAATAAAAAATTTTATAAACTCGCAATGTTCCTTCTGCTTACTCTTTTCAAGTCTAATTACTATTTGGCTGCTCGGCCTGTTGCTGCCTATCAGAAGCTTTAATTGCCTCTATGTTTGTTTAGTTAATTTGATGCCTTCATTATATGAGGATTGTCATTATATTTCTGTAATGTCTCTAATTGCATGCAAAATAATTATTCGAATTTGCATGCTTTTTTTTGGGGTAGTTTTAATAGTTCCTTGAAGTTTAGTATTGTTTGATGTTTAGTTGAATGAAAAATTTTTACTAGCTTTAACACGTTGCCCCTTGTTGGTATATGGATTTGGGCTCGAACTTCATTATATGGATTCAGAGGTTCTCTTTTAATTCTCCTTTAGATGTTATTGTCTATAGATGCTTGCTCTAATTTTTTGTTCTCGAGTTGGTTTAATATTTTATGGGATGTGCAGGAAAATCAACTCTGACTGATTCTCTTGTGGCGGCTGCTGGCATCATTGCACAAGAAGTTGCTGGAGATGTTCGAATGACTGATACCCGCCAAGATGAGGCAGAGCGAGGCATCACTATCAAGTCCACTGGCATCTCCCTTTACTATGAAATGGCAGATGAAGCTCTGAAGAACTTCAAGGGTGAGAGGGCAGGAAATGAATATTTAATCAATCTCATTGACTCTTCTGGGCACGTAGATTTCTCATCAGAGGTTACAGCTGCATTGCGAATCACTGATGGTGCCCTTGTTGTTGTTGATTGTGTTGAGGGAGTCTGTGTCCAGACTGAAACTGTCCTGCGACAAGCCCTTGGAGAAAGAATCAGGCCTGTCTTGACTGTTAATAAGATGGATAGATGTTTTCTTGAGCTTCAGGTAGAAGGAGAGGAAGCATACCAGACTTTTCAGCGGGTCATTGAAAATGCAAATGTCATAATGGCCACATATGAAGATCCTCTACTTGGTGATGTCCAAGTCTACCCTGAGAAGGGTACCGTTGCATTCTCTGCTGGGTTGCATGGTTGGGCTTTTACGTTAACAAATTTTGCCAAAATGTATGCTTCAAAGTTTGGAGTCGATGAAAGCAAGATGATGGAGAGACTTTGGGGGGAGAATTTCTTCGATCCTGCTACAAAGAAGTGGACAAGCAAAAACACTGGCTCTCCTACTTGCAAGCGCGGTTTCGTGCAGTTTTGTTATGAACCGATCAAGCAGATTATTAAAACTTGCATGAACGATCAGAAGGACAAACTGTGGCCGATGTTGTCCAAGCTTGGCGTCACAATGAAAACTGAGGAGAAGGACCTTGTTGGAAAGGCACTGATGAAGCGTGTGATGCAGACTTGGTTGCCTGCCAGCAATGCCCTTCTTGAGATGATGATCTTTCATCTCCCATCTCCAGCCAAGGCCCAGAAGTATCGTGTTGAGAATCTTTACGAGGGCCCGCTTGATGATCAATATGCTAATGCTATCAGAAACTGTGATCCAGAGGGTCCTTTGATGCTTTATGTTTCAAAGATGATTCCTGCATCAGATAAGGGCAGGTTTTTTGCATTCGGCCGTGTTTTCTCGGGCAAGGTTTCTACTGGTTTGAAGGTGAGAATTATGGGACCAAACTATGTACCAGGCCAGAAGAAGGATCTTTATGTAAAGAGCGTCCAGAGAACTGTTATCTGGATGGGTAAGAGGCAGGAATCTGTGGAGGATGTGCCGTGTGGTAACACTGTCGCCATGGTTGGACTCGATCAGTTTATCACCAAGAATGCCACTCTTACTAATGAGAAGGAGGTGGATGCTCATCCTATCCGAGCCATGAAGTTCTCAGTTTCTCCCGTTGTTCGCGTTGCTGTGAGCTGCAAGGTAGCGTCGGACCTACCCAAGCTCGTGGAAGGATTGAAACGTCTGGCAAAATCTGATCCTATGGTTGTGTGTACCATGGAGGAATCTGGGGAGCATATTGTTGCTGGAGCTGGTGAGCTCCACCTCGAGATCTGCCTGAAAGATTTGCAGGAGGATTTCATGGGAGGAGCAGAGATTGTGGTGTCCGATCCCGTGGTCTCCTTCCGTGAGACTGTTCTTGAGAAATCTTCCAGGACTGTGATGAGCAAGTCTCCAAACAAGCACAACCGCCTTTACATGGAGGCCCGTCCTTTGGAAGATGGACTTGCTGAGGCCATCGATGATGGCCGTATTGGGCCACGTGACGATCCCAAGGTTCGTGCCAAGATTCTATCGGAGGAGTTTGGGTGGGACAAAGATTTGGCCAAGAAGATTTGGTGTTTTGGGCCCGAGACCACAGGACCAAACATGGTGGTTGACATGTGCAAGGGAGTGCAATATTTAAATGAAATCAAGGACTCCGTTGTTGCTGGATTCCAGTGGGCGTCGAAGGAAGGCGCCCTTGCTGAGGAGAACATGCGTGGGATATGCTTCGAAGTATGCGATGTCGTCCTACACGCCGATGCCATTCACAGAGGCGGCGGACAAGTCATCCCTACCGCAAGGAGAGTCATATACGCATCTCAGTTGACAGCGAAACCGAGACTTTTGGAGCCTGTATACCTTGTAGAGATACAGGCTCCCGAGCAGGCACTGGGAGGTATCTATGGTGTTCTCAACCAGAAAAGAGGCCACGTGTTTGAAGAAATGCAGAGGCCCGGCACTCCTCTCTACAACATCAAAGCTTACTTACCCGTCATCGAATCATTCGGTTTCTCGACTGCTCTGAGGGCGGCCACGTCCGGCCAGGCCTTCCCCCAGTGCGTTTTTGATCATTGGGACGCCATGTCTTCTGATCCACTGGAGCCTAATTCTCAAGCTGGCCAACTCGTCGCAGACATTCGCAAGAGGAAGGGTCTCAAAGAGCAGATGACCCCTCTATCTGAATTTGAAGACAAACTTTAAATTATTTTAGAACTCAATATCAGGTCGTCATTCCTCTTCCTCAGTTTAGAAGTGTTTTATTTCTGATCTTGTATGCAGGAAGAGTTTCTGCAGTCAAAGGATATTTTATTCTGTCAGTTATGTTGTGAGCTATGTTGTTATCTGTTGCGCCATTATCTTTGTAGTTGAACTTACAATACTTGTTTTTTGGTAAGTTAATTTTGAGCCTTTGATGTTATTTTTTGTTGGTTATTATGGTCGTCTTATATTCTAAGCACATCTCAGTAGATAAGGTTGGATCTGAATTTATATATATATATATAATATTAATTTAATTAATTGCTGATATATTATAATAATCTCAAAATAAATATAATTATTTTGAAGCTCATATAGATTTGTTTAATAACTATATTAGAATAATATTTTATTTTTCCTTATAAGAGAATCGTATAATATTTTCATGATCTCGCAACTCCCCAACTTACATAATCTTTGGTGGTGGTTTGTTCTTTTCCGAAGTTCTCATTGTATTTATAATATTTTAAGACAGCTTTTTTATTGCTATGCTTTTTAGATTGTAATTATATTTTTTATTTGGCTTTTATTTTTCTCTACTTTTAAAAAAAATTTATGCTAGGATATTATTTTTTACAGCAGCTTTTACTAAAATTATTTTCCTTTAATCTTATAATCACTTTTACAAACAACTGTAGGCATACTAACAGACCCATAGACTTAATTTTGAGCTTAAAAAATTAAAAATTAACACTTATTTTTTATATCTTTACATGAAATAATTTTATGTTATTTTAATTTGGTGACATAAAAAAATGAGGACATAAATTTAATATGACTCCACAAAATTTATATGATATGCAATCTTTGAATTGGAAATATTAAAAATTAAAATTATGATTATTTGAACTTTATATTTGACATACTTACTGTAGAATCAAGCATCTAATGAGCTCAAGATAACTCAATTTCGACATCATTAAGATATTTAAATGCTGAAAAATATTTTCATGATCAATAGAATTGATATGGACCGTATCCTGGAGTGTTTTAGATTCAGGCTTAAATTGTTAAAATACACATCTCAATAAACCTATAAATAAAGCCTCATTCTTCACATGCAGGAAAGATAGAAGGGAGAGAACTAGAGAGCTATCATATATTTTTCAACTATCGCTGCCGATGACAACCACTAGCTATTATTACTAATAACCACCACCTCGCCGATGATCACCGTAGTAATCGCCACTATCCTCAAACTATTGTCAAGATTTAACCTTGCTATTGGGTTTCAATTGTCCTCATGTCGACACCATACTTTTGTAATCAACAAAAGAGATATCATGCATTTTATTTTGAAAATAGCATTTTTTTCTTCCACTATGAGGAATGAACGATTCTTGTATCATCTAATTTAAAATGAATTTTTCATGTAGGACAAACCTTAGAATTTATTTTCTTTTATGAATTTTTCACGTAAAAAAATTATAACTTTACTATTTTTATCTATGCATGTTAAATTTTTATATAATGCTGAGACATAAAACAAACACTCTACCGACTCAGATTTTCTAGCACACAACGAAATTATAAAATTTACAACAAAGAAATCAATCATAATGTCATTAAAGTATTTAATTTATAAATAGAAATTCCTTCAACACATGCATTAAATTCACAAATAAAAAATAAGTTCATGAAATTATTTATTACAAAATCTATAATAAAATCATGAAATATTAAAACAATTTTTTATTCTTAAGCATATTGCATATCACTTGAAAATATATTCAATACCACATTAGTTTTTAGATTTAATTCTAAAAAAAAAATCAACTTTTTATGCTTATGATTAATGGTGATTACTTCAATACTTCCATGAATATGAAAATACTATAGAATATGAAAATAAATTTAATTTTCTATCACCTCTATAGATAGAGAGAGAGTAAATGTTGGTTAATTATCTTACATAATTTTTATTGCAAGTTTTTGTCTTTTGTACAAAGTATATTTCTTTCAATGTTTAGTTATTTTAATCTTAATATTATGTTAATTATTGTTAGGACATCAAATGAATTGAGTTGAGTGGACTATTACTTTCTTTTAAGAATTTATTTATTTATTTATTATTATTTTTTCATATTTTTATTCATAAAAAATAAATTAATTTGTCTTCTTTGGATATCAAAATATTTAATAATGATGTAAAAGTCATAATTAGCAAGTAATCATGTTATGTAAAGCATATAATAAAATCTTAGATTACTTATCTTATCCATAATGAAAATATCGATAAGTATTATGTGGTCTATTTACTCTCTCTCTCTCTCCATCTCTCTTTGTCTCTCCTCCATCTAGAAATAGATAAGCAAAAGATATATCATGAAGAGAAGCTTCATACTGTCCATTGGCGACGACCACTCGTCAACGAAGGGAGCCTCGTCAGTCGTCTCCCTGCTTAAATCCACACAGCCAGCTTTCCGAGCAAATGCACCACTTTCAGCTTGCTGGTGGCAGCCAAGCTCCGGCGAACATCTCCAATGGCCCCAAAGTTCACATATTTCCTCTACGTCTCCGTCACACTCCTCCTCTTTCACAAAACCCCTGCCAAGTCGGCATTAAATGAGAAACAAATCCTCCTCAACATAAAAAATGATTGGAGAAACCCTCTCTCACTCAGCTCATGGAATCTCACCGGCGACCACTGCAAATTCAACGGAATATCTTGCTCCGACGATGGCTTCGTCGAGGGCATAAACCTTTACAATAGTGACATCTCTTTTCCGATCCCTGCATCCATCTGTGATCTCAAAGGTCTCGCCTTTATCAATCTCTCCGACAATAACATCCCCAGCGAATTCCCCATCGTTCTCTATAACTGTTCCAAGTTGCAGGAGCTCGACATCTCCGACAACTACTTTTTCGGCGAACTTCCCGTCGACATCGACAAGCTGCCGAAAAATCTCACACATCTGGTGATCTCCGGCAACAGCTTCACCGGCGATATACCCACAGCCATCGGCCGGCTTCCGGCGATTAAGTTGATTAAGCTTAGTTATAATCTGTTCAACGGTACGATTCCGGCGGAAATGGGGAATCTTTCGACACTGGAGACTCTGATGCTGGCACAGAACACCTTTTCGCCGGCGAAGATTTGGCCGGAATTCGGCAACTTGACGAATCTGACATATCTCTGGATGTCAAACATGAGTCTTTTAGGCGAAATCCCAATGAGTTTTGGGAAGCTTGTGAATTTGGAACATCTTGATCTATCAATGAATTCGCTTGTTGGTGAGATTCCGGCAAGTATTTGGATGATAAAGCCGCTGAAAATCTTTTATTTGTATGCGAACAAACTCACCGGCGAGATCAGTAGGACGGTCGCCGCCAAGGGGTTGTTCGATATCGATCTTTCCTTAAACAATCTCACCGGATCAATACCGGAAGCTTTTGGGGAGCTGCAAAACCTTACTTTTCTCTACTTGTACCGCAACAATCTTTCCGGCGAAATTCCGGCGAGCATCGGCCGCCTACCGAATTTGTATGACATAAAGCTCTTTAATAATAGGCTTGAGGGTGTTCTGCCGCCTGAAATGGGGAAGTATTCCAAGCTGTCGAATTTCGAGGTGGACGACAATATGTTCACCGGCGAGCTACCAAAGCATCTCTGCGATGGAAAGGCACTGACTTGCTTAATTGTCTTCGACAACCAGCTCACCGGCACACTTCCAGAGTCATTAAGTAGCTGCGACACGTTGCTTAATGTCCAGATACAGAACAATCAGTTCACCGGCGAGTTCCCCGCCGGAATTTGGTCGGCTGTAAACCTATCTCTTGTGATTACAAATCAAAACAATCTCACCGGAACTCTACCTGATAAATTCCCCTGGAATCTAACACGGCTAGAGATCCAAAACAACCAATTTTTCGGCCGGATCCCCTCCTCGGCCGGAGGACTTTTGCTCTTCCACGGTGACGTTAACAAGTTTTCGGGCGAGCTTCCGGCTAGCTTCCTCGACATGTCGTTACTTCAAGAACTATCACTAAGCAGAAATGAGATCTCCGGCGAGATCCCGGCGGAAATCGGGTCTCTGAAACACCTCAGCTTTCTTAGTCTCAGCGACAACCGCCTGTCCGGTCACATTCCTGATACAATGGGATCCATGATGCTCCATTACCTTGACCTCTCAAAAAACGAACTTTCTGGTGAGATCCCTTCCAATCTTGGTAACCTGATACTCAGCTCTTTAAATCTCTCCTTCAATTATCTCACCGGCGAGATACCAGTCCCGTTACAAAAACAATCTTTCGAGCAGAGCTTCCTCGCCAATCCAAACCTATGCACTTCTTACTCCATTTCAAGCATCCAAAAGTGCAGAGTCCATCCAAAGAAAGTCTCGACGGGCCTTCTAGTTATCTTCTCTATCCTCGGCGCCATTATTTTCTCCGGCGTGGTCCTGCTCTGTTTCCTGATAACCAAAGAACGCCGCCGGCGTAAAAAAGCCGGCGCCTTTCCATTAGACTCGAAACTCACCCTCTTCCAAGCAGGAAATTTCAACGAATCCGTCATCTTCAACAGCCTCACCGACGACAAACTCGTCGGAAGCGGCGGCGGCGGCAAAGTCTACCGCGTTTCTCTCGACCGGGACAACACAGTCGCCGTAAAAAAAATCCACGACACTTTCAGGCTAGATTCCGATATCGAAAAGCAGTTCCAAGCCGAAGTCAAGATCCTTGGCTCCATCCTCCATGACAATATCGTGAAACTCCTCTGTTGCATCTCCTGCGAAAATTTAAAACTCCTCGTCTATGAATACTTACAGAACGGCAGCCTAGAAAGGTGGCTTCATCAACGACGACGTGACTACGAAGCACCGCTCGAATGGCCGACGAGGCTCCAAATCGCCGTCGGAGCCGCCAAGGGACTCTGTTACATGCACCACCACTGCTCCCCTCCGATCATACACCGTGACGTGAAGTCAAGCAACATACTTCTCGACCCCAAATTTAATGCCAAGATTGCAGATTTCGGCCTTGCAAAGATCTTAGAGAGGAGAGGAGAGCCGGAGAGCGTGTCGGTGGAGGCGGGGTCGTTTGGGTACATCGCGCCGGAGTATGCGAATTTGAGCAAAGTGAATGAGAAGGTGGATGTATATAGTTTTGGAGTGGTGCTTTTAGAGTTGGTGACGGGTAAGGAAGCAAATGATGGAGGGGAAGATAAAGATGAGAATTTGACGGACTGGGCGTGGAGGAGGTCCAGGGAGAATGGGGCGGAGGTTGTGGACCAGGAGATCGCCGGAGAGTCACCGGAGCGCGTGAAGGAGGCGGAGACGATGTTTAAGATTGGACTTAGATGTACCACGTACAATCCGGCGGAGAGGCCGACGATGAAGGAGGTGGTGCACATGTTGATGAAGTTGGTTCAGGGCAGCAATAACAATGCCGGCGTCGGAGGCGGTGACGGAGGGACGCCGTTATTGGACAGCAAGAGTAAGAATGGCAGTAAGAGGAAGCAGGTGGTGGATATTATGGAGGAGGATAGTGATGATAGTGTGGTTAATCAATACGTCGGAATTCTTTCTCTGTAGAAAGCGCGGGAATTCTCCGGCGAGGGGCGGTGGCTTTTCAAAAACTTGAGCGGCGATTCAGTGATTGTAGTGAATTTATCTAACGTTTAGTTGAACTATGGAAAATTTTAAGAATAAGCATGATTAGTAATTATATTAGGAGATTAAGTATGTATTAAAAAAAATATAAAAATAGGCAAAATCGCCCATCCAAACGGCGACTTAAGCTTACCTAATACGCCGACGTGGTATTTGAAATGCCACGTCAGAAATCTGGCATAAGTCCCCCGATTAAATGGCGACTTATAGTAAGTCGCCAGTTAACTGGGCGACTTACTATAAGTTGCCCTTTCAACGGGCCACTTACAGCCAGTGCAATTCCTTATCCCTATCATGCAATTCCTTATATCACATTAATTTTATTTGCTATAGTTACATGAAAGGAGAAGTTAGAGAATGGGCATGTAAGTTATTTGACAGTTGGAATATATAAAATTAATTCCTTTTTCTCTTTTTTTCGGCAGTTTTTGTCTGAGCAAGAGAATCGTGACATAAGTTATTTGACATAAGGTATGAAAATGACAGCAAATAAAATTGAATGTGACATAAGTTATTTGAAAGTTTTTCTTTTTCTCTCTTTTTTTTTTTGAATTTAACGGTATGAATTGTTTGATTACTTTGATCAATATGAAAAATTTGTTTGACCAAGAGAATCGTTTTTTCTATATGCAATTTAAAGCTAGTTTGATAAAATAGAATGGCTATCAATCATTAAGATTTCATTTGAGATAGCTTTCTTATTATTTTTTAAAATAATTTTGAGATAGTTTTCTTTTTAATTCAAAAAATGTGCACTAAAAAATATTTTTTAAAAAAAGAGTAAGAAAGTTGTCCCAAACGAAACCTAAGATTAAACTGAAAAGTAAAATCAATGATACATACTTCATTAAATATTAAAATTGTTTTATTACTATGATAATAATTAGTTTTCAAATCATCAAGATTTTTGTTAGAGTATCTGTTGGTTAAATATAATAATAAAAATATAAAATTATTAAAATCATGAACAAATAAAAAATTATTTGGTAAGTATTATGCATGAAATTTTTTGTGTATTATTTCAATATTTTGATATGTATTCATTTGTACATTTAAGATTAAAAGTATTTAGTAATTTATGTGGCCACTCTTCTTCCCGCCATTAGGCGCGTTGAAGGAATATTAATGCTATATATGCTCTAATACAAAATTGACATGTAGTGAGATATGAAATGTTAAATTTTCTTGAAGACTCGTCAAATAATATTTTCACATACAAGATCCATTAAAGAAAATTCATGAAAAAGACAACATTGAACAACTACATAGAACAATAAAAAGGCAAAATTAAACTACTACTTAAGAATATAACTTACATATTCCAACGATACATTTAACATAAGGTTTTCATAAATATCAGCAAAAGTAGGTTGTTTTCGGCAGTTGCTGTAAGTAAAATTAATTCCTTATATCACATCAATTTAACGATACATTTTTTTATTTTAAGTAAAATTAATTTCTTTTATTATTGAGAATAACATTAAGGGTATGTTAAATATAACTTTTTTATTATTTTATTTTCAAAATTTTAAAATTTTGCTTTTGTAAATACTTATATCACTGAAAGACTTTTGCTTTGCAAATTTTTTTTTTAAAAAATATTAAGCAGTATGTAATCATTTTTTGTCACACTTCTTTGATAGTTTAATTATTAACTTTGTGATTAAAATACACTGTGGTTTAATGTTGTTTTTTTACTCACATATTTAGAACTTGAAATACATTTATTTATTGTACATGTAAACAAAACTAAACACAATAATTATACATATTACTCTTTACTATTACATATGCTGCAGTATATATCGTACTCGAATTTGAAGCTGTGTTTGGGTAGGACAACATCTGAAGCAGAGCTGAAATTCTAGTTGTATTTGCTGCCATTCTTCTCCATTAAGAAAATCCTTATCCCTACCATGTTCAGGACTTTGCAGTAACATGTTATAGCAATCTAATATGTGTTGATCTTTATCAGGAGACCAATGACAATATAGAATACAATGGTCTATATCTAGCATAGACCTTCCAATCCCTGGTTCAACTATACCTTCTTTATCAAGTCCAAGTTCCCGAATTCGACCCTTAAGGAAGTCCATTGGAACAAGGTGGCGGTCATGAATGCTAAAGCTGTGCTGTAAATAATTCCAGCCAACATCTCGAAGTTCAGGGCCAGCTCTATATTCCTTGATTTTTTTTACTTCATCATGCTTGTGCCACAGTAAGCAATCCTGATCATCATCCCAGGAATGGATAACACACCTGAATAGTTCATTTGATGTTACCTTGGCTTCAAGGATCTCATCTGTAGGAAAAGATAAACTTTCACGCAGGCGCCTACTTCCATCACTAATACGTTGCTTGGTTGGGGCAGTTCTGGTAGCATCCCAAATAGGGAAGTACATTCTTGATTAGTTAACCTGAAATTATTATTTTGGTTGATCCATTAAATTTTGTAAGTCAGAAAAGGTGAAATGAGTAAATTCAATTGATATTAAAATGTGAGAAAAGAGAAGCATAACTAATGTCCAACATAGGTGAAATCATAGATGAATATATAATAGTGCTATCTACCACACAATTCTCATGAGAGATCAAATTAAATAATGCACTTTCACCAACCACCAATGGCAATCGGAGAAGCTTGATCCACTACAATAACAACCAGTCCTCAGAACACCAACAAATAAATAGATACCCAGGTTAAGGTAAAAATGAATAACAAACTAATGATGATAGGAATTTCTCCATACCAAAAGACCACACAACTAATGATGAATTTTTAATATATTCCAATCAATATATAATTAATATAAACTTTAATGGATATTTTACACGTCCATATACATATGGAATGTTTTCATTCATAATTCACAAATCAAAAGAAAAATCAATTTTGATTTAAAAAATTATATATTAACCAATTGGATGTAAAAAATTAAAGTTTTAGTTAATTTAGACCAACTATACAAAGGTTACATGATATACCATAGAGCTCGAATAATTAATTAGTTAATATACACACATTTTGTTAATTGTTTCTATTTAATTTTTTAATGTGTTATCTTTTAAATATATTAATAAGTTAGGGTGATAATATATACCCTTAAGCTCATTAAGTTGCCGTAGAAACCATAACCATGACTCAGTACTCTCTGACTCAACAATGGCAAATGCAAGAGGAAAAAGTCCGTTATTAGCATCCAACCCAATTGCTGTTAATAATGTTCCTCGATATTTACCTAGTAGGAATGTGCCATCAAGACTAAGAACTGGCCGACAATACATTCACCCAGTAACTGAAGGACCGAATGCCCAAAAGGGCCTTTGAAACCTATTAACTTGTGAGCTCTGAATTCGATAGACTGTATGTGGCATTGCAGAGGCAACAGCATCCATGAATAAATTGAGAGTACGGTATGACTCTTCCCAACTGCCGAAAACAACCTTAATTGCCTTTCTTCTAGCATCCCATGCCTTCATGTATGAAATTTTAATATTGAACTTAGCTTCCACGCGACTTATAATCTCCCTTGGCTTCAAGTCCATTTGCTTTCTAATGCTGGGAAGTATGTAAAAACTAATAAATTGGGAGTTGCACTGACGGTGCCCACTTTCGAGAATTGGAGTCACGCAGGTATGACGGTGCTTTATAGATGCGATTTTCCATATACCACCTAATCGTTTGCTCTTACCAGAATGAACGCGCCATAGGCAAGGAGAGATCGGGCTATCATGCTTCGCACAACAAACAATAAGTTTCTGTGTATTCGAAGCAATGACAATATATTGCACATTGTTCATAATTGACCAGCCTTGTAAGGCAAATTGAAGATCACTCTTGCTTGTGAAACACATACCTTCAATCAATTCATTAGGAATTGAGAATTCATCCTCGACCATGACCTCATCGTTAAAATCATCAGATTCTATTGCATTATCCCATTCCTCTGTAGTCCTACTTGTCTCAGCATAGTTATTATTGACCACCATTGTATCATCACTACCAACTGATCTAGAACAATAATCTTGGATGACATTTCTTATCTCCTCGTTATCATCTACACTTCTACCAGTATCAATAGGGAAAAGGTCAACACCATCGTCCTCAGAGCACTCCTCACTGGAGCCACTACTCATAGTCTCATAATTATGATGATCTGAAGGGACTGATTGTGTAGAATGTAAAGGAGGTTCCTGTGTATGTTCGTTCGCTGTATCACTACATTGAAAATAGTAATGATAAACATTATCGATCATTTATTAAGCAATGTAAATCATTTCTAGTGAAGTACTACTGATATGCGATATAGGGAACTCACCAATGAATGAGTTCTTCTACTGCTTCTACCCTTGAAGGACCAGCAACCATATCTACCCTTTCAGCTTGGCCTGAAGTTCCATATGTTTATGTATTAGAAGGCTCAGTATTATCTTCAGTGTTATTAATCTCTTCGATATCAACGTACAAGATGAGAAATTCTGTTTCAGCCTGACATAATAAAACTTCACAAACCTCCTCATCCTCAACATGTGATGCAACAAACTCATTTCCCACGGGCACTCGGCATACTAAGTTCACAGAATACTTTGAAGGATCATACTTCAGAGCTCGAAGTACCTTTAACTTAAGTTGTTCTAAGTTTATATCTTTCGGCACATGTAGTGGACGATTCCTACCCCCAGAATAACTTGGCGCAAATTTTTCATCCACTTGTAATACACCTCCATACACTAGCATGAAGGTTGCACCACGTCCACTCATTTTTGAACACCTACGTTCCACTATGAAAGATGAATAATTCATTAAATCGTAATATTTGTCAAATCATAGAAATTTCTAAGGGGATTACACTAATTAACTAAGAATGGAAAATTAACTCTTGCACTTTAAAAATAATTAATTAACTATTGCACTTAATATTGACCTAATATATAACTAATTAACTATTGCACTTTAAAATAAAATGATGCACTTTAAAATTAACCATTGCATTTTAAATTTACCTATTTACCTAATATATTACTAATTAACTATTGCACTTTAAGAATTCATTAAAGATATGCCCATTCAAGGGAGGCAAAATTATTTGGAATGATGAGGCTTAATTTTGGTGTCTCATAGAGTGCTTGTTGCTTATTAGTTTTTTAGTATTGCTTTAATAAATATAGAAAATTATTGGAGAAACTAATCAAAATAGAGGCATAAAAAAAAATTAAAGTACAATTGCCTAAATAATAACTAATAAATTTCATTACAATTAATATTTCCTAATAATGAAAAATCCTAAACAACTTTTTAGCACTTTTTTATTTACCTTAACAAAATTTGATTATAAGTTCTCTAAAAAAATTAGTTTTTAGATTATTCAAAAATTTTATTATAAGATTCTTCAAACGAAATTTATATAATTATAGAACATAATTAAGCTCATAATATAAAATACCAAATATTTTATATAAAACATTAATCAAATTTTACTTTAAATTAATCATTATCATATGTAATTTTACTTTAAATTAATAAAATTTTATCATGAATCCCAACATTGGTTTGTAAAACATTAATCAAATTTTATTAAGGTAAATAAACTGTAAATTATATATGATAATGAATCCCAACGTTGGTTTGTAAAACATTAATCAAATTTTAGTTTAAATTACATATGATAATTTTCTAAACCTAAAATCATTGTTCGTAGGAAGTAAAAATTTTCCCTAACAAAATTATTTCACATTTAAAACAACACTTCAACATCATCCATTTAACTAATTTAACAAAAATCACAAAATTGAATAGATTTACAATAATCCTAAAACAATACTTCAACATCAATCACAAAATGCATAGATCTACAAAATGCATAGATCTACAAAATTTCTACACCATTCACATCTTAAATGCATAGATCTACAATAACCCTAAACTATTTTTTCAATTCAAACAACAAATTAAGAGATTTGCCAAAAAAAATTATACAAACAAGTTAAACAACACAATAAACTTTCAATCTACACATCTCTAACATAAAACAACACTTCAACATTGTTTCTTTAACTAATTTAACAAAAAAATTTCAAAAATGACTAACCTTTGCTTAATCCCGGCGGCAAGATCTCGGATCGCGACTGCAGCAGCCGTTTTCAGCGGAAAGAGACGTCTGGGATCGGGAAGGGAAAGGGAAAGCATAAATAGGGGTAAGTCGCCCGGTCAACGGGCGACTTATAAGTCGCCCAGTGTTCGGGCGACTTATAAGTCGCCCAGTATTCGGGCGACTTATGCCACGTCCGGTCGCTTCCACGTCAGACAGCCACGTCGTGCGGTGGGTGGACTAAAGTCGTTTTTTAAATGAGCGACTTTGCCTACTTCTAAATTCCACTAATGATTTGCTTATTCCCTTAATTAAATCTCTAAGCATGCTTATTCCTAAAATTTTCCCTTGAACTATTAAGTTTATCGTAATAATTTTAAAAGTTTTCCATTCAAATGTCTTAAGATCCATGCCCGATCGATCGTTGTGTTTTACGATGGAAAAATTATTAAGTGCGGAGTCCGGACGGAAATATCATCCGGTTTAATGAGTATACCCAATAAATATTATAAAAATTACTAAGTATTTATATAGTATTTACTAAATATACTCAGTAAATCGGATAATTATTCCGATCCGAACTCCGCACAGAATAATTCCTCTTTACAATGACGTAACAAGTATATTAATCAACACCTAATTCTTATCATCTTATGCATGAATGGAATGGATTTGATTCTAAATTAAAGTAATTATAATATTTAATAGTAAAATGTTGAGTACAATCATAACATTTATGAGAGAATAGTTAAAAACTTTAATATAATTGAATATAATACTAAAATTATATTATTATAAAGTACTCAAATATGATCATATCTATATTACTATAAAATGTGATGTTGAAAATCATCAAGATTCAATTCATTTTCATCAAGCAATAGTATGTGTACTTTTGATATATAGTTACGAGGTCAAGCCTCCAAGCTTTGCATTGATCATCAGCAGTACATTCATATAAAGTAGTGTAATATCTTTGCACGCATGATGTTATGTGCCGACCCTCAAAAATGAAGACAATGATATAATTAGTCTCAAATGATTCAAATTATCTACTAATTTGAGCCATCATACCCCCACATCTATATATAACTCGAGCATACATTTACATTCAGAGAAAGACAAGTCAAATGAGTTAATCGCAAAAGCGAGATGGCATAAAAAATGATAAATACAAACTTTACTCAAAGTTTCATCAAGCAATTGATAACAAATTGATGAATCTTGCTTCAACAATTGTTTGAATATTGACTCAACATTGATCGAAAATTTTCATACCTTGATTAGACCATCTTCAACACATGATTGAAACTTTTTTTGGTTGTTGTTGATCTTGGTTCCAAAATAAAAATTAACAAGCTTTGAATAAGCTTCGAAGAATGATTGATAATGTGTTGAAATTTTTTTTATCTAAGCCAAAATAAAATTTAAGCAATTTTAAAACCTAGCAATCTCAAATCTAATACACTAGATTTAGGGTTCAAAGTTGGGAGAACTTGCTTTATATCATATAGTTGTAGTAGAGATTTTAGGATAAATAGTGGAGAGATTATGACGTTATTCAGAAGAAGTCAGTCTAACAGTCTGGTTGGACAATGATGAAAGTAAGATGAAAACTGCTAGTTGATAGTGAATGGACTACGATGGTTGGATGGTGATAGTCAAATAGCGATGGTTGGAGGGTGATGGCTATTCGACAATGACTGGGTGATGGATGTTGGCATCGAATGTTGAGTAAAGTTCTATTGTTCTTCAGAACTCCCAGCTCTCTCCAATCTCAAGTCTTAGTCACCCTTATGCTGAGAATATGTGATGTGTTAATAAATCTAGTAAAAATTTCATAATACATTATTGTTTGATTGAAAAAATATTTGTTTTGAAAAGTGTTTAATTTTCTTTGGGAAAGTTAAATTTTTGGAATTTTGATTTTATAATCGAACACTTATTATGAATAATATATCACCTCGAAAGCTGAATATATCGTTCTCTAATAGGTTCAGATTACAAATCTTGATTTACCCTGATTATCGTAGTCAAACTCAAGGAGAAATAACATATGATCCCTAAGAATCAAAATGATGTTAAATCCAATGTTTAACTATAATAATCTAGTAAAAAGATCATTAGTTTCATAATCAAGATCACGATAATAGTACGATATATCTTTCCAAGGAAAGAGGATATCATCTATTATCGATCATTTGAAAATGACGATAATGATCGTTGTCTTTTGAATTTCCCAAAGATAATTAATTAAAATTTTAAAAAACTTGATTTTGAAAATCTGGTCTGGGTTTCTAAATCTCCTACGAGCGCAAGCCCTCGTAGTTAATTACATCGTAGGAAACCAGAAAATTTCCTACGAATACTCTCGATTAAAATAGCGATACGAATTTCATTTAAGAATTCAAAGATTGATATCAAAGAAGGTTAAAGACTTGAATTTTCAAATGGGATTGGTTCAAGGTTGAACACTTATTTCTGGAGTCAAAGGAAGAAGAGTAGGAGGTGTCTTGAGATTCTGAATTACTTCAGAAACACCTCAACCTGTCCTAAGTGTTGGCTAGAATTAGATTGAAAGATATTTTAATATTTAAGTGGTCAATTTTATTAGAAGGTGGGAATCAGATTCTCAGAAGATTGAGGTCTTAGGATTGAATATCTGCCTCAGAACCTAAGTCTAAAATGGGTACTGAGAATCAGTGACCCAGAACCTAGCTAATGCAATGCAATCCTGGACTTACCCCGGCCTGGATTGGGGAGCCAGCTAAACCACCTAAACGCTTTTAAAAACCATGAGTCAAAGTCTTTTAAATGTAGAGTGGTTAGGGACATTGATTAAGATTGGTTTAAAGAATAGGGGTCGACATCTAGAGCAGATCCTAATTGACCCCTTGACATATGTTGGGTTAAATGCTTAAGCTAGAAATGCAATTAAAGATTTAGACTCAATTTTTAATTTGTATCTAATGCAATGCATGCTAGTTGACTCGATGAAATGCTTAAATCAAAATGTAGCAGTTTTAAAATCAGGCTTAAAAATAGATTTTATCCTAGAGATTGCACAACATCTCCTTGGACAGAACTGCACCCTAATAGGTCAGGTGGTCTGCCAGAACCCGCAGGCGGGGAGGTGCTTAACACGGATGAGAAAAGTCAATATGTATGCATGAAAAACTCCCGGCGAGTCCGGGCTTACTTCTTAAGAGCGTTAGAGTTTCTATCTGAGCTTAAATATTTTAATTTTGTTTAAGTAGAAAAAGTTTATGACCGTACCCTCACGAGCCTCCGATCGGGTTCCAGGCTAAATCAAATACGACATGCAATAAGCGCCAAAAAAACTACTAAAAGCATGCAAGTCCTTAATCGCAATCAACACATCAATCAAATCAATTAAATAATTAAATCAATTAAATAAATATTCAAAATGAAAGTCCATGTGGCAAGTGCCACTTAATTATACAACCCAGGGTCTGCAGGAAAGTAAAGTGGCCGGGTACCACTGACTACAACCCGGATTCTACTCCTAAGACTCAAGTGACTTTGAGATTTGAGATCCTTCTCATTCTTCACTTCTTTGTCTTCTTGAAACTCCTTAGATCGTCGGGTCTGGATATCCAAATGAAAAGAAACTCCCCCTGAATAGGGGTGTTATCTTTTCTCTTTGGATATTGGAAATTTATCCTAATTTGGATCTCCAAATGGATAGGAACTCTCCCTAAGGGATGTTCCTTCCTCTTTGGATTCCAAATTAGATTTTTAAATATCTCAATCTCAAAGTACTTTAAACAATACAACTCAAAATCATATCAAATTACATTAATCAAAATTAAAAATCTAGACTCGATCCTGCAAGGTTATCCTAATAATCAGCAGTTTATATCTGACATCTCAAGCAGTTAATATATTGAAATTAAAAATACTCAATCACAGCCACGCTTGGCCATGCTCTTTTTGATTTAAAGGGGGACTTAAGCAATTTTCTGGAGCACCTGTGCAATTTAATAATTATAATTTTGCCCCCTTTAATTTATGCCCTATATGAGCATGGCCATCTGCATAAGATTGAATTAGTATAAACCGTCCCTAGCCTAGGGGTAGATCTAATTGTACAATCAATCACATCACAGAGTGCAGTAAATAAGTAAACAAACACATCAATTTTACTACTAGCAAACAGCATGCAGTAAAAGCTCGAAAACCCGGCACACAGCAAAAAAGTAAACACCGGCCTAGCCTAAGACTAGAGTTGGTTGTCCTAGCAAATCATCTAAAGTGTGTAAGGTAGGCTGTGTGGCTTTGATATGTCCTAAATAGGCAATTGATTGAAGTTGATTAAAGTTCTGGTTGGTTGAAAGGCTTAAGGGGGGATTTAATTTGAATTTAAATATTAATGACTTGAAATTGATTTTAAACTTGATTTTAATTGTTTGTTGGATACCACCTTTATTTCACACCGAGGCCGTGAAGTTTATTTCACCTTCCTTGGGGCTAATTTAATAGTCTCGTAGGCCTGGGTTACCCAGTGGTACCCGATATAATTAAGTAATTTGAGTTTGATTAAGGTTTAAAGGTTGATTAATTTTAATTAGAATTGGTTGATTGTTGGTTTTAATGTTGATTTCAAATTTTCTGGAATTTTTAATAATTTATTGAATTTTGGAATTTTTTGGATTATTTTATTCATTTAATTCAAGGGTCAAAAATTGACTTTTTGATTTAAAAGATTTTCTGGAAAATTAATATTTTATTAAAATACTAGACCTTAATACGATCAGTTAGACAGTAAGTACACAGAAATTGGATTTTTCTACATTTTATTATGAAGGTTTGAAGTTTTGACTTGAATTTGAACTAAGTTTGACCAAAAGTTGACTTTTTCAAATTTGTTTGATTTCTGGAAACTTAACATTTTTTATAAATATTAGACCTTATTATGAGTTGTATGCCTTTGAGTTTGTTTAATTTGGAGTTTATTGGAATTAGTTATGAATTTTTGAAGTTTTGACTATTTATTGAATTTTTTTTAAATTGTTTAATTAGAGCCATTTTTATGATTTGAATCCAAATGACCTCCAAACTCCTTGAAATCAACTCCAGAGGTCAGGAATGACCTAAGGAGTGATTTCCAAGTGTTTGGAAATTTTCTGGAATTTTTAATTATTTTTAATTAATTAAATTATTTAAATTTCAGATTTTAATTAAACTTAAATTAAATTTAATTTTGAAGTCCAGTCAAGGGGCTTTTATTTTTCATTGATTAAGGGTTTAATTCTGGTCAGTTTGAGGTATTATATGTAATTTTTGGATTTAAATTTGATTTATTATAATTTTTGGAAGGTTTTAAGGCTTAATTAATGTTTAAACTTGATTAGGTTAATTAAGGGGCTTAATGATCTCAAAAGTCAGTGAAAATTTTTATTAAGGCTGAGAATGTCAATATGCTTAAGTGTTCAAAGTTTCAAGTCAATTGGAATTGTATCCTAATTTCTAAAATTTTTCTAAGTTTTCTAATCAAGGTCCTTAATTGTTATCCGTAACGATGTCATTAAGTGAATGGGTTTTAATCAATGTTCCTAACCCTTAACAATATATACACATGCATACATACACAATCACAAACAAATCCTAATACTAGGAGAACCTAGGCTAAGTGGTGTGTGTATGTCTTAAACATGCATAAGATTATCATTAATTACAATCAATGACTTGATTAGTGAATGATTAAGATATAACCATCCACTAAACCTTCCCCATGATTTCCATTCACATACTTAATCTTATGTTTAAAGTTTCAAAGATACCTCTCAAACTCCACATTTAACATAAATATAATTTTAAAATAAGATTTTAAACATATATATATATATAAGTATTTAAATTAAAATAATCAAAGTATAATTAAAATAATATCAAATTATTTTAAAAGATTTCTGGTTTTCAATATAATTTGAAAATAAATGTTTAATATTGAAAATAATTAGCTTAATGCTTAACTAAATATTAATTAAATATTTAAATAGTTGGTTAAGGGATTAAAATCATTTTAAGGATACATATATGTTGACTATTTAAGCTCAAATTTGACTTTTAATATGTTCAAATTATCTTATTTTAAATTGATTAAGATATTTATAATAATATTTGAAGATAAAAAAAAAATTATTCAAATTAATATTAATCAAATATTGTTTAATAAAAAAAAAATTTTACAATCATTTAAAGAAAATATTTTAAAATCAATTAAAATTTAAAATAAAATATATTAAATAATATCAGTGAATATTTAAAATATTTTAGAATAAAATTTTAAAATTAGGAAATATTTGGATTTAATTTAATTAAATACTAATCAAAATAACTAATATTAAAATATTTTAAATAGTTTATCATATATTAAATATTTCAATTTAATTTTAATTTTAAATTAAAAAGGGTTAAAATCTGAGCAATTTGATATGTTACACTAAATTTTTGGACTAAAACTCAATTTTTAATGATTTATTGAAGTTTTCAGATTAAAAAAAGGATTAAAAATTAATTAAGATTAAATAAAACTTAATCCAACGACGGGAGGCTACGTGGCACATTTTGATTCGGGGAATCAAACCGCGGCAATGATTGCCGGCGGCGGCGCATTAAATGCCAATGATTGCGCCACCGGCAATCATTGGCCTTTAATGCGTGGGGTCCACGCGGTTTCATAATCCGCGTCAGCACGGGACGGCCACCGTTGGATCACCCGTGGAAATAGATCAAAGGCTCAGATTGAGCCGGACGACGGAGTTAACCGTAGGATCGGATCCGCGGCTAGCATAAGCCGCGGAATAGCCAGATCATGACCGTTGATTATGAAATCAACGGTCTCGATTCCACCCAATTAAAAGCATGCACGAACCGAGCCCTAATCAAGTAAAACGACTCGTTCTCTCAATCTAGCCCACAATCTCAATTGAAATTTTAAACGAAGCTTAAAAATATGAACAGAAATCTTGTGGACGGTTTGGTTCGACTTAAAACGAACTTAATCAAAAGCTAATTAAACTAGAGTGTTTTAACCTAGGGTTTAGGATTATACCTTGCACAATCGATGGATTCGAATGAACTCGAGCTCTCTGAATTTGTAGTTTGTCCAAGTGTAGTTCTCCAGAAGACTTCTCGAGCTAACGACGTCTAGATCTGGACCTATAACCTCTTGGACGGATTTGGCTTAAGCTCGCCGGAATCAGGCTGCCGGCGAAGTTTGACCGGCTGGATTTCACTTGGAAAGTGAGGAGGAGTATCTGGAATGCTCAAACGAAAAGAGCTTGAGCTCTGGGAGAGCTTGAGTAGAGAGAGAAGTTGGGGGGGAGAAATAATGGCTCTAAGGGAGCTTTTGCCCTATTCACTTATCCCTGGACTTAAGGGATGGCTAGGATCAGCTAGAGGGACCCCTGGATGAATGCCAAGTGTCCATAGGGTGGTTGGGAGCAGGAGGCAAGGACAAAGGAAGGACATCCTAGTTGGAAAGGGGTTTTTGTCCTTTTGCAAGCATATAGAGATGATCCAAGCCATTAGATCTTGATCTGAAGGCTGAGGGTAGTCCTAGGAAGGTTCTAGAGTAGTTTAGAGCTGCTGGAGGGGATTAGGGAGGAATGGATTAGGTCTAAGGTGGATTTTGACCATCTTTGACCACTCTAACACCTTTCTTTGACTATTTGACCAGTCCAAGGCCACTTGGACTGCTGAGGTGGCAAGGGAGTGGTCATGGGAGCTGCTTGGGTTAACTCAAAGGGAGTTTGATGGCTTAACATTAGAGTTTGAATGTTAAAAGAAGGGATTGAGCTAGTTTGACCAAGTGTCCAAGTGTTGACTTGGTCAAAACTCTCATGATATGACCTATGATAGGTTTAGGAATGTTTAAAGTATGCATTTGAATAGGATTGAAGGGTCTTTGAGTTTTGAAAGGTTTAATTGCAATGGGTTTGAATACATACACATGTGTGAAGAAAGGTTTAACAAAGTCAATGTAGATTGACTTGATCCCATCAATCATGGCTATGACTTAGCTCATGTTGAGCTTAGATGTACTTGAGCCATGATATGTAATTGGGTTAAAAGCTTGAAGTAGGTTTGATATGGTGTATGTGATGGTAGGACCAAAACATGAAAGTTTGACCAAAATTGGTGATTTGACCAAGTCAAACCAAGGTTGATTTGACTCATGATAAATCTAGACAGGTTTAAAATATCATTTGATATGAATTTGAGAGTTTGAATGATTTGATTGGATCCAATGGGTTGGAATAACCCATTTGAATCCTTAAGGAACACCTAGGTCAACCTAGGTTGACTCAGTCAACCAGGTTGACCCAGGGGGTGGGTACAGGTTCAACAAGTTCGATTTAATGTTTTGAATCTGTTAGAAGTATTTCTAAGATTTAAATGGGTCATTTGAATCAAATGGACCTATTGGGGCTCTTAAAGGGCTTAGTGGGTCAACTGAGTTGACTTGGTCAACCAAGTTGACCCAAGGCCAGGGACTGGGTCCAACCAGTTCAGAATGACATTCTGAGTCTGCTGGTGGTGGTCTCAAGGTCTGGAGAGGTTATTTGGTCAGAATGACCTGTTTTGACCCTAAAGGGGCCTTCTATGTCAACTAGGTTGACTTGGTCAACCAGGTTGACCCAGGGGCTGGTTCTGGATTTAATGGGTTTGGTTTGACATTTGAAATTTGCTGGAAGTGACTGCATTTGATTTGGAGCTCATTTGACCAAAGTGACTATTCACACCCCATAGGGGTATTTTGGTCATTTTGACCCCTGGTCAACTGGGGGTCAAATTGAGTCCAACAAAATGCAGTTTAATGCTCAATAAGTCATATTCAAGGGTCTGGAGGTGATTGGAGGCTTTGAAGAAAGCTCCAGGGTCAAAATCCACTGGGTGGTAGGTCCAGTGGCATGGACTGTAAATATTTGAAGGTTTTACAGTCTTTGGATTTCAATTCAGTTTCTGGGGTTAGAGATCTCAGAATGAGCTCAAATTTGGAGGGTTGCCTCTAGGGACATGTCATATCAGTGTGGAACTGACAGACCTTGAATCAGAGGTCATTTGATAGGGTTTTGAAATGTTCAAAGATTCACTAAAAAAGGCTTTTAGGACTTAGACCTTTGGCCTTGGATTAGAATCTGGAAATCTGGTTTTGAATTGGATTTTGAGCTTGAATGATATGATTTGAATTAAGCTTAGATTGAATTGAAGCTTGAATTGATTTAGAGAAATCCTAGGGTCTAGAATAGATCTTAGGGTCTGAAGTCTAGGAGAATCCTAGAATCTAGATTTGTCTTAAATTGTATTGATCTGGGGTCAGGATTGATTTGAATTTGGATTGATCTTAAAGTCTGGGTTGATCTAAGATCAGATTGATCCTAGGGTTAAGATTGATCTTAAGGATTGGAAAGATCCTAAGGTCTGGATTGGTCCTACTGAGCTCATACAAAAATGAGGTCAACAATTATCAAACTGTTTCACTATTTATTTTGGGATTTAAGTTTATTTGAATACTTATTTCTTGATTTAGATGGCAGTTTATTGAGTTATTTGAAATAATAGCTTCTATTTATTCACATTGACTCACAATAATCTCAAATTACTTGAATAAATATTTATGATTTACTATTATTAATTTATTTTTATCTCATTCACATGATTGAATATACTTATTTTAGTTTATAATTTGTTATCCACTCTAATTAGATTAATTAAACTATGCTTAAAATATGTTGATATCTCAATTAATTATTAATTAATAAATTATTAAATTAGCTAAATACAAAAAACTCTTCAAGTAGTTGTTTGGTTTGGTGACAAAGAAATGTAATATAAAATGGAACATAGTGTAGAAAGAATGCAATATGAAATATTTGTAGTTATTTGGATGAATGCAAAATAAATGCATGTGATTATTTTTTTTTTTTTTGGTTTAAAGTAAAATAAATGCACTGTAAAGCCCAATGATAGGATTGATTGATGGCTGGTGGTGGTGGGGGCAATTAGCGACAGTGGTAGCATAGGTTGGCGGTGGTGGTGAGTATGACAGTAGTAGCAAGGGGGGTTAATTGGTAGTTTTCGACAATCACTACTATTATTTATGGCTATTGCAGCGATATTTTTAAGCAACGATAGCAGTTTAAAACGCAACTAATTTATTTCCAGTGGTTTATCAACCCCTGCAAATTCGTTGTATATGTGTTTGCTAGAAAGACTTCTGCATCGGTTTCATGAGTACTACTATATGATGGCTTTCACAGCGATTTAAAATACTGCAAGTATACAGAATAACAGCGATTTAAACCACTGCTAATCTATATCAAAAGATACCCTGCTCTCATTTATAGATAGCAACCAACGCTAGTTGCATTCTTTGTAATTATACAACTAAGAGCCAAAGTTGTTTAAGTTTACTATATAACAATGTTGATGCATGCCTACTACAGCTTAGTTTGGAATGACTTTTTTACTGCTTCTTAAAGCAGTAGAAAAATTGTCCCAAATAAAGCATAAATATCAGCGCTTGAAAGAAATTAAAATGATAAAATAGTCATTGCCAACTCAGAACTACAAATGGTCGTAGGAGTACAAGAAACCCATTGGAAACTCAATTTCTTGTTACATTGTGCCAATAAGTCTTCATTTAAAGCAATTTAGATATAAATACTAAAATGGCATCATGAAATACGAATCATAGATTGTAGAGTTGTGTAAGTTTAGTATAGTAGTTTGATGAGCCACAAATTTGAACAAGCTAAGAGCAATTAAAAGGTCTACCTTGCAAATAACCATATGTCGAGGTTACCTTGTTTCTCTCTAGGATTTATCACAAATTTTGAATGAAGCAAATGATCAAATACCTCATGCGCGTTCTTGGGCGGAAACATTCCTTTTTCATCAAACCAAACTAAAAAATTTCTAAAATTCCACACTTCGAATGGTTTACATTCTCTTTTTATCAAATCAAACAACCTCTAAATAAAATTAAATCGCAAATAATATCAATTGATTTAAGTTAATATTTTAAATCGAATCAGTAAGCCATGCAATTGCTTAAGTTCCATGTGAGATTCATTTGGACATTAAGGACATCTCACTAGCTCCAATTCAAAAAAGAGAAAATTTATGAGACATGGCTCAGTTGAATAAATCCACTAAATAATAAAAGATACACCAATTTGCCCCTCATCACAATTGATGAAGGAAGTATTATACACAGTTAGAACAATGAGACATGGCCCATTGTGGGAAGGAATTATAAAAATTAAGTCTCCAAAAGTGGATAGTTAAAGTTCAATAACACAGTTAGATGTTAATAATCAAACGATAATAATATGATGATAGAAGTCTAGAGATAGTGGTGATAATTGCTGATGATGATTATCTGTGATGATCAGATTGATTGTGATGATCATAAGAAAATGTAATAGAGCTCCTGAGCTCTCATAGCTCTCGAACCCTCTTCATGTTGAAAATGATGCACGATTTATAGTTTTTTGAGAAGAGAATTTCATAAAATTTTGTCAAAATCCAACACTTTATCAAATGGTCTATATTTATCCCATTTATCTATAATTAGAGTTCCTTATGATGTCAGAACTAAATAATAATAGGTTCATCAGATTCATATTGTCAAGCCATTTCGTTTGACTATAAGTTTGCTAAAATAAAAAATTTGGATCTTCATGAATTTAATTTTAGAAATTTTCAATTCAAATATTACCTCGATATTTATGCTGATTAAGCAAAATTTTTGATGATGTAAGTGATGATTAAGTCAAGATATTTTATTATAACTTTTTTTTTAATATATGCATATAAATTATAATCAAATTATTATTATTATTATTATTATTATTATGAACTACGAATTTATTGCCACCACTTAAAAAACATACTTATCAACCCCAAATTTAATGCCACGATTATAGATTTTGGCCTTGCCAAAATTTGAGTGGAGCAGAGTTGGCGAGGGTGGTAGCCATGGCGGTGTCTTTCAGGTATATCGCACCAGAGTGGACAACTTCAAGTGAATGAGAAGGTGGAAGTTTGTAGTTTTGGAGTGGCGCTCTTGCAGTTGGCGACGGGTACGTAAGGGAAGCAAAGGGATGGAAGAGAAGAGGGAGATGAGAATTTGAGGGATCGAACGTGGAGAAGGTATGAGGATGGAGGGCGGCACTGGATGAGGAGATCGCCGGAGGGTTGTCGGAGTGGATGAAGGAGGCGGAGATGACGTTTAAGATGGATTTAATGTGTACTTTGTGTAATGCGGCAGAGATGCAGACGATGAAGCAGGTGGTGCAGTTGTGGATAAAGTTGGGTTGCGGCAGCAATTGCTGGAGACCATGAGTAAGATGGGCAGTAGGAGGTAGCAGGTTGTGGATGTTATGGAAGATAATGATGAATGTGTAGCTAGTCAATATGCCTGAATTTCATTCTCTACCGTTGGAGGTGGATTGCTCTGGCGAGTGGCCGCGGCGGCGGCGGCTTCCGATCTTGCACAATGTGATGAGTAGGAGGAAATTTTCCATGGAGGCACTGAAGAGTAACTACTAAACCAAGTAGATAGATAACCAAGATTCTTCTTCAAATTTGTTTAAAATGTCCATGAACAAGATTTCTTATAAAAAGAATTAAAGCTCGTTTATTTCTGAACGAGCTCATTTGATGGCTAAAACACACTCGTTGGACATACTCACGAACATGCCTATTTGGCAGCTAAAAAATACTCGCTATATATTCATGAACAGACTCATTTAGTAATTCAAAAACAATTGTTAGATATATTCGCGAACATACTCAAGATAATTATTTATTAATAGGGTCGATAGCCGATAAAGCTTGTTTGTTAAACTAATGAACATTTAAAAGTAGTGCTAATTAATAATTTATTAAGGTTTGATTGTTTAATACTCGATAAGCACGAAACGAATAAAAACAAACAAACAAACATGAACATCTATCAATTTAAACGAACCAAACTTGAACAAGAACAAGAGAGCTCGAATCGAGCTCGAATGAACATGAATAAATTAGTAATAATAAAACTTAAACATAGATAAGCACATGCTCGACTCGATTTTTATCGTTTGCAGCCCTATGGCTAATATGGGTCCTCTGATGGAGCACTCAAAATTTACCCTGGATCTTCCCCTTTTTTTGGAGTATGCCACTCTAAAAATCTATAAATAGAGCACCACTTTTTACATGAAGTAGACTTTTTAAAGGAGGGAGATTGGACCTTGGGCTAGAGATTCAAAATAGATCTAAGGCATGAATCCCAGAGCACCACTGTCGTTAAACCCTCCTCCGGACTTTCACCAACTAATTGTCGTTGAACATCCATCAAACCGTCGCTACCTCCGGACCTCATCCTGATCGCCACTGCTGGAGCTCTGCTTGACCATCTCCTTCGGACCTTCGCCTGATCGACACCGGAGGGTATTCGGTTTCCCTTCATCACATGCCGACTATAGTCCTTTTGAAGGGAGGTTAGCGGTACTGGATTGTGGTCGGGCGACTGAGGTCCAAGGGACCGAAGTCGACGGGCAACGGAGGTTAGAGGGATCGCAGTTAGTGGCGACAGAGTTTGAAAGGAGTATGGTCAGGTAAATGAGATCGAAGGGAACACTACAAAAAATAAGGGCTATTAGGGCACCTTAAAGTGCCATAATATGCATCTATTAGGGCACATTATATATTAGGGCATCAACCAATGATGTCATTTAGGTGGCCGTTGGCATAGGGTTAAGGGCATCTTTTTGTGCCCTAAAAACTGAACTTTTATGACATATAATTTTGATGTCATAATCTCCTTAACGACACTTATAAGGTGCCCTAATAGACAAGCTTTTATAACACCTTCATATGATGAAATTTGTGAATAAATACAACAACTATTATGTGTCATAATAGGTTAACTTTTCTAACACATTTATTTGATGGAATATGTTTAATAATAAGACACATTTAAGTTGCCCTAAGATATATGATTTCCCAACATTTCAATTTAATAAAATAATTTTAATAAAATGACATTATTATGTGCCTCAATATATGTCATATCCAATATAAATTACATTCAATTATCAATTAATTATGCTGACTCATAATATTTCAATTACAAATAATTAATCTCCAATTAAATTTTTAAAAATCTCATGTACATATGAGAGCTTACATAAGATATTTTTCTTCAAATAAAAAATTTATTTCATAAATATAAAATTACAAGAATTTTTCACCTTAAATACAACAAAAATTCTACTTTAATCTTCATATACATACATAATCAATATATTACAATAAATATCTTCACAAAACATTAAGCGAAAATTGAAAAAAATGGCCCTTATCATGAGGGTGATTTCTTTACACAATAGCAACCAAGTCTTAGGACCTCTGTTTTCACACTTCATTGTCATCCACTCCAGTTTGCATTTGAAAAGACAATTTGGAATTTGCTTTGACATCGCGATGCCCAACACCCTACCAAAATGAGGAAAATAAACACACATCTGAATTGTGATGCCAAAAGAGCAAAGTTTTATTTCATATAGCTTACCTGCTTATGCAAGCTTGCTAGTGCTTTCAACATACAAAAGCAATACCATTGGAGCTCAAGCATACCAATTTATTTCTTCAAAATCTGAAATAAAAAGATTAATATTAGTATATTTATACACTGTTGCATCATGATAACCTCTTGACCAAATGAATTATTACAGGTGTCAACTCTAATCTTAGATTTATATTGAGTCAACCCTTGCTTTTCAATACAACCAAGTAACGTGTGACTTATAGCTTAAAATTGACGACCCAACTTACCTTCGTTTACTTTTTACTCACCCTCACCTACTCATAATAATTTAGTTAGTTGTGCTGCATCACTTCCAAAAAATGTCATAGCACTAACAAAATTCAATTCCTTTAGATTGATCCTAGAAAACGGTTCAGCAAGGCAAGGGTTGTGATGCCTGAATTGTTGTCTTCAATGTACGAAATAATGCCAGAAGGAAACTGAAGCTGGAAATCCAAAATATAGCATCAATATCATCATGCAGCATGAAAGAAGCAATAACTAATAATCAAAATAAGAAAAATCTGATCATTGCCTTAGTTATGCTCACTGTGGGGAATGACATTCCAATAAAAAAGCCAAGCATAACTCCGATCACAATGCTTATTATGAGTCTCATATTCTCTTTTGATTTCAAAAGTAAACTACTACAGCATTAAACAATCCCTTCAGTACTTCGAAACGTACTTTCCAATTTTTAATTCAAAAAGGCCTAGGAATGCTTCCACTCGAGAGCTGTTTGACATTGTTAAGGAAGTTCAGAGTCAATGGTTTTCAGCAAATAGATACGACCATCATGAACATTAATGCACCAAAATACCTAAAATGGGCCTGAAAAAAAGAATAAGCTTGTTAATTTGAGTCAACTTCGATAAGAACCAAAATTCATCCAGTGAACTGGAATGATTGATCAAATGCAATGCCAAGAAGATAAACATTCAATCTAAAAAATCCATTATCATAACCATATTCTCTTAACAGACGATTAAATTTGGAAATGGCTCAATTCCTTCATGTAATTTAAATATCCATTAACAAATAAATGTTAAATAGAGAATATAGGAATCATTTTTTCCCACAGCAATCAATTCAATATTCCAAAGTTTTCAGTTCAATTTCTATAGAATTTTGAATTG
Source organism: Dendrobium chrysotoxum (assembly GCA_019925795.1). Taxonomy (NCBI): domain Eukaryota; kingdom Viridiplantae; phylum Streptophyta; class Magnoliopsida; order Asparagales; family Orchidaceae; genus Dendrobium; species Dendrobium chrysotoxum. The sequence goes on along the minus strand of CM034300.1, from coordinate 2,974,827 downwards.
TGATCAAGTATTATATAACCAGCCTAAGCCATCTGTAACATAAAATAAAACTTAAGCTTTCTAATCAATCTTTTTCCATGTAGCACGATGGTATTTTTGCATGGAAATTTCTATGGGATACTCTACTGCTTTCAATGAATGCTTCACCTCTTTCGATAACATTCTCCAACATTCCTTTATTCCTTTTAACAAATTAGCCAAAAGGATACTTGATATTCATTTAGCAATATCTACACCATTTGATACATCCTTGTGTTTATCATAAGAATTTATTGTTTCATGGCATCATACAAAAACCAAACTAAATGTATCAAAATCGGACTCATGTCATATACAACTTCAACACCTTCTCCTAAGATAATGCTTGAAATTAAATGTCCTGCTACCACAAATCAAAGTTACTGGCATCCATAGATAGTTAGGCATGTGCTATATTTATGGGAAAAAACAAAAAAGAGTAAGATAACATCTGAAGCCACAAATTTCTCCATGAACTAAGAGTCAGCAAGTATGCAAGTAATGACTACAACCGCTAAATAGCAAAATAAAGATTACGAAAAAAAAAACTTTCGATGTTCACTTAACCTGCAAAATTTTCACCGTACATTCTCATTAATCCAATGCTCTTTAATCACCAATTTTTGGGAGTCAAATTTTACTTGCTCACCTTCCCAGAGCCATTTCAACTTGGGCCTGCACAAAGCTGATATAGGAACTTGAAAGCATAGCAAGAAACTTGGTCTGGAAAAAAGATGGTGATTTGGCAGCTAGTTGGGATGCTATTGAAAGAGTTGAATCAGCCTCTTCAAGGTGGTGGAGCTGAAGAAGAGCTTCTGCTCTCAATGCTGTCAGCTGTAATTTTTAAGCTAATTAGCCATCAATATCCCTGAATCTTGTCGGTGAAATAACAAAGACAGTTAATCAAAATTTAGTTAATTCACCAAAGGTGAAGAGTCTGTACCAGCTGTAACAGCAGCATCTGCTTCCCTCAAAGCACTCTTCCAGTCCCCCATCTTCCGAGCATCAGTGCATCTTTCCAGATGTTTCTCCACCGTCTGCAGTTTCTGCATCTCAGCAAGGTCAGGTTGCTGTCCGGCCAAAAATAGGTGCCGCTGTGCATGCTCAACCAGCCCGAGCCTATTAAACAAATTAGCTTAGCCAATAATAAATGAAAAAAATTGCTATCCAAGGGTACCGATTGTTCAATATATATGTAAAGCCATTGCAAAAAAGAGGAAATCTGAAGTTTTAGAAACCAAGGGAACATCAGTGTAGCAAGGAGTAAAAAAACTCTTCATATAAAAATAAAATCTTATATAATAACATTGATAATAAATTTTGGCAAATCATAGTCTAGTATTTTAAATAGAGCATTGAAAATTATTAACAGGCGATCCTGAAAAATAATAAGCCACAAGCTTGAATATAAGTTGTTGTTCGAATATGCAAGTTCAAAATGCTATGGAAGGATTGGTTCTTTCCATGTAAGTGAAAAGCCGGAAATGTTTATTTTTATGATAGAGTATAAAAAATCAGTTTCGATCCCATTTCTCACTAAAACTTATCAACTTGTTTATGATCCATCCACTGATTACATAGTGTCTTGGGAAGAAGAAGCTACTAACTTTGTGGAGTGGAGACCTCCAGAGTTTATGAGAGATATCCTACCCAATTACTTCAAACACTACATCTGAAGCTTTGTGAGGTAAATCAACACTTATGTAAATTTTGCATTGCAAACTTATTCTAATCTTTTAAAAAAATGTCTCCATACCTTTTGCATGTCAAACATAAAGCTTATTCAATTGCTATCTTAGGTGATACATGAAATGAATCCCTCAAGCATGACATTGTAGATTTAAGTAAAAAATTAGACATATGTTTCATGCTTGCAGATGAGAATGATAGACTTAAGAATGATTTATCTTCTTACATGCATGATTTGGAATAGTTGAATGATCAATCAAAATGAGGTTGTTTATTAGAAATTGAGAAAATGAAAACCTAGGAATGAGATTACTTATTTGAAGTGTGAACTTGATGGTTTATGACATTGATATCCATAATTTTAAAATTAAAGTCTTTAGAAGATGAAAATGCTAGTGTAAAAACTAGAATGAATAATTTATCTATTGCATGTATTAGCACTACAACTTCTTGAAGCCTCTTTATCTAATACTTCCGCATCTTTTATGCATTCGATACCCAAAAAGCATTATAATTATTATAATAAATTCAAATGTGTTTCCTATATTTGAGCATTTAAGAAATCCATCAACACCATTACTTTATGATCACATGTTTGAATTTCAAAAGGCACATCTTTTGTTGATCACCATCGACACATATTTCTAGTGGACATGATACTAATGTTAGTTATGGATTTTGATTTTATGTTTCTCAAGAAATTTAAAATGAGTTTATTGATATGTTTTGAAACACAATACATTACGAAGCAAGGCCTAAGAATATGATCATGTTCGACAACATTGAATAGGATAATAGTGATATGAAGGAAGAAAATCCTGTAACAGTTATAACATTCACAACAAGCTTATCCCTTGAAATTCTTAATGTTCCTCAAGTTAAAAAGGTATGGTGAAACTTTAAAAGCAGATCATAACTCTATTTATTGCTAGTGGCATTAATTAGCCTTTCCCATTTACACAGAAAATGAACTAAAGGTCCCATAACTTCTTTATTCTCAGCTAGTTATGCAAGGTATCAATGATAACATAAACAGATGTGGAATTTGAAGGCGTGTAACTCAAATCATGCAAATGAAGGATTTGAAGTCGCAAAAATAATACAAAAAAATGTAAAAAAGAGCAGCTAAGCATAGCCTGAGATTTAGCAAAGAGAGTAAGCAATATATCATTTCTCACAAGCAAGGAAGCCAGTGGATGTATCTGGTGTTAAAAGCATTTGTGGTGTTTTTGTGTGCATTGCATGACCAATTAGGAACACTGTACTGGCAGCTGTCATTTGAGGAAAATCTGTAAGCATGCTCTTGAAATGGTTAACAAAAATACAAAATCTGTAAGCATGCTCTTCAATAAAGAAATATTGTCACAGTCATAGCTTGCATTAAATTGGTTCCAAGTGAGCTTTTATGACAAATAGAAAAGGATGTAAGCTAGTCTTTTTCTTTTGCATTCAGTGTATTAGCACAAAATTAGATTATATTTAAATATCAAGTTTTAGTCAAAATTCTCAAAATTGGACTTTTAAACTATTATATGGCCGGGGGTCCAAGGGGGCAGCGCCCCCTGGCGGGGATCGACCTTTCAGCCAATGGAAAGAAACATAAGGAAAAAAAGTAATGTAATGTTATCATGAAATTGTAATCGACTCAACTAAGCAAACTATAAACTCTAAAGTAATAGGTACTCTTTCCGATAAGCACTCAATCGAACAAGAAAATAAAGAGAACTCAAACCAGACCAACGTTGGGATGAGCATCAAGATCGGCGGAATATTAACCTTTCAGCAATGTACAAACAGCCGCCTTTTATTCGATCATTCAAAAACTGTGAGAATCTCAAGAACCGTAGAAATCAAAAGAAGAGAATCTCAAGAACCCTAGAAATCAAAAGAAGAAAGAATTTTTTTTTAACCCTAGATAGTGGCATTCAACATTCAAAGGAATAAAGCCAGTGATTAAAAGCATTTTACCTGATGCGGCCGTCGCGATTGGAGGAGGTGAACAAGAAGAAGTGGGCTAGCGAACCTAGAAGAAGCGAAAGAGGCGAACAGTTGAAGGAGGCGAACAAGAAGAAGCGGGCACGATCGACATTCAAAGGAATAAAGAGTGATTACAAGCATTTTACCTGATGTCGCGATTGGAGGAGGCGAACAAGAAGAAGGGAAAGCAGCGGGCTAGCGAACCTAGAAGAGAAGCGAAAGAAGAGAAGGAGGCGAACAAGAAGAACCGGCCAGGCACGATAAGAATAACTTATGCACGATCTCCTCTTCACGCCGAATCACATTTAATTAGCGCAAAAAAAATGTGCCTCAATAAATATTTCTTAAGGCACTTAAATAAAAGTGTCATAATATATATGTCTTTAAAAGTAATTTTTTTTTGTAGTGGAATGTAGTCGATCAAGGACGAAGGTTGGAGAGACTGTAGTCGACGACGACGATGGTTAGAGGGACTATAGTCAGCAAGTGATAGTGGTATTGGCAAACGATTATGGTCGGTGGGATCATAGTTGGTGGTTTATTATGGTCATAGGGACTGTAGTCGGTTGGTGATGGTGGTCAAAGGAATTTTAGTTTTCAGGCGATAGTGGTGGTGTGACCGTAGTTTACAGGCGATGGTGGTCGGAGGGACCGTAGTCGACATGCAAAGGAAATCAAAGTGACCGTAGTTGGTGGGCAATGATAGTTAATGTATGATTTAGGTCAGAGGGACAATAGTCGGTGGGTGACTGAGGTCAGAGGGATCATAGGTGGTAGATGACGGAGGTCGGAGGGATCACAGTCAGCGAGCAATTATGGTTGGATTGATGATAGTTAGCAAGCAATAGTGGCTGGGGAGATTGTACTCAAGCAACGGAACTCGAAGGGACCGTAGTCGAGCAACGAAGGTTAGAAGGACCTTAGTCGGCCGACTAAGGTCGGAGGGACCGCATTTAAGTCGCTGAGGTTGGAGGGATCGTAGTCAACATACGATATAATTCACAAGTCTTGGGGTAACAACAAGGTGAAAGTTTGACAGAGGTTCGGTGGTCAGTCAGAGGTATGGTTGCGAGGCGGTTGAGCGTGGTCCAATGGTTGTCGGGCAGAGGTCTGGTGGCGGTCGACGGCTGGGCGATGGTCCAACGATGGTCAACGATCGAGAAGTGGTCCGGTAGCGATCGATGACCAGGTTGTAATCTGGCAGTGGTCGGGAAAAGCTCTAGGATGCTTGAAGCTTTAGAGTTCTCTTCAATCTCTGGCCCCTAAGTCCCCCTCATATTGGTAGTGGGGGTCTATTTATAGATTTTGAGAGTGGCATGTTCCTAAAATATGAAGAATCGGGGGTAAATTTGGAGTGTTCCATCAGACGGTCCGTATTGATTCCCCATATTATAGAAAATTATTCAGTATTTAAGTGCCTCAACGACGTCAAAATTAAATGATATTGAGCTTGTTGTATTTGTCTGATTGAGCCGCTCGATTCGACTATACTTGGATACCATTCATTCATCAAATTAATGTCTTGAAGCTTCCAAATATTCTTTGAGCCTTTGATTCGAGCCCATTTGGGCTTTAATTGGACCGATTATAATGTTGTTGGGTTCTTCTATCCAAGATGTTCAGTTTGACTATTGCTGAGATCAGTGTTTAGATGGTCCCGAATTTAATTTTGAAAGTTTCTAATTCAAATATACCCGGAGATTTGTGTTGAATCAAGACGATTTTTTGTGACAAATCAACTATAAACACATGTCATAAGAAAATCATATCACAATGTTTTCACCTACACTTCAAGTGCATGTTTTGAGCTTATTTGGTTTAGATCACAATACTTCTGATGGTAGCATCATTGAATCAAGACATTCGATTTAACTATAAATTTACAAAAATCTAATTTAAGATGATCATAAATTTAATTAACAAATATTCTAAAAATTGCTTCGAAATTTATATTTGATTGGATGAATTAATTAATAACTTATCATATATATATACAAAAATCATTCCTAAACAATTATAAAAAATAAAAAATAAAAAAGACTAAAGAACAGTCCAAGATTCTATTCACACAAGCTGTAAGACTTTGATTCTCGTTGCTTTGTCAACAAAAAGACATTTCCATGGCGGCCATTATTGTCGCCACAGATGTCTCCATTGCACCTAATGCAGTGGGTCCGGAGCGATGCCCTAGCCGCTTCTCCTTCCTCTCGCTTTGCCTTGCCGCCTTCCTCTTGTTTTTGCCGCCGGCCTTCGCCGGTGGCCTCCCACGACTCACTCATCATGGAAGCCTTGTCCCCACATCACTTCCCTCATCTTAGCACCGCTACTTCATCGCTGCCGGCCTCCTCCTCTCTTGACCGTCTATGGTCCAACATAGTTGCAACCCCTGAACCCACAGCCCCTTCTCTCCCTGTATCACTCGTTGAAACTCCGGAAGAAATTGTGCCCTTTAACAAGGATTTCACTGACGCTGCGGCTTCGGAATGGAATCATTCCCTGGTCGGCTATTCTGTTGGTAAGAGGCCCTACTATGAAGCTTTACTCGCTACGGCAAAAAAGGTATGGAAGCTTAAAGGTACTTTTCAGCTTATAGCTCTCAGTGATGGGTTCTTTCTCTTTAAGTTTACTAATGGAGAAGATTATGATATGGTGTGGTCTAAAGGAGCTTGGTTCTTTCAAGGAAAACCCTTCATTTTCAAAAAATGGACAAAAAATTTTCACCCAACTAGGGAGAACTTTTCTACGGTGCCTATCTGGGTGAGAATACACGACCTCCCACTCGTTTGTTGGAATTCTGAGGGAATCTCAAAAATAGCTTCCAAAATAGGTATACCCATTGCTGTGGACGCCTTGACTGCAGCTAAAACCAGGCTCACGTATGCCAGGATTTGCATACAGATCTCCACCACTTCTGTTTTCCCTGAATCCGTTCCTATCTCCATAGAAGATGAAGTATTTCATCTTAAGGTCCATTACGAATGGAAACCCAATCCCTGCTCCATCTGCAATTCTTTGGCGCACCCTTCTGCTCTATGCCCTGCAAACTCGCAAAATCAAATACCTGATCGACCCCCAGCCAGAGGTCGAAGCACCTCCCGACGGCCTCGGCAGAAACCTAATTCTAGACCACCAGCTGATACTGCTACTCCTGCTCCGCAAACTAATAATGCTACTTCCCATAGCCTTCAAACTAATAATGCTCCTACCAATAACACTCTACCTCCTCTTCTGGAGACACCCCCTGCCTCCTCACTCCTATTTTTGCCGCCTCAAGTAACTATTCCTCCCAACATACCAGACAAGGATCTTGCTCCACCTCCTGGGACTAGCTCCTCTAGCATGATACCTTCTAAAAACATACCCTCTGTCATAGTACCTGCCCATACTCACACCACACATATACCCAATCTTAATTCCCCAACTGAACCCTGTGAAGGTACTGTACATTCTGAACTACCTTCTATCCTGAATACCCCGCATACTTCAACCAATAACCAATACTCATCCCTTAACTGTAATGGAGAACAGTTGGATCCTTCCCCTCCAACACCCTTAAATCCGCAGCCAGAGAACCTCCACAACGCTCACCCACAAAGCTCCAATTCAGCTGCTACCAAAACTACAAGGGGCAAAGGTGCTAAAAAGCCGCCCAATCCCAATTCCAAATCCAAATGATAAGTCCAACCATAGCTGCTTGGAATATCAGAGGATTTTGTTCCCCTGATAAAGTGAACTGTTGCAAAAATCTTGTTCAATCTTTGGGTTTGGACATGTTGTGTGTACTGGAAAATAGGATCCATCTTTCCTCCCTTGACGACCTCATGTTTTTTAATCAGCATCGGGTCTTTGACATGGAAGAAAGCTGCAACAATTTCCATTGTTCTTCTTCTGGGAGGATTTGGATTAAATGGTCCCCCGATAAAATTGCCTTCCAACCTACCCTCATCTCTTCTCAAATCATTTCCGGTCTCATTCAGTATGGTGCTTCTAGGCCTTTTGAGTTATCTGTGGTTTATGCCTCTAATCAGTCTGATGAAAGGAAAGAGCTTTGGGAGGTTATTAGATCCATTTCTCCTTCTGATGGCACTCCTTGGATCATCATGGGTGATTTCAATTGTTGTAGGTATCCTTCTGACAAATTGGGAGGTAATGCTTTGCACCATAATCAACTCTCTGATTTTAATAGTTTGATTTTTGACGCTGGCCTCTTCGACCTGGCTTCTGTTGGTCCCGCCTTCACCTGGTATAATCAAAGATCGATTAACCCCATACACATTAAACTGGATCGGATGCTTGTTAATGGTGATTGGATGGCTATCTACCCTGACTCTCATTATGTCATCAAACCTCCAGCTTGCTCAGATCACACTCCCATTGTTCTCTGTCCGGGTAACAGAATTCCCATCCATCATAGATTCCTCTATAAGAATTTTTGGTCCAAAAAGAATGACTTTTGGATGCTCTTACTTTCCACTATATCAGAGAAACCTACTGCACCACCTTTTGCTGCCCTATGCAACTTTCTTAAGCAGCTTAAAAGTGCCATTAAAAATAAGAACTGGGCTAATGCTAATAAGATGAAAGATCATATGGAATCCCTTCAACAACAGCAACATGCCTGCCTCTGCAGGTTAACCATGGATTGTAACAATGATTTGATCTCTCAGGAATTAAAAAGTATTAATCTCCAACTGGCTGATGTCTCTTCTCATTGGTATTCCTGGATTTCGCAGAGGGCAAAAATCAAGTGGATTTCACATGGGGAAGATGACCTTAAATATCTCTACTCTAAGATCCGTCTGAGAAGAAATTATAGGAGGATTGGCATCTCCCTTTCCATGGCCAACTCCTCTTTTTCCTTCACTGAAGCTATACAAGACACCATTACCCACTATCAAAACCTCTTCAATCCTCCTGCTAGGCAACAGCTCGATATGGATAATTTCCCTGCGGGTAAGATGATTCCTCATGAGTATTTATTAACTCTAACTGCTCCTTTTACAGAAGCTGAAATTAAAAAAGCTGTTTTCTCTGGGGCCTCAAACTCTACCCCTGGCCCGGATGGCTTTAACTTTGAGTTCTTTAAGGCGACTTGGCTGGTCACTGGACCTCTCCTCTGCAAAGCTGTGAAAGCCTTCTATCACAATGCTTACATGCCTCCTGCCGCTAAGGCCACAGCCATAACTCTCATACCTAAAACTAATCATGCTGCGGGTATTTCTGATTTTAGACCTATCTCTTTATGCAACACTACTTATAAGATCATTGCTAAATTATTAGCTAATAGGATGAAGCCTATTATGCCTTATATCATTAAAGGAAATCAAACTGGTTTTATTCATAGGAGAATTTCCACTGATAATGTCATCTTAGCTAGGGAGATTCTGTTGCATTCCAGGCAATCTGCTAAGGAGAAGTATTTTTGTGCGAAATTGGATATTAAAAAAGCTTTTGATAGTGTTTCCAGAGAATTTCTTATTGCCAGATTATCTCAGAAAGGCTTCCCTGATACTTTTATCAAATGGATCAGTGCTTGTATTAAAGACGTTTGGTTTTCCTTATGCATTGATGGTGGCTTGCACGGTTATTTCCCCTCCACCGCTGGGCTCAGACAAGGCTGCCCGTTAAGCCCTTATCTTTTTTGTATTGTAATGGATGCTTTCTCATGTATTCTGGATAGCCCTGTACATGGGGAGACGTTTGATGGCCCTCTTGTTGATGGGGTTAGGATATCCCATCTCATGTACGCAGATGATCTCCTTATTTTTGGGAATCCTAGCACTCACAACTGTGCTATTCTATGCCAAATGCTTGACAATTTTTCTGTAGCAACGGGTCTTAAAGTGAATTTTGATAAGAGCTCTCTCATACTCCCCACCTCCTGTCCCAGTGCTGATGATATCTGTGCTATCCTACACATTCCCAACAATACCTGTGTTTCCTATTTGGGAATCCCTATATCTCCTTATAACCCAAAAATCTCAGACTTCACTAAGCTGATGGAAACTGTCATTCTTAAGCTCTCTGGATGGAAAGCCAAAGCCTTGTCTTTTGCTGGTAGGGTGCAGTACTTAAGATTTACTATCTGGAATTCTATTGCCTACTGGATTAGAGGTTCTATTATATCAAAAACCATTCTTAAGCAGCTTGAGAAACTTTGTGCCAAATTTCTCTTTTTTGGGGATATTACTGCACGCAAACTTCATCTTATCTCTTGGAAGAACACATGTAAACCGAAAGCCTATGGGGGGATTGGTCTTCCATCCTTATTCTCTGTTCAATTCAGTTTTACTTGCTCCCTGATTGAGAGATTATACAATACTAGTAGCCCTCTGTCTACTTGGCTCCTTTCTAAATATGTCTCCCCTTGGAAACCTACAACCCAAAAAGCCTCTTCTTTCTGGAAAAATCTGTGCCGTGTGGCTGGCACTGCTATTGATATGTATAACTTTCAGGTTGCTCACAAAGCCCCCATTTCTCTGTATTGGGATCACTGGTTCAAAGGCACCGTGCTAAAGAATGTCTCTGATTTGCAACCTCTCCTGGATCTCTATCCTGACAATTCTAGACTTTCTGTTCTGCTAACCGACAATGGCTGGAACCTGCCGCTTGACTTACCTACTACTTGTAGGACTTCTCTCATGCAGATTCCTGTAAGTGCCAGTGGTAATGCTTGTCTTCTTTGGGATAATGGGATTGCAAAAAATCACAGCTCTTATATCCATTACTTGTACAGAAATGATTACATGGTTACCTGGCATCAATTTGTTTGGCATAAACGTTTCTCTCTTAGATATTCCTCCTTCTGTTGGATGGCCATTTTAGGAGGACTAAAAACCGCAGATGTACTGCTGGCTAGGGGTATTACTGTTGATCCTCGATGTTCGCTTTGTTTTAACGATCATGAATGTGCCTCTCACCTTTTTTTTGAATGTGATTACTCCTTTGCTGTTATCACTACTCTCATTCCTAAGATGCAACATCAACTGTTAAGACCCAATATCCTTCAGGCCTTTGAATGCAACAGCGATGTCCCTCCTAGGATTGGGCATTTCTACCAATATATCATCTGCTGTGCGGTTTATCACCTTTGGAGGGAAAGGAATGACAGAAAATTTGGAAATTCTTTTGCTTCTTCTACCACGATTTGCCAGAAAATTAAAAGCGCGGTATTTTCTAAAGTTTTGAAGTGGAAATATGGGATCAAATTGCTGGATATGCTATAGTTACTTGTGGGATTCGGCTTGTTGTTTTTCTCCTGCTGCTGCTGTTGGTATCATTCGGACCTGGAGGGCCCTTGTGGCAACCAGTTTTTCCGAATTTTTTGGGGATCTTTTGAAGGACAATGATGATTGCTGCAGCTACCCTCCCCTTGGATGGTCTTGCAGGCAACCAGGGGAGCTTCTTCTCTGATCCGTTTGATGGACTATTCTCTGTTTTCGTGGCGCATTACTGCTTATGCTGCAGCCTGAGTCCTTTGTTCCTTCTCACTTTTTTGCTGCTTCATTTTTGGTCTCTGTAATTTTTTCCTATTGATTGTATTGGGTGGTATAGGTTTTTTTCTTTTCCTCCCAGTTTAGCTCAGTTTTTACTTTTTGCTATTTCCTGGGATGGAATTTTTCTGTTCTTGTAATTCTGTTATTTTCTTAGTTATACAAGGGCTTATGCCCCATAATTCCTCCAAAAAAAAAAAAAAATGCAGTGGGTCCCATCTTCGATGATCGGTGCTTGATTGGGTGCGATGGAGTCAACTGTCGCCTAAAGGTCATCTCTTTATCCCAACAACAACAACAACGGGACTTTATCCCACTATGTGAGGTCAGCAACTAGAGCTATTATTCTGTGCAGACACCGGACGATTCTCCCATCCGGTTACGCTTAGATACCGAGCTGTACCGACTGTGGTATATATTTTGGGGTGACATGGCGCATTTTTGTTGGTCTCCGGACGCCATCCGGTGTCCGCACAGAATAATAAATCCAGCAACTATATTGTGACATGTTAATGGTCAAATTCTCATCAAAATTTAATAAAGAGAGGTCATATTTTTTAACCAAGTCTTTTTTGGTCTACTTTCTACATTGCTTAATATAAGTCAAATCTAATAATCTACTTTTCTAACCGGGTTATCAGAAGGCCGCTGTTTTATGTGACCAAATCATCTAAGACGACTCTCTCTAATCTTATCTTCCACTGGAGCTATTCCAATTTTTTCACATATATGCTCATTTCGTATCTTTTCTTTAAGAGTAAAGTCACTCATCCACTTGAGCATCCTAAATAATTTTAGATAATTCCAAACGTATGAAATTATTGAAGCCATATATTTAAAAAAAAAACAAAAGAATATGTTTATCATAAATTATTTGCATGTGCTAATATATTATAAGTAATTTTATACTTATTGATATATTATTTTATTCTCTCAGATTTTACTAAATATTACCAAATTTATACATTATTAATTTGAGAAAATATTTATTAATTTCAAAATTTTATTTTCTTCTTAATAAAAATTAAGGATTACGAGGATGGCTCCACAGCCAATTAGGAAAAAAAACAATATATTAGTAATGATTAGAAAATTAGAGTTTTCATAAATTTTTATACATATAATTATTTTTATGACAATGAATTTTTCTAAAATAGAATAACTAAAAAATGTTGTCAACCAAATATAGAGGTGTCAAAATAGTTTTTCGGGTTAAGTTTGTGTTAAACCCGAAATTGACCCGCTTTAATAGGTCTGACTCGAACCTGATCCGTTTGTCCAAATGGCTCAAAATGTGGACCAGAACCCGACCCGAGTCATCCGACACTAACTTGACGTTGGCATCATGTTTTCTCTCTCTGGAGGAACTTGATAAATTTTTTACATAAATCTAAGTAAATTAATTAGTTTAATTATATTAACTTTAAATTTTTGTATTATTTATAATTTTTTTACTAATTGTGAACCATTATGACTAATTAATCTAATAGAAAATAATTTAGAATTAATAAATAATTAATTTAAAGTTTGGTAAATTATGATCATATACTAATTTAAATTTAATTAATCAAAATATAATTTAAAATTAAGACTTAATTTAGTTAATTAAAAAACCTTAAGTAAAAAAGCAATTTATTTGAACTCAATTCATTAATAACCATCGGAGAAATATTAATTTTTTAATAAATAATAAGATAGAGAGTGATATATCTATTCCTTTTTAATAGAATGCATATGATTTTAGATATTGATATGTCATCAAAAAATTATCTATATCGGACATGAATCGCGAGGCAAAATCAAGTTGAAAACTTCAAAAATTAAATCGGAGATTATCTGAACTCCGATTTCAGCAAACTTATAGTCGAACTGAACGTCTCAAAAATACGAACCCAACGACACCAAATTCGACTCAATCCAAGCTCAAATGGGTCCAAATCAAAGACCCAGAGCACATTTGGAAGGTTCAATTCATAATTTGGATTTCCAAGCAGTTTCCAAACGTGATATGCTTATAGTCGAATCAAGCGTCTTGACGAGAAAAATCCAACGAACTCAAGATCGTCAAATTCTGATATCATTAAGACATTCAAATGCCTAATAAATGGTTCATGATAAAGGGATTCAACATCGGTCGTCCATTCAAACCAATCCCAATTTATCCTTGATCTTCCTCTTATTTACTGGTCACGCCACTCTCATAAAACTATAAATACACCCCTCATTCTTCATGGAGTGAGAAGGAGAGAAGAAGGGCCCAAGCAAGAAGAGAAGGAAGAGAGTTCTCTTGCTAGCAGACTCCTCCTCGACCACCACCGGAGTTCTGCCCTGGCCACCAACTGACGCCATATTTTTGCCCGGCCACCGAATGACGTCATATATCTGCCCGGCCACCATCTGACGTCGAATTTTTTCCCAGCCACTGAATGACGCTAGAGTTCTTCCCGGCCACCAACTGACGCCAGATTTCTGCTCGGCCACCGACTGACATCAAACTTCTGCCCGTCGCCAGATTTCTACCCGACGCTGGACTTCTGCCTGTCACTAGAATTTTCTCGAATTTCTAATAATCGTCAAACTTCTGTCTGTCGCCAGATTTTTACTCGACGCCGGACTTCTACCCGTCGCCAGACTCCTACCAGTTTCCAGACTTTCGTTGGATTTCTACCCGACGTTGAACTTCCACCAATCACTGGATTTCTACTCGACGTCAGACTTTTGCCTGTCACCGGGCTTCTACCCATCGCCAGACTTTCGCCGGACTTTTACCCGTCACCAGATTTTTACACAACGTCAGATTTCTACCAGTCGCCCGACTTTTGCCCGTCGCTAGACTTTCATTAGACTTCTACCCGACGTCGAACTTTCACCCGTCGTGAAATTTGTACATGACGCCGGACTTTTGCCCATCGTCAGACTTTTACCCATCGTCATACTTTCGTCAGACTTCTACCAAACGCCAGACTTCTGCCCGTCGCCGGATTTCTATATATGAATGCTACATCTCTCTCTTTTTATCTGTATGTGTGTTGAATCTTCATACTAAGATAAGACATTAAACTTTATATTTCTCTATCGCCGTGAATATTCCAGAACACAACAGTTTGACGCCGTGTATGAGAACGTGGTTCCCGACTGGGGGCAATTTTTACTCCAATCTCAAAAGGTTGTTTATGTCAACGTCATGGATTCAGCTATTGCTGCATCAATTTCATGGGAACTAAATGTGGACTGGGGGCAACCTTGACTACAACAGTGGTCAAAAGATTCCTCCACTCTTCCAATATCTAAGATAATATCTTGGGATCATATTCCTTATAGTAAATGCAATGATGCTTCCAATAAATTTCAAGCTTTATACAGTCCCTAGTCGGACTTCTACTTAGGCAAAGTCTTAATCTCGACCTCAAAAAGATAATAACGATCTAAAGTTAGATCATTCTTCACCTTTGATTCGGGATACACGCGACATTCGCTCCCTCCTAATTAAGGCAAAATCGATCCCAGTGGGATTCGATTCGACTTCTTCCATATAGGTTAACGTCATCGAGCAGTGCTTAGACATACAACCTTAAAAAGGTCATATATCTTTGGTAGATTCTCTCGACCTCTTCCATATAGGTTATCGTCATCGAGTAGTACTCTGACATACAAACTCAGATATGTCATACATCCTTAGTGGATTCTCTCAACCTTTTTCATATATGATTAACGTTATCGAGCAGTGTTCTGACATACAAAATCGAATAGGTCATACATCATTGGTGGATTCTCTCGACCTCTTTCATATAGGTTAACGTTAACGAGCAGTGCTCTGACATACAACCTTGGATAGGCAATACATCATTGGTGGATTCTTTTGACCTCTTCCATATAGGTTAATATCATCGAGCAGTACTCTAACATATAAACTCGGATAGGTCATACATCATTGGTGGATTCTCTCGACCTTTTTCATATATGTTAACGTCATCAAGCAGTGTTCTAACATACAACCTCGGATAGGTCATACATTCTTGGTGGATTCTCTTGACATATTCTATATAGGTTAACGTCATCGAGCAATGCTCTGACATACAACCTCGGATAGGTCATACATTCTTAGTGGATTCACTCGACCTCTTCTATATATGTTAACATCATCGAGCAGTGCTCTGACATACAACCTTGGATAGGTCATACATCCTTGATGGATTCTCTCAACTGCTTTCACATAAGTTAATGTCATCGAGGAACACTTTGACATACAACCTTGGATAGGTCATACATCCTTGGTGGATTCTCTAGACCTCTTCCACAGAGGTTAACATTATCGAGTAATGCTCTAAGTAGATAACATTCTCTCTAGAAAGATTCCATGAAAGCAAGTTATTGATAAAATTATCATTCATATGAAGACCTTAACATACTAAAAAGCCTCAAAAAGGCATGTGGAGCAATATATCAAAGCATATGTCAAAGATGCAAAAATAACTTAGTTTCCTCTTGGGGACAAGTTCATTTTAAATAAAAAAATAAGCATCGTGCTTATACAATAATCTCAACTTTATATAAAATTTTATTGAAGCTACATATATTCTACATCAGGTTCAAGTATATATTCATCTTGGCAAGAAGCTGAAATTAAAGTTACACCAAAATCATCAATACAAGTTAATATCATCAAGCAATAAACAACTTCAAAGAAATGTCAAATATCTTTGGCGGATTCTATTGACCTCTTCTCTACTGCACATTGAAGCATCTCATACAATTTCTTCTTCAAAGAAAGATTATAACCTAATCATCATCAGGCCTCCACTCAATTGACACTGTTAGTGTGTCACTCGACTACTAATATGGCATGCTGCTTTTACCCCTTCAATTAGGGATATCTGATATCCGCACATGTCAATATTGATACATATCGCCTTAGCAGAATGCAATTGGACCACCGACATCATCGGCCCTTCGTCTAATGTCTGCTATCAGTCCTTTACTTCATATCAGCCCTCATCGACTTCTCGCTTAACTACTGATGCCGGCACACCCTCCAACTATCTCTTTCATCTCTCCACCCGGCTGTCGACCGCCACTGAATTTCTTCCCGACCATATATCACCATCGAATTTACACCCGATCATTGATCGCCGTCGAACTTCCGCCCAATCACTGATCGCTGCCACACTTTCACCTGGTCGCTGATCGTCGCTAGATTTCTGCTCAAATATCGTCAAAATTCTTCATGTATATAGTGAATCATTAGTTTTCCTCCAGGGTACTATTACCATTAGATCTTCTCAAATTACACTCACATGTAAATGGCATTTGATCTTCATCTGTCAAGTACAATTTTCATCGTGAATTCTTCTACATAAAAGAGGGGCATTAAAGCTCGATAGGGGATGCCACCTATCTCAAATAATGGAATATCTCTAATATAAGAAGAACACAAGAGAAGAAAAATGATGGAGGAAAAATATCCTTCTATATAAAAGAGGAGCACTGAAGCTCGATAGGGGATGTCACCTATCTCAAACAGTGGAATGCCTCTAATGTAAGAAGAATAGCACAGGAGAAGAAAAAGGGAGGAGGAGAAAGCTCCTTCTACACAAAAGTGGGGCACTGAAGCTTGATAGGGGATGTCGTTTATCTCAGATAGTGAAATGCTTTTAATGTAAGAAGAAAAATACAAGAGAAGAAAAAGAGAGGAGCAGAAAGCTTCTTCTATACAAAAGAGGGGCACCGAAGTTTGATAGTGGATGTCGCCTATCTCAGGTAGTGGAATGCCTCTAGTGTAAGAAGAAAGTTAGAGAAAAAGAGAATGGAATGAGGAAAAACTTCTTTTTACATAAAAGAGTGGCGCTGAAATTTAATAGGGGATGTCGCCTATCTCAGACAGTGGAACATCTCTAATATAAGGGGAAGACCAGAGGAGAAGAAAAAGGAACACTAAAAATTTTTAACCTATACAAAAGAGAGGGGCACCGAATTGAGTAGGGGATGCCACCTACAAAAAATAGTGGAAGGTCTTAACTGCAAAAAAGATAGAGAGAGAAAGGAGAATAATAAATAGAGCAATTTTTGCTTGCCCCAAGGGGGTATTTATAGGACAAAAGGGGGAGGGGGAGGGGGAGGGGGGGAATGTTAAAAAAATTGGGGGCAATTTTGCCTCCAATTTGTTCAAAAATTTTTTAAATTATTCTATAATTTTCTTGAAATTTTTTTAGCCCCATTATATAATTTTCAGAATTCTAAAAAAAAATTACAGAGCCTGTATAAAAAATAAAAAAAAAGTTAACTGTTTAAAAAAAAAATTGTGGGTCCCACCTCAAAAAAAAAACTTTTTTTCACTATTGTGCGCCCAAAGGGCGTGCCCTTTCACCTGCGAGCCAGCGTAGGCTGTTGCCGGCGGCCTGCCAACCGGCCGGCAGACACGGCCACTTCGACCTGGACAGTCCAAATCGGACATTTTTTGGAGTCCCCGAAATTGTTTTTCAATATTTGGGACTTAATTTTGGCACTTTCGGAGCTCAACGGAGCTTCTATAATCAATTTTGAGCAATTTAAATATTTTAGAACCCAATTTTTTGACATTTTTTATGATTCGATCAATTTAAAATACTGTAACATGTATTTTTAGACTTCTGAAACTTTGAGGTCCAAAAATAGGGGACAACTGATATGTCATCAAAAAATTAGCTTGATCGGACATGAATCTTAAGACAAAATCAAGTTGGAAACTTTAAAAATTAAATCGAAGACTGTCCGAACTTCGATTTCAGCAAAGTTATAGTCGAACTGAATGTCTCAAAAATACGAACCCAATGACACCAAATTCGACCCAATCTGAGCTCAAATGGGTCCAAATCATAGACCCAAATCACATTTAGAAGGTTTAATTCATAATTTGGGTTACCAAACAGTTTCCAAACGTGACATGCTTATAGTTGAATCGAGTGGCTCGACGAGATGAGTCCAACGAGCCTAAGATCATCAAATTTTGATATTATTAAGACATTCAAATGCCTAATAAATGGTTCATGATCAAGGGATTTAACATCGGCCGTCCATTCAAAGCACTCCCAATTTACCCTTGAACTTCCTCCTATTTTTTGGTCATGCTACTCTCAGAAAACTATAAATAAACCTCTCATTCTTCATGGAGTGGGAAGGAGGGAAGAAGGTCCCAAGCAAGAAGAGAAGTAAGAGAGTTCTCTTGCTAGCAAACTCCTCCTCGACCACCACCAGACTTCTGCCCGACCACCAACTGACACCGGATTTTTACTCGGCCACCGAATGACGTCGGAGTTCTGCCTGGACACCAACTAACACCAGATTTACCAAATGACGCTAGAGTTCTTCCTGGCCATCAACTGAAGTCGGATTTCTGCCCGACCACTGATTGACGTCGAACTTATGCCCGTCGCCAGACCTTCGTTTGATATATACCTGTCGTTGGAATTCTGCCTGTCGCCAGAGTTTGTCAGACTTCTACCAGACACCGAACTTCTGCCCATCACCAGATTTCTACCCGACGTCGGATGTGTACCCATCGCCGAACTTTTGCCTGTCGCCGGACTTTCGTCAGAGTTCTACCTGAAGCCAAACTTCTGCCCGTCATCAAGTTTCTACTCAATGCTGGACTTCTGCCCATTACCGGACTTCTACTCATCGCCAGACTTTTACCAGACTTCTACTCGACACTGGACTTCTGCCCGTCGCCGAATTTTTACCCGACGACAGACTTTCACACATCGTCGGACTTCTACCCATCGCCAGGCTTCCATAAGACTTCTACCAATCATTGGATTTCAACCAGTCATCGGATTTCTACCTGATGCTGGACTTTCACCCATTGTCAGACTTCTACTCATCGCTAGAATTTTGTCAGACTTCTACCCGACGCCAAACTTTCACCCATCGTCAGATTTCTACCCAACATTGGACTTTTGCCCATCGTCGGACTTCTGCCTGTTGTCAGACTTTCATCAGACTTCTACCTGATGCTAGACTTCCACCCGGCTTCCAATTATTCTTGGACTTCCATGCGACAACAGTCCTTCCGACCTCCGTCTCCTGCCAACTACGATCCTTCTAACCTCCGTCGCCAAAGAATGGTCTTTCCAACCTCTATCGCTCACCGACTACAGTCCTTCCGACCTCAATCGCCAGACAACGATCTTTTTGACCTCAGTCGTCTGCCGACTACGGTCCTTCTGACCTCCGTCGCCAGACAACGGTCCCTCCGACTTTCGTCGCCAGCTGACTACGATCCTTACAACCTCCGTTGCCAGACAAAGGTCCTTCCGACCTCTGTCGCCTTACAATGGTCCTTCCGACCTCTGTCGCCTGTCGACCCCGATCCTTCTAACCTCCGTCGCTAGACAACGGTCTTTCCGACATTCGTCACCCATCGACTATGGTCCTTGACCAAACGAACACGTCAACAATGATTCTTCCTATAATTTTTTTTGAAAATTTGATCTGAGTTTTTAAATCTCCTATGAGCGCAAGCCCTCGTAGTTAATTACATCATAGGAGAACCGGAGTTTCCTATGAATACTCTCAATTAAAATAGCAGTATAATTTTATTTTTAAGATTTTAAAGCTTAATTTCAAAGGAGGGAAAGGATTGGAATTTTCAACAGGGATTAGATCAAAATTGAACACTTATTTCAGGAGTCAAAGGAGGAAGGGTAGGAGGTGCTTCAAGATTCTGAATTATTTCAGAAACACCTCAATCTATCCTAAGTGTTCGGATTGATTTGGATCGAAAGAGATATTTAGTTTGAATGATCAATTTTATTAGAAAGTTGGGATTTAATTCCCATATAGTTGAGGTCTTTAGGGTTCAAACAGGCTCATTTTTTTTCCATCTCAAATCACTTGACATTTACAACTCGAATTACATTAAATGAAAATCAAAATCTGAACACAACAACCTACAGGGTTATCCTAATAATTAACATTTGAACACCACCATGTAATGCACTCAATATGATGTATATTTGTTAGATCAAGCTAAGGTCTTCCTCCCAAGGAAGGGCCTCATATATAATCTACTACAAATACTAGTGGATTCATTCAAACTGGGCCAGGCCCCATGATTTTCCCCTTTTTAGAGTTTTTCATGTAAAAATTTTGGTGTCTCTTATGAATGCTACATGTCTCTCTTTTTATCTGTATGCGTGCTGGATCTTCGTACAAAACTAAGATACTAAACTTTATATTTCTCTATTGTTGCGAATATTCGAGGATGCAACAGATATATTTTTATAGTTTTTCATTAAAAATATGTCTCATGATATGTGATTACACTAAATAAAAATTATATTTTGAGAGTAATTTAATAGCTAATATTTATTTTTGCCCTCATAAAAAAATTTTATGGCTCCACCTCTACTCGATAAAGCTCGTTTATTAAATAATGAACATTTAAAAGTAGTGCTCATTAATAATTTAATAAGGCTTAATTATTTAACACTTGTTAAGAATGAAACAAATCAAACATGAACATCTATCAATTTAAATGAACCAAACTTGAACAAGAACAAGATATTTGAGCTCTAATAAATATGAATAAGTTGGTAATAAAAAAACTTAAACATAAATAAGCACATGCTTGACTCGATTCTATTCGTTTGCAACCCTAGGGTTAATATTGGCCATCCGATGGAGCGCTCAAAATTTACCCTAGATCTTCTCCATATTTATGGAGCATGTCACTCTAAAAATCTATAAATAGACCACCACTCTCTATATGAAGTGGACTTTTTAGAGGAGGGAGATTGGACCTTGGGCTAGAGATTCAAAAGAGATCTAAGGCATGAATCCCATAGCACCACTGCGTTAAACCCTCCTCCAGACTTTCACCAACTAATTGTTGTGGAACATCCATCAAATTGTCACCACCTCTGGACCTCATCTTGATCGCCACTATTGGACCTCTGCCCGACCATTATTTTCAGACCTCCACTTGGCTGACGCTGGAGGGAATTTGGTATCCCTCCATCTCCCACCTACTATAATCCTTTCGAAGGGAGGTTAACGGGACTAGATCATGGTCGGGCAACTAATGTCAAAGGGATCGCAATTGGCAGGCGACGGAGGTTGGAGGGATCACAATTAGTGGCAACAAGGGTTTAAAAGACTATGGTCGTGTGATTGAGGTCGAAGGGAATGTAGTCAATCAAGGATGAAGGTTGGAGAGACCGTAGTCGACGATAATGATGGCTAGAGGGACTATAATCAGCAAGTGATAGTGGTTGGTAGACGACTATGGTAGGAGGAATAGTAGTTGATGGTCTATTATGTTCAGAGGGACTGTAGTCGGCTGACGATGGTGGTCAGAGGAACTGTAATTTTTAGGCGATAGTGGTCAGTGTGATTGTAGTTTATCGTTAATAGGCAAAAAAGTTAAAGTGACTGTAATCGGTGGGCAATGGTAGTCGGAGGGACCATAGTTAATGGGCGATTTAGGTTAGAGGGACAATAGTCGTGGGTGACTGAGGTTAGAGGGATCGTAGGTGGTAGACGACAGAAGTCGGAGGGATCACAGTCGGCAGGCAATTATGGTCAGAGGGATGCTAGTTAGTATGTGACAGTGGTTGAGGAGATTGTTGTCAAGCAACGAAACTCGAAGTGATCGTAGTCTATCGATAGAGGTTAGAATAACCTTAGTCGGGCGACTAATATTGGAGGGCCCGTATTCAGGTCGCTGAG
This sequence comes from Dendrobium chrysotoxum, assembly GCA_019925795.1. NCBI lineage: Eukaryota > Viridiplantae > Streptophyta > Magnoliopsida > Asparagales > Orchidaceae > Dendrobium > Dendrobium chrysotoxum. The sequence continues at coordinate 2,952,946 of CM034300.1, read as the reverse complement.
GTTGGAGGAATCATAGTTAACAGACGATGAATTCACAAGCCTGGGGGTAATAGACAGGTGACCGTTTGACGGAGGTTTGATGGTCAGTTGAAGGTATGGATGCGAGAGGCTGTTGGGCGTTGGTCCAATGGCGGTTGGGGCGAGGTCCAGTGGCGGTCAGCAGCTGGGCAGTGGTCCAGTGGTGGTCGACGATCGAGAAGTGGTTCGGCAGCGGTCGACGACCAGGTGGTGGTCTGGTAGCGGTCGGGAAAAGCTCTAGGATGCTTGAAGCTTTAGAGTTCTCTTCAATCTCTGGCCCCTAGTTCCCCCTCATGTAGGTGGTGGGGGTCTATTTATAGATTTTTAGAGTGACTTATTCCTAAAATATGAAGAATCTGGGATAAATTTGGAGTGTTCCATCAGACAGTCCGTATTGATTCCCCATATCATATAACATTATTCAGTATTAAGTGCCTCAACGACGTCTGAATTAAATGATCTTGAGCTTATTGTATTTGTCTCATTGAGTCGCTCGATTCGACTATAAGCATGTTATATTTGTATACCATTCATTCATCAAATTAATGTCTTGCAGCTTCCAAATATGCTTTGAGCCTTTGATACAAGACCATTTGGGCTTTAATTCAATCGATTTTGGTGTTGGTGGGTTCGTCTTGCTAAGAAGTTCAATTTGACTATTGTTGAGATCAGAGTTTAGATGGTCTCAAATCAAGGCGATTTTTGGTGACATATCAACTATAAACACATGCGATAAGAAAATCATATCACAATGTTTTCACCTACACTTCACCTACACTTCAAGTGCAGTTTTGAGCTTATTTGGACTCATATCACGATACTTTTGATGCTGGCTTCATTGAATCAAGATATTCAAATTAACTATAAATTTACAGAAATCTAATTTAAGATGATCATAAATTTAATTTAAAAAATATTCTAAAAATTAATTTGAAATTTATGTTTAATTGGATGAATTTTTTAATGACTAATCATATATAAAAAATCATTCTTAAAGGATAAAAAGAGGCCAAATTTTAAAAGGAACATGCTTAAAATTGTATTAGCAAAAGAACCGTAATTTCTAGCAAAACGGTTTTCTAATAAAACGCAATGGCAGTTTGCGTTTTCTTCTCAGATGCAAATATCAATTGCCTTTTCATAAAAAAAAAAACCTTTGTTTTCGTGAAGAAAGCAAAAGTTTTTGCGTTTTCTATTAAAATAATTTTTAATGTTATATATGATTTATTAAATAATTTTAAATAATATTTTTATTAAAATAATTTTAAAATATTAACTTTAAGTTATATTTTCAATTAGGTTAATTAAAATTTATATTCTGTGTAAATTGATCTTCAATTATTTATAGTTAATATTTGTGCAAATTTAAAAATTATATTTAAGAAAACACAATTTAATGCCCTAAATAAAAGAAGTGCAAAATTAAGATTTTGCAAACTGAATATTTATATATGAAATCATATTAAATATATTATTAAATTATATCTGATTATTAAATTCATATCTATTTAATTTTTAATTCATATCTAATTACTTTTTAAATATATTATTAAATTATATCTGATTAGTAAATTCATATCTAATTATTAAATTTTTAAATATATTATTAAATATAAATATTTTAAAGTATATTAGATATTAAATTTTTTTGAATATATCATAAAGTAAATTTAATATTAGATATTACTAAATATATCAAATCTGATATTAAATTAAATATTATTAAATTATATAAAATCAATATTATTAAATATATTAAATCAATATTATTAAATATATTATTAAATTATATCTCATATTATTAAATATTATTAAATATATTATTAGAACCATCAGCCATAGTGGTATGATCCTTTTTCAAATTTAATTTCTATTACGTTCCTTTTGCTAATACAATTTTAAAGCATGACCATTTTAAAAATTTTCTCTAAAAAAAAGACTAAAGAACAGTCAAATATTCTTTTCACACAAGCCGAAAAGACTTTTGATTGTGGTTGCTTTGTCAACAAAAAAAAATTTTCGTGGCGGTCGATATTTTCGCCACAGATATCAGTCTCCATTGCACCTAATGCAGTGGATCTCATCTTCTATGATTGGTGCTTGATAGGGTTAGACGAGTCAACTGTCGACTAAAGATCATTTCATTAACACTATGTGGGGTCGACTATATGAATCTTTTTTCTTCATTGTGATATGTTAAGGACCAAATTCTCAACTAAATTTAATAAACAAAGTTCATTTCTAATATTTTCTAATAAAGTCTTTTTAGGTCTATTTCTACCTTGCATAACTTAAGTCAAATCTAATACATCTACTTTCCTAATCGGGTCATCCAAAGGCCGCCGTTTTATGTGACCAAATCATCTAAGGCGACTCTCTCTGATCATATCTTCCACTGGAGCTACTCCAACCTTTTCACGTATTGCCGAATATGATCATATAAGAAATCAGTAATGACATTCAATTATGATAATTTTGATTTAATCATATAAGAATTCCCTACCCAAATAAACTTATAAATCTGAAAGAAGAATGTTAGAATATATATATATATATATATATATTTATTATTATTATTATTGAAGCTAAACTTTTTTTTAATAAAAAAATGTATTTTTTTGAAAAATAAAGTTATTTTAAAAATAAATTTATTGATGATTTAAGTGTTAGGTTATACATGTGATACATGTTAGATTGATAAGTTTGGTAGGTGAAGAATGAAAGCATGTAGAGAAATTCTTAAAAGATGCTCATAATGTCAGGGGTTTACCCCCATGTGAATGTTACCTTCTCACTAGGTCTAACCCATCAGGTGATACATGAAATTTTCTAAAATAGAATAACTAAAAAATGTTGTCAAATATAGAGGTGTTAAAATAGATTTTTGGGTAAATTCGGGTAAAATTCGAATCGACCCGCTTTTAATAGGTCTGACTCGAACATGATCTATTTGTCCAAATGGGTTCAAAATCTGGATCAAAACCCGACTCTCTACCCAGTTGAGTGCGACGAGTGATTGCGAGCGGGCGAGGGAGAGCAGTGAGCACAAGCACTACGAGTGCGACGAAGTGCCAGCGCTGGCTAGATGAGACCCAGCGAGCATTCGCGAAAAACTAGATTGGCGAGTAAGAACGCGACGGACGAATGAAACGTGTTGCATTTGGGTTCATGGGTTAACCCAACCCTAACCCGATAATTCAATTGGGTCAAAAAATTAAGTCTAAACATGACCATTTATTCAAACGGGTCGACTTGAACCCGAAAATTTTAGGTCTGGTCCGGGTCAAAATTTCAAGTTGGGTCCCTAGCCAAATGCAATTTTAAATTCCATTCAATGTTATCATGTTGTGGATGTGTGGAATTTTCTTTTAAAAAAATAGTTTTGTTCTCTTTGAGTAGCTATCACTAAGAGAGAAAGAAAGTTTATTTTGAAATTAAAAACAATCATTTTAAACCTAATTCTTTGTAGACATTTAACATTAAAAAATTGGAATTTAGCATCTAAATTTTACTATTCACCACATCTAATACTTCGTTAACAAATCTCGTTGACACGAAGTCGACGATTACCGTAGCTAGGCAATGTGAGCATGGTTGAGGAAGGGAAGTTATCACGAGAGATTACGACTTACGACGTCATAACTGTTGACGATCGTCAAAGTGTAAAGGGTGGCGAGACTGGCAATGTCTGACGGCATGTGAAGAGTGACAGAATCGAAAACAAAGGACGAAAGAGTTAGGCCGCATCATGATGGAATTATTCTGTGAGATGTTATTTTTTATTTTATTTTAATATTTTGACTATCTTATCTATAAATCATAAAATCTAAATATAAAATATATTAATTGTAAGATTTGAATGTCCTGAATGCAAATCATTTTTAATTTTATATTATTGATAGTATTTTTTAAAATAATTTCATCAAATTAAGATAGTAAGTAGATAGAAAGTGAAATTTTAAGTAGGAGCAGCTTTAAAATTAAATTAGTGTTAGAGTGTAAGTGAGGAATAATTTACAAAAAGCAAAATCAGTAGAACAAATGGCACAACGGGAGTAGAAATTATTATGTGCGAATATCAGACGGTTTATAGATCAATCAAAATGTGTCACGTCATCTGATTGGTACCGGTGATATGATACATTCTGATTGATCTGAACGTCCTCCGGTGTCTGCACAGAATAATTTTTCTTGGAGAGAGCACGAGAGAGAGAGAGAGAGAGAGAGAGAGGCAATGGGAAGAGAGAGACGGGAAGAGAGAGAGAGAGAGAGAGGCGACAGGGCCAGAGTGGCAGAGATATAGCAAAGTCGTTTGAAGTCAATTGATGCATTCAAAATGTATCAAATATTTTAATGATTATATTCCTTTTTAAATTATTTTTTAATTATATTTTTTACGGTAATTTAATTTTAAAATTCTCGATAGACAAAGAGGGCTCAGCTTCTACGAAATTACAGCCGTAGACTTGCAGGTCATGGGTCGGTGGGTCAACGGAGACCTTTTATTAGGTAGTTGTAGAAGCATCGTGGCTTTTATAATTTTGCACGTGGAAAGAAGGAATATTACACGATTGGATTACTAAGCTTTGATTATTCCCACGGTTTATTTTTATATTATTATTATTTTTTTTTCAAATAATTTGGCATTTAAGATTTTTCTTTTTTATAATTCTATGATTATAAATGATAAGTTTATCAGTTTGGTATTTATTGACTTCATGATTTTAAGCTTCAATAATTTTTTTTTAAATTGATTCGAATTTTATTAATATTTTTTATTTGGATTGATTTCAAAATTTTAAATTAAAATTAAATAATTTAGATTATTAAATTTATTATTTAATAATCAAAATTTATTACAATTATATCATTAAGTTCTCTTTAAAATCACTTTATATTGTTAATTGAATTATAATTAGATAGCCATTTTTATTTCCACTTTTAAATTTTTATTTTCTTTAAAAATAATTAAAGTCGTTCTAAACAAAATCTATGTCATTATCAAACTTGAATATATGAATTAAAAAGACTTCTATTAGAGTAAAATTATTTTGGACAACAAGCATTACTCTATTTTAAAAATATTGATTTTTTAATTGATAATTATTTTATTTTTTTGTTAAATTATTTGTGAAATGAAATGAAACTTTCCTTCTATTCAAATTAGAGGTTCAAAATTAGTATTCGGATCAAGTTCGGGTTGAACCTGAAATTTATCCGGGTCCAATTCAGTTGACCCAAACCTAACTCAATTTTACAAACATGTCACAAATTTAAACTCAGACTTGACTCGTCAGCTTGACCTGACCTGACCCGATTTTTAAATGGCTACGAGATCACGTGCTACGAGCGTCAAGTGCGAGCGTAAGCCGCAGGCGAGGGAGGCCTAGCGGGTCGAGGCAAGTGCGTTAGTGCGAGCAAGCGAGCGCGGGTGCGGAGCAAGTGTTGAGGTGTGGGACTGCGTAGCTTGTGCTGTGGCGAGGGCAACCTGGCAGGACCGCACAGAGCACGACTGGAAACTAGACTTGCAGGGCAATTGAAAATGGAACTCAGGTCGATGCTGGGGAAAATTCAGATTATCGGGTTGACCCGGACCTAACCCAATTTTCAAATGAGTTGAAAAGTGAAACCCAAACTCGACATGTTTGTTAAACGTGTTGGGTTTAGGTAAGATCAAAAATTGACACCCCTAATTCAAACTCTACAAGCAAAAGAAAGGGGGGAGAGAGAGAGAGAGAGAGAGAGAGAGAGAGAATTAAATGATTAAGACAAAATGGAGAGGAAGTTGCTTAGAAATTATAAGGAATAAAAGATTAATTAGAACTTTACACTACATTGACTTAGAAATAGTGAGAAAACAGTGGGAGGAAGAAATGGGTGATATATATTGAGAATTAATCATAAATTAATACTTCTAGACTTGCAGCTATGACATAAAATGGCGAGTTCTAGATCAACGTTACCTTTAGACAAAAAGAATTAATAAATTATTTATCTTTTGATGTGTTTCTAGATAATTCACTTATTCAACAAGAATTTAAAGGCAATATTCATATTAAAATTTTGGAATTAAATCCAAGACAATCAGAACTCTTATTTCAATAAACTTATAATTGGATCGAATATCTCGATAAGACAAACCCAACAACACCAAAGATCAAGGGTGGAACCAGCCTTCAATTTAGGGTGTGCAATTTTTTCATATAAATGAACTAATATTTAAAAAAAATAAAATGAGGACATAATTTAAAATAAAATCTTATATTTCATTATGATATATAAATTAAAAATTATTACAAGCTTATTAATTTATTATGTATTTTTGATAATCTTGCATTACAACTTCATTGCGATATAAATTGAAGATATCTTTTTTAATGTAAGGCGTCAGATAGTCATTGAGTCAATCATTACTCATCCTACTACGCAATCAATGTTTAACAATCCTCATTGCAGAAAATGTTATCTCTACTGTAGGCGGCAGTAGCAACTGATAAATTTAATCCTAAAGTAATAAGTCTACACACCATAGATTACACATCATTCTTCTTGACCTTAACTTAACTCTAAAGAATCAAATTTGAAAGAATTATTTATTTATTATTTTAAAAATATACCATAGCTTTTATAAATCATCAATATAAACAATAACCAATAAAAGTAGCTAAAATAATATACATCAAGATATTTTACTATTTATTCATCTAAAACATCATTTACACTAGCTAGGAGATCACTCTACAAAATAATAAAAGAAAATACAAGACCAAAATTTAAAGAAAACCTGAGGATATCTGACAATCTCTCTCCAACTAGTTTGGACTCCTTCCCTGACTTGAAATCATTAAAATTTCACATAATGAGCTCAAAAGCCCAGTAGTAATCTAAAACTCACTAAAGCTTTCAATACAAAGACTAAAGAATTAATATGATATGTTCAATCTAATAAAATCAATAGCAGTCAATGTAGTTAATGACAAAATATTATCAATAAAAATTTAAAATGATTAATAATAAAAGTAGGGAATCATTACAATGAATCTAAAAATCAATAATTTATTTAAAATTTAATAAATCGGTAAAGTAACAATATAAAATTATTCATAAATTACTAAAGGAATCTATCTTATCCAGTCATATGCATCATCTATATATGTATTATCAATGTATTAAATATTGTCAATGATATTAATTTATCATCAGTACTATCAATATATACATGCATCAATGTATGATTTAGTAAGGCAAGACATCCAAATTTAATGTGGTGTTTTCAACATCTTTTACCCCAACTGATTCTCACTTGGTTATTAGTCATATCAATTATCATTTATATAATTAATTAATTATCATATTCAATTAATTAATTATCATTATATGTGACTTCATTAAATTAATAAAAAGTCGTCACTCTCTGCTTATCGGCGTAATCGGTCATCTGTTATAGGAACCATCTTTAAAGGAAAGCCCGTCGGCCCACCATCGTGCGCAAGATAGTATGATTTAAGAGCTTTGTGAAAAAAATTCTCTCTAAAAAAAAGAGAAAAAAATCTCGATCTTTAAAAAAATGTGGTGCCCAAAAAAAAAAAAGAAAGAAAAAATAGTGCAGGCCCACTCAAAAAAAAATGGCGATCATAATTTTGCATTTAAGAATTTTTTTTATAATTCCATGATCATAAATGATAAGTTTATCAGTTTGGTATTTATTGACTTCATGATTTTAAGCTTCAATATATATTTTTTAATTAATTCAAATTTATTTATTTTTTTATTTGGATTGATTTCAAAATTTTAAATTAAAATTAAATAGTTTTAGATTATTAAATTTATTATTTAATAATCAAAATTTCTCACAATTATGTCATTAAGTTCTCTTTAAAATCCCTTTATATTGTTACTTGAATTATAATTAGATAGTCATTTTTTTCCACTTTTAAATTTTTATTTCTTATTAAAAATAATTAAAAAGCCGTTTCAAACAAAATCTAAATAATATAAATCTTATGTGATTATCAACTAGGGGTGTCAATATTTGACACGACATGAAAACCTGACTCGAACCCGACCCGGAAATTCCAGGTCATACCCGACCCGATTTCAAAACGGGTCGGGTTCGCGTTAACCCGTCAGGTTGCCGAGTCAACCTGAAAACCCGTTTAAAATGAGTTGTTCGCACCCTGCCTGCCCTGCCCAAGCCTGCCCGCCCTGCCAGTGCTCTGCTTGCCCTGCCCGAGGTTGCTCATGCTCTGCCAGCAGCCGCCCGCGCCTTGACAAGGTTGCCCGCGCGCTCCCGAGGCAGCCCGGGCGTGCTCGCACATGCTCACGCCAGCCAGCGCTAGCCTCGTCGCCCGCTAGCGTTCGTGCTCACCTGCGCGTGCCCGCGGCCGCCAGCGCTCGCCCGCCTATAGCTCGCCATTCGCCGTCCCGCCCGCCTGCCACTGGCCGCAGCTGCCCGAAGTTCCGCCGTCCCGTCGCCGCCAAAAGCTTACCCGGGTCTGGTCAGGTCAACCTACCAACCAGACGGGTCAAGGCCGGGTCCAAATTTCTGACCCGTTTACATACCTTGGTCGGGTTAGGGTTGACCCGTTTGAATCTCGGGTCAGTTCGGGTTTGACCCGAACCCGACCCGAAATCCAATTTTGACACCCCTATTATCAACTTTGAATATATGAATAAAAAAGACTTCTATTAGAGTGAAATTATTTTGGACAACAAGCATTACTCTATTTTAAAATATATAAATTATTAAATAGATTTTTTTAATAGATATTTTTTTTTGTGAAATGATTTGTGAAATTACATGAAAGTTTTCTTCTGTTCAAATTAGAATTTTTAAAATGGGTATTTGGATCAGATTCGAGCTGAACCTGAAATTTATACGGGTCTAATTCAGCTGACTCAAACCACTTGCTTTGCGTCTTATTTTATCCTGTCGACATGAAAACAAAAAAACAAAAATAAATGCCACTTGCTTTGCATCTCATTATCATTTCTTTATTTATTTATTTTTATACCATTTCATTATCATGTGAACGACTTTGACCTCATGCCAAAAAGTAATTAGTTTAGAATTATAATATGTTTATGTAAGTAATTTAGTTTTTAATTTAAAAATAAAATAAATTATGGGCTTTGCCGATGAGCGTGTGCTTTACTTGATTTATTCATATTATTTTATAATTTATTATATATTATTGGAGTTTTTATCATATCGTATGAGATAACGAAATCTTATGAGTTTTGTTTGCATGTAATCAAAATGAGCATTTCAATGAGATGAATCTCACAAATCTAATATCGCTCAATTCTAGTATATCGTTAGCTTTACCCACCGCTAACGTTAATGCTCGTCGTTGCTGCCATTGTCAATGCCCGCCATCAGCCTTAGCGCCAATGCTCAGAATTGATCCTAATTTTGATGCTGTTATAACTTTTAATAGCTAACAAATTAGATGAAGCTCCCCATCGTAATAATTTTGACACATATTATCGCCACCAAAACTAATGCTCATCATCACCAAGATTATCAATGTCTTCCATTGCCAAAAAAGTTTATGACTGTCAACAAATAACCATTCCCTCAAGTATGATGTCCGTCATTGCTAGCCGTGCTAATGCTCAACATGGTCAATAATATTGTTGTGGATTGGAACATTCGCGACGGTAGATAGATAAATAGCTCAATGTCCTAGCTTTGAATGAAGATCCAGCACACATACAAATACAGAGAGAGAGAGAGAGAGAGAGAGAGAGAGAGAGAGAGAGAGAGAGAGAGAGAGAGAGAGAGAGAGAGGCGTAAGTCATTAGAGACACCAAATTTTTTATAAGGAAAATACTGAAAAAAGAGAAAACATCCAAGGACCTAGCTTAGTTGAAATGAATCCACTAGGCGGCGGGCAATGGTAGTTGGAGGGACCGTAGTCAACAACTACGGTGGTCGGAGGGACCATAGTCGGCGGGCGACGGCGGTCAAAGGAACCATAGTCGGCCGACGTTGGAGGTTTGAGGGACCATAGTCGATGGGTGACGATGGTCAAAGGGACTGTAGTCGGTGGGGCATAGTGGTCGGAGGGACCGTAGTCGATGGGAAACGATGGTCTAAGCAATCATAGTCAAGGGGTGACAATCAGGTTGAGGTCATACTAGGATAGGAAGATGGGCGAGGGTCCTACAATTGTCAGTGGATGACCCAACAATGGTCTGACAAAGGTCAAAGGTTGGGCCGTGGTTTGGTGATGGTCAATGGATAAGTGGTTGTTCGACAATGGTCGACAGTCAGGCGGTGATTCGACGAAAACCGATAATCCAATGAGGTCAGGGACTGGAGGTGGTGCAATGATGATCGCCAGACGGGCGGTGGTCTGGTGAAAGACGGCATCCTGGCAATTGGTCCGAAAATAGTCAAGAAAATGTCTGGCGCGGTCGGGTGGAAGTTCAGCATACATCGAAATAGGGGTGGTGGTCTGGCGGCTAGGCGGTGTTCTGGTCGGCTGATAGAAGTTTGCCTACAGCAGTACTTGGGTGGAGCTCTAGATCCTTGAAACCTCAAAGCTCTCTCCCATGTCTCGCCAAAGGTCCCCCTCATGAAGAGAGTATGGGCTTATTTATAGATTTTCATGAGTAGCATGCTCCTTAAATATGGAGAAGATACATGGCAAAATCAGAGTGGTCAATCGGACGACTCATATCAATTCCTGCGATCATAGAGCATTTATGTGTCCAAATGATGTCCAAATTTAGCAACCTTGGGCTCATTGGATTCGTCTTGTCAATCCGCTTGATTCGACTATAGGCATGCAATATTTAGAGATAATTTGGTCATCCAATTAATGATTTAAACCATCTAAATGTGTTTTGGTCCCTTGATTTGGGCCCATTTGGGCTTGGATTGGACTAATTTTTTGTGTTGTTGGGTTCATCTCCTTGAGATGTTAAATTTGGCTATAAGTTTGCTAAAATTGAAGTTTAGATTATCCCAAATTTAGTTTTGAAAATTTTCATCTAAAATATGCCTCGAGATTCGTGCTCGATCAAAGCAATTTTTTGTGACGTATCAAACATCAACACCTATTGTTGCTAATAAGGTCATGCCCTTCATCATCAACAACATATGATTGCATTTGTTTTAAAATATTTTATATGATCAATTAAATTCATATTGCATCTATCTTAAAATAAATTTAATTAGTTTAAAACTGCTAGCCAAATATTTTATTACGCTGTTTTTCCAAAAAAATATTTATGTAAAACGAGCTAGCTCATGAGGTAACGAGTCAAGTTAGGGTTAGTTCATCAAGCTCGACTTATAAGCTATTTATCGAGTTGAGCCCGAGCTAATTAAACCCAATTAAGTCACGATATAAAATGGCTCAAAATAATTCTCTCTTTTCAAAATATACCCCTAATAATGCAATGGTATGATAGTATAGATAAATAATTGGAGGATCATATCCAAATATTTTCATTTCGATGCTTATTAATGCTCATAAAAATAATTTAAAATTAATAATTTCTTTAAAAAAAGGGGGATTTACATACATACAACTTTATTTCATGCTATTTATATATCTAACATTTTAAATATTAATACTATATATCTATGACTCATATGCAACTTTAATATCAAATATATCACTCATATCATCCTATAAATTTTAATATTTCATTTCATGAATATATATTTATTCTATGAGTGATAGATATATAATATTAATATTTTAAGTGTTAGATAAGAAGTAAAGTCTTATGAATGTAAATCCCCCTTTTAAGGTTTATATTAAAACTCTTCGAAATCCCGAACCTCGCACGTGACCCAGCCCACGGACTCCTCTTTCTCACGTGCAAGCGACGACCGTAGTCAACCACGGAAGCTTCACCCTTCATCTTAAATCCGCAATCTTTCTCAGCATGTACACCCACCTCTGCCCGCTGGCAGCTGCAAAGCTATGGTGAGAAGAAATCCAATGGCAGGAGAGCTGGCACATTTCTTGTTAATCTTATTTTCATCCCTCTTCTTGCATAAAGCATCTGCCCGAACGGCATTAAACGAGAAGCAAATCCTCCTCAACATAAAAAATGATTGGAGAAACCCTCTCTCACTCAGCTCATGGAATCTCACCGGCGACCACTGCAAATTCAACGGAGTATCTTGCTCCGACGATGGCTTCGTCGAGGGCATTAACCTTTACAATAGTGACATCTCTTTTCCGATCCCTGCATCCATCTGTGATCTCAAAGGTCTCGCCTTTCTCAATCTCTCCGACAATAACATCCCCAGCGAATTCCCCATCGTTCTCTATAACTGTTCCAAGTTGCAGGAGCTCGACATCTCCGAAAACTACTTTTCCGGCGAACTCCCCCTCGACATCGACAAGATGCCGAGCAATCTCACACATCTGAATATCTCCGGCAACAGCTTCACCGGAGATTTACCCCCAGCCATCGGCCGGCTTACGGCAATTAAGTTTATTAATCTTAGTTATAATCTGTTCAACGGTACGATTCCGGCTGAAATGGGGAATCTTTCGACACTGGTGACTCTAATGTTGGCTCAGAACCCCTTTTCGCCGGCAAAGATTTGGCCGGAATTCGGCAACTTGACGAATCTGACATATCTCTGGATGTCAAACATGAGTCTTTTAGGCGAAATCCCCATGAGTTTTGGGAAGCTTGTGAATTTGGAACATCTTGATCTAGCAATGAATTCGCTTGTTGGTGAGATTCCGGCAAGTATTTGGATGATAAAGCCGCTGAAATATCTTTACTTGTATGCAAACAATCTCACCGGAGAGATCAGTAGGACGGTCGACTCCAAGGGGTTGGTCGAGATCGATCTTTCCATGAACAATCTCACCGGATCAATACCGGAACCTTTTGGGGAGCTGCAAAACCTTACTCTTCTCTTCTTGTACCTCAACAATCTTTCCGGCGAAATCCCGGCTAGCGTCGGCCGCCTACCGAATTTGTATGACATAAGGCTCTTTAATAATAGGCTTGAGGGTGTTCTGCCGCCTGAAATGGGGAAGTATTCCAAGCTGTGGAATTTCGAGGTGGACGACAATATGTTCACCGGCGAGCTACCGGAGCATCTCTGCGATGGAAAGGCATTGACTTGCTTAATTGTCTTTGACAACCAGCTCACCGGCACACTGCCAGAGCCATTAAGTAGCTGCGACACGCTGCTTAATGTCCAAATACAGAACAATCAGTTCACCGGCGAGTTCCCCGCCGGAATTTGGTCGGCGGTAAACCTATCTCTTGTGATTACAACTCAAAACTCTCTCAGCGGAACTCTACCTTACAAACTCCCCGCGAATCTACAACGGCTTGAGATCCAAAATAACCAGTTTTCCGGAGGGATCCCATCGTCGGCGAGAGGGCTTATGGTCTTCCACGGCGATGATAACAAGTTTTCGGGCGAGCTTCCGGCTAGCTTCTTCGACATGTCGTTACTTCAAGAACTATCACTAAGCAGAAATGAGATCTCCGGCGAGATCCCGGCGGAAATCGGGTCGCTGAAACACCTCAGCATTCTTAATCTCAGCGACAACAGCCTGTCCGGTCAGATTCCTGATACAATGGGATCCATGATGCTTCATCACCTTGACCTCTCAAAAAACCATCTTTCTGGTGAGATCCCTTCCAATCTTGGTAACCTGATACTCAGCTCTTTAAATCTCTCCTTCAACGACTTCACCGGCGAGATCCCAGTCCAATTTCAAAACCAAGCTTACGAACAGAGCTTCCTTGCAAATCCAAACCTATGCACCTTCGACTCCATTTCCAGCATCCAAACTTGCAAGAACCAATCAAAAAAAATCTCAACCGGCCTTCTCATTCTCTTCTCCATCCTCGGCGCCCTCATTTTGTGCGGGGTGTTCCTCCTCTGTTTCCTCATATCCAAAGAACGCCGCAAGCGTAAAAAAGCCCGCGCCATTCCGTCAGACTGGAAACTCACCTCGTTCCAAGCATGCAATCTCAATGAAGAAACCATCTTCCACAGCCTCACCGACGAAAACCTCGTCGGAAGCGGCGGCGGCGGCAAAGTCTACCGCGTTTCTCTCAACCGCGAAACCGTCGCCGTCAAAAAAATCTACAATGCTCGCAAGCTCGATTCTAATCTCGAAAAGCAGTTCGAAGCCGAAGTCAAGATCCTCGGCTCCATCCGCCACGCCAACATTGTGAACCTTTTATGCTGCATCTCCAGCGATAATTCAAAACTTCTCGTCTACGAATACTTGCAGAAGGGCAGCCTTGACAGGTGGCTTCATCGCCAGCAACGTGGAAACGCGCCCCCGCTCGACTGGCCGACGAGACTCCAAATTGCCTTCGGCGCCGCAAGGGGACTCTGTTACATGCACCATGACTGCTTCCCACCGATCATACACCGAGATGTCAAATCAAGCAACATACTTCTCGACCCCGAATTTAAAGCCAAGATTGCTGATTTCGGGCTTGCAAGGATTTTAGAAAAGGGTGGGGAGCCGGAGACCGTGTCCGCGATGGCGGGGTCGTTTGGGTACATGGCGCCGGAGTGCGGGAAGATTAGGAAGGTGAATGAAAAGATAGATGTTTACAGCTTCGGAGTGGTGCTTTTAGAATTAGTGACGGGGAAGGAAGCAGGGGATGGCGGGGAAGAGGAAGATGAGAATTTAACGGATTGGGCGTGGAGAAGGTATAAGGACAGAGGGGCGGTGGTAGATGAGGAGATCGCCGGAGAGTCACTAGAGTGGAAAGAGGAGGCGGAGGCTGTGTTTAGGTTGGGGGTTATATGTACCGTATCGGATCCGATTGCTAGGCCGACGATGAAGGAGGTGGTGCAGGTATTAATGAAGTTGGGCCGCGGCGGCGTTTCTTGCCGCGGATATGCCGGCAGCGGCGGCGGCGGCGGCGGCGGCGGAGGGAGTCTGCTGTTGGTTGAGAAGAATGGGAGTGGGAAGAAAAAGGTTGCAGATGTTATGGAGGATAGTGATGACAGTGGAATTGGTCGATATACCGGTATTGATTCTCTGTTGTGACTAGGGATTCTCCGGCGAGTGGCGGCGTGGGCGGCGGCTTCTCTTAACGCCAGCGACCGCTGCTCTGCTTCGTTAATTAAGTAATTTCCTGCTTCAATTTTTGCAATGTGTATATCAAATAAGATTTTCATAAAATATTTATCGCTTAGATTTCTGTAATATCAATCCATGTTTTGATGACATTCAAAGATTGGTAAGTCCAAATCAAATGTAACAATGTAAAGTTCTAATAATTTAAATTCTCCTTACTGCTCTATTCGATTCAAAGAAATTTAAATAAAATAAAAATTATGTTAAAATATTTTATGATCAAGAAATGACAAGTGATTAGGAAACCAATAATTATGGTTAAGTCTAATCTAATTTTGATTAGTCATCCTAAACTTAATTAGATTATATAATTCTCTACTTAGTGGAAACAAAGTAGCTTCTTCAAGCATGAGAACTACTTGCCATAAAGTGCCAAAAAAACCTTCTTTAATTGAATGGTTGAAAGGAGTGTGATGGGTGGCTATATTATAGCCACTAAAGGAGATGGGAGGTAGAAGATATTTTTATATTGCTTAATCATAATTAAAGACATGTTAAAATGTATAGGGATTGTTAATCAGATTTGGAAGCTCATGTAAAGTGGAAGTAACTGGTCGATTATGAATTTAAGGCATCGTTCGGGATGGATTTTTTATCACTTTAATCATTTGGGGCGGCTTTTTTACTGCTTTAATCGTTTGGGGCGGCTTTCTTACTGTTTCTTAAAATAGTAAGAAAGTTGTCCCAAACGAAGCTTAAATATTTAAACTTAAATATTCAACGGCATGAATGGCTCACATGCAAGACATGTATGCCAGATATGTCAGATGGGTATGTACGTTATTTTCTTACAATATACTAAATGTGTCGGATATTATATATTGCATTATAATAGTGTTGGCGTATCATAGGTTATGTATAGTTATGTCTAACAATTGCTACCACTCTGATGATTTTTGTATAACTACTAAGAATCGAGAAGCTCCTCATAGTGTTATCTTAATATAATTATATCATATAAATTTTGTTAGTAAAAAGTGGTGCATAAGATTACAACAAAGTAGAGAGAGAGAATATAAGAGTATTGATTTAAAATTTTATGTTCAATTCCATTTAATGATTTTGAGAGATGAAGAGCATAGAAATGACATTGTTTTCTACTCTTGAGTGTGTAAAAACATAATATAAAATAAATTATACATAAAAATCATATAAGTTGAATGATTTTTTAGAGTATTTAGAAATATGGCAAGCAATGAACATAGAAAGGAAAAAAGTTAGTTTAAAATATTTTTGAATCTTTAATGATATTAATTGGATTGCATTAACACTTCTAGAGCTATGTGCAATGGTTCTTAACAAAATGATTAACTATTACTTTTTATCATATTTTTTAAATAATGTTTAAAATAATTTTCAAATAACTTATCTTGCATGATAAATGGAGTTAATGCATACCTACTTTGAACAGTTTAGAATTTGATCTTGCAGCGGAGTCGTCAAAAATCTGTTGACTCAAGAAAAACGGCACGAATGCATGAATCCCACTT
The DNA here is from genome assembly GCA_019925795.1 of Dendrobium chrysotoxum. Lineage (NCBI taxonomy): Eukaryota > Viridiplantae > Streptophyta > Magnoliopsida > Asparagales > Orchidaceae > Dendrobium > Dendrobium chrysotoxum. The sequence continues at coordinate 2,936,331 of CM034300.1, read as the reverse complement.
TGCAGTCTTGTGTCTGCAAAGTGGAATTTATGCATTCGTGCTATTTTTTTTAGTCAACAGATTTCTGACGACTCCGCTGGAAGATCAAATTCTCATAACTGCTCAAAATAGGCATACAATCTTATCTATTGAGATGTGCTTAACCATTTTGCTTTGTTAGTAAAAGTAAAAGCAAAAATAAATAGAACATACGAACAACCATAATAACCAACAAAAATAACATCAAAGGCTTAAAATTAACTTTCCAAAAAACAAGTATTGTAAGTTCGACTACAAAGATAATGGCGCAACAATAACAACATAGTTCACAACATAACTGACAGAATAAAACATCCTCTGACTGCAGAAACTCTTCCTGCATACAAAATCAGAAATAAAACACTTATAAACTGAGGAAGAGGAATGAAGACCTGATATTGAGTTCTAAAATAATTTAAAGTTTGTCTTCAAATTCAGATAGAGGGGTCATCTGCTCTTTGAGACCCTTCCTCTTGCGAATGTCTGCGACGTGTTGGCCAGCTTGAGAATTAGGCTCCAGTGGATCAGAAGACATGGCGTCCCAATGATCGAAAACACACTGGGGGAAGGCCTGGCCGGACGTGGCCGCCCTCAGAGCAGTCGAGAAACCGAATGATTCGATGACGGGTAAGTAGGCTTTGATGTTGTAGAGAGGAGTGCCGGGCCTCTGCATTTCTTCAAACACGTGGCCTCTTTTCTGGTTGAGAACACCATAGATGCCTCCCAGTGCCTGCTCGGGAGCCTGTATCTCTACAAGGTATACAGGCTCCAAAAGTCTCGGTTTCGCTGTCAACTGAGATGCGTATATGACTCTCCTTGCGGTAGGGATGACTTGTCCGCCGCCTCTGTGAATGGCATCTGCGTGCAGGACGACATCGCATACTTCGAAGCATATCCCACGCATGTTCTCCTCTGCAAGGGCGCCTTCCTTGGATGCCCACTGGAATCCAGCAACAACGGAGTCCTTGATTTCATTTAAATATTGCACTCCCTTACACATGTCAACCACCATGTTTGGTCCTGTGGTCTCAGGGCCAAAACACCAAATCTTCTTGGCCAAATCTTTGTCCCACCCAAACTCCTCCGATAGAATCTTGGCACGAACCTTGGGATCGTCACGTGGGCCAATACGGCCATCATCGATGGCCTCAGCAAGTCCATCTTCCAAAGGACGGGCCTCCATGTAAAGGCGGTTGTGCTTGTTTGGAGACTTGCTCATCACAGTCCTGGAAGATTTCTCAAGAACAGTCTCACGGAAGGAGACCACGGGATCAGACACCACAATCTCTGCTCCTCCCATGAAATCCTCCTGCAAATCTTTCAGGCAGATCTCGAGGTGAAGCTCACCAGCTCCAGCGACAATATGCTCCCCAGATTCCTCAATGGTACAAACAACCATAGGATCAGATTTTGCAAGACGTTTCAGTCCTTCCACGAGCTTGGGGAGGTCCGACGCTACCTTGCAGCTCACAGCAACACGAACAACGGGAGAGACTGAGAACTTCATGGCTCGGATAGGATGAGCATCCACCTCCTTCTCATTAGTAAGAGTGGCATTCTTGGTGATAAACTGATCAAGTCCAACCATGGCAACAGTGTTACCACAGGGCACATCCTCCACAGATTCCTGCCTCTTACCCATCCAGATAACAGTTCTCTGGACGCTCTTTACATAAAGATCCTTCTTCTGGCCTGGTACATAGTTTGGTCCCATAATTCTCACCTTCAAACCAGTAGAAACCTTGCCTGAGAAAACACGGCCAAATGCAAAAAACCTGCCCTTATCTGAAGCAGGAATCATCTTTGAAACATAAAGCATCAAAGGACCCTCTGGATCACAGTTTCTGATAGCATTAGCATATTGATCATCAAGCGGGCCCTCGTAAAGATTCTCAACACGATACTTCTGGGCCTTTGCTGGAGATGGGAGATGAAAGATCATCATCTCAAGAAGAGCATTGCTAGCAGGCAACCAAGTCTGCATCACACGCTTCATCAGTGCCTTTCCAACAAGGTCCTTCTCCTCAGTTTTCATTGTGACGCCAAGCTTGGACAACATCGGCCACAGTTTGTCCTTCTGATCGTTCATACAAGTTTTAATAATCTGTTTGATAGGTTCATAACAAAACTGCACGAAACCGCGCTTGCAAGTAGGAGAGCCAGTATTTTTGCTTGTCCACTTCTTTGTAGCAGGATCGAAGAAATTCTCCCCCCAAAGTCTCTCCATCATCTTGCTTTCATCGACTCCAAACTTTGAAGCATACATTTTGGCAAAATTTGTTAGCGTAAAAGCCCAACCATGCAACCCAGCAGAGAATGCAACGGTACCCTTCTCAGGGTAGACTTGGACATCACCAAGTAGAGGATCTTCATATGTGGCCATTATGACATTTGCATTTTCAATGACCCGCTGAAAAGTCTGGTAAGCTTCCTCTCCTTCTACCTGAAGCTCAAGGAAACATCTATCCATCTTATTAACAGTCAAGACAGGCCTGATTCTTTCTCCAAGGGCTTGTCGCAGGACAGTTTCAGTTTGGACACAGACTCCCTCCACACAATCAACAACAACAAGGGCACCATCAGTGATTCGCAATGCAGCTGTTACCTCTGATGAGAAATCTACGTGCCCAGGAGAGTCAATGAGATTGATTAAATATTCATTTCCTGCCCTCTCACCCTTGAAGTTCTTCAGAGCTTCATCTGCCATTTCATAGTAAAGGGAGATTCCAGTGGACTTGATAGTGATGCCTCGCTCTGCCTCATCTTGGCGGGTATCAGTCATTCGAACATCTCCAGCAACTTCTTGTGCAATGATGCCAGCAGCCGCCACAAGAGAATCAGTCAGAGTTGATTTTCCTGCACATCCCATAAAATATTAAATCAACTCGAGAACAAAAAATTAGAGCAAGCATCTAAAGACAATAACATCCAAAGGAGAATTAAAAGAGAACCTCCTAATCCATATAACGAAATTCAAGCCCAAATCCATATATCAACAAGGGGCAAGGTGTTAAAAGCTAGTAAAAATTTTTCATTCAACTAAACATCAAAAAATACTAAACTTTAAGGAACTATTAAAAACTACCTCAAAAAAACATATAAATTCCAATAATTATTTTGCATGCAATTAGAGACATTACATAAATATAATGACAATCCTCATATAATGAAGGCATCAAAACAACTAAACAAACATAGGGGCAATTAAAGCATCAGGTAGGAAGCAACAGGCCAAGCAGCCAAACAGTAATTAGACTTGAAAAGAGTAAGCAGGATTCAGAAGGAACATTGCGAGTTTATAATTTTTTTTTTTTTGAATTATTGAATAAGACCGAAGGTCTAATTGCTGTAAGCAGAAAAAACATAGGATAGGATACTTACCATGATCAACATGAGCGATAACAGACATGTTTCTAATATTATGTTTAAGATCCATGATCCTTCGAAGCTCGTCAGCTGTGAACTTCACCATATTGTCTAATGTAAATGATCAACAAGTATAGCTAATTAAAATCTGCACAAAGTAATTAGATAATTAGTGATTTTCTTCAACCCATGCATGTAACTCCCAAAAAATAGAAACAAGTAAAACAATTATCAATTAAAAGAAAACAAGTTTAGCTGGCAATCCTGGACAATAAAACCCAAAAGCAATACAGCAGAAAGCAATAGAACCACCCAAATTAATCTAATAGACAGTTAAACTGGTTAAATGGAAAAAAAAACTGTTCATCTAAAACAGTCAAGTATAAGAATTTTCCTGAAAACAATTCATCATTTCATCATCATTGGCCAAATCCCACTTATTTTTCAACGAACTCAAATTTTAAAAAGATCAAGGTTATAAAACTCTGAATTTTAACCCAGAACTCAATTTCTCCATATTATATAAATAAATGACAAATGATGTACTACAAATGAGCAGACAATGAAGGCAAAAAGGAATTCGTGATAAGGTCAGTATATGGGCAACAAGAAATGAATGACAATTGATAAAATCTTAATCTTTTGTGATTTGGTTTACTTTAGTTTATTCAAAACTTATTGTAATGCTGCCTTTTGCAAGAGAGAGAGAATCTAGAATTTACATTTTGTATAAAAAAACAATTTTTTGCTCCATACTCCAGTATCAATCTTGGAGGATATAAATATGAAAGGTGACTTATTATTTTTTTATAGCACAACCTTAAAAAAAAATCTCTAACAAAATTTCATCATTTGTCCCCAAAAAAGTCTTCCAATGAGTGTATGATGTAGGCAAAGTTTCCAATGGACACAACAGAAACCGAAGGGACAACTTGCAAAGGGAAAAATCTATGACAAACCGGAATTTTCTAATTGATGTAGGCAATCTGTGTTCATTGGTGGTTGTGTTGATGCTTTGGTTTTCCCTAGGCGGCTGTCCCTTCGGTTTCTGTGTATTGCCTAATGTGTTGGTGCTTCGTTTTCCCCCTTAGCTGCTAACCCTTCGATCCCTGTTTGCTGCGGTTTTTGAGGAGATTCTAGTGGTTGTTGGGTGGTGCATTAATTACCTTGCATTGATTGTTTTTTCCCTTCCCCCCCCCCCCCCCCACCCTAATAAATGGGGCTGTTTGTTGCAGTTTTAGGCATGGATTTGTAATGATTTTTGGAATGTAAAACCTGCGGGTTTTCTAATTTGCGAGCTAGCCTCCTTTCCCCTTCCTCTCTACAACTTCGTCTTGGGTTTCTACCCCTTCTTCTCTATCCACGGTTCCCGCCCCATATGTATCTTTCTTCCCTAAAATTTTGTAAGTTGAAGGGTGCAATTGCGTCGATGTGTCATGTTTAGCGATTATCTATGAAAAGTGTCTTTTTTAAGTTGTAATCTTAGTATTTATATTTTATTGAAAGGAAGATCTGAGTTTTTGCAATTCATTTTTTGGTTGCATCAATTTGATATCAGAGCCTTAGGTTATAAGTCAAGTCTTCTTTTTAAAAAAAAAAAATGAAAAGTCAAAGCATTCAACAAGCCGAAGTTTCAAGCCAAGTTTAAACAAGAAAAGGAGAACATTCGAAGAAAGTACGACACATTAATTTACAAGGCCGAAGTTTCAAGCCAAGTTTAAACACGAAAAGGAGAACATCCGAAGAAAGTACGACACATTAATTTAGGAAACGGAAATGCCACATCTTCAAAGTTTTGAGACTATCTCATCTGGAGATGAGAATTCTCCACCATGGAAGAATTGATGTAGGCAAGCTGTCCCTTCAGTTTCTGTGTTCATTGGTAGTTGTGTTGATGCTTTGGTTTTCCCTTGACAACTGTCCCTTCAATTTCTGTGCATTGGCTGTTGTGTTGGTGCTTCGTTTTCCCCTTAGCTGCTATCCCTTCGATCCCTGTTTGCTGCGGTTTTTGAAGAGATTCTAGTGGTTGTTTAGGTGGTGCATTAATTACCTTGCATTGAATGTTTTTTTCCCTTTCCCCCCCTATAAATAGGGCTGTTTGTTGCATTTTTAGGCATGGATCTGTGATAATTTTTGGAATGTAAAACCCGTGGGTTTTCTAGCTTACAAGCTAGCCTCCTTTCGCCTTCCTCTCTACTACTTCATCTCGGGTTTCTACCTCTTCTTCTCTATCCACTGTTCACGCTCCATCTGTATCTTTCTTCTCGAAAATTTTATAAGTTGAAGGGTGTAGTTGCGTCGATATGTCATGTTTAGCGATTATCTATGAAAAGTGTCTTTTAAGTTGTAATCTTAGTATTTATATTTATATATAATTGAAAGGAAGAACTGAGTCTTTGCAATTCATTTTTTGGTTGCATCAGTGTAGGATATTAAAAGTTTTTTTTTTCCCTGAAGCATTAAGTTTCAGGTGGATGAGGATGCTCAGGTGGATGAGTGGCTTTACCCTTAGAGATAGGATACGAAATGAGCATATTCGTGAAAAGGTTGGAGTAGCTCCAGTGGAAGATAAGATTAGAGAGAGTCGCCTTAGATGGTTTGGTCACGTAAAACGGCGGCCTCCCGATGACCCGGTTAGGAAAGTAGAGGTCTTAGATTTGACTTATGTTAAGAAAGGTAGAGGTAGACCTAAAAAGACTTGGTTAGAAAATATTAAAAATGATCTTTCTTTATTAGATTTAAACGAGAATTTGACTTTTAACAGGACACAATGGAGAAAAAGGATTCATGTAGCCGACCCCACGTAGTGGGATAAAGGCTTGATGTTGTTGTTGTTGTTGTTGAAGCATTAAGTTTCAAAAAAAGGCTAGGTTGAGTAAAATCAATTGGACAGCTGAATCAACGACCTTGAATGTAGACCTTTTTGCTCTTTTAAATAGAAATTCATCATGCCATGGGTGTTTCCAAAAAATAGGTTATACTTAATTCAAAGAAATTGAGTAAAAATCATGACACAAGGGAGAAAAACCTTTGCAGCGCCAACAAACTTTTTAAGTTATCCTCAATTCCTTCAAACATCCTCTTGGTTAATCTAAGGTTAAAAAATATATTTATAGATTGGGTAAACAGAAGCAATATATACATTTATATTAAGCATGAAAATTGTTTACTCAAATATTGAATTTCTATTAAGTCCTCACAACCTCAAACCGTGAATTAGCTTTACAGGAACGATAAAAGGAGCACATCTTCTAATTGATTAAAACCTTTTTTTTTTTTTTTGCTTCAAATGCCTTTGTAAGGCTACTCTAATCCTGAAATAAATAATTTATGCCGAGTTAGGTATGTACAACCAAATCAAGATAAATTAAACAGATTAAGCTTTTAAAACTGCTTCCACAATCTCTATTTCGGTAAAAAAAAAATTATTGTTTCGATAGATTCCTTACAACCCCAACAAGCATATACTTCCTAGATGTTTATCCGTAAAAAAATCAAATAAGAAAATCGAAAATCAAACAAAAAAATAAAACAAAAGTTGTAAGAGAAAAATGCAAAGGAAACTTCATCCTCTGCAAGCAGAATTAATAATCCCACCCTTCCAAAATACTAAACAGAGTCCTTTCTTACCAGATCTAGATCATCTCAAACAAATAAAGCAATACATAAGCATCATAGTAATAAATCACAATTACTAACAACAGAACTATACAGATTCGAGTCTACATAATCTTCAGATACATCAAAAACATGAGCGTAACATAAACAATTCAATATTAAACAAAAAACAAATACAAACTTTCCGATTTCTAACAAGATTCTAACAAATCGGAAGCAGAAGAAACGCTACCGATCCGAGAAAAAAAATAATCAGATTTATAACATAATCATACAACATGAAGAGAAACTAAATTCACAAGGATCAGCATTAAGGGAAGTACCTAAGGCTTTGGAACTGTCGGCGACGAGAAAGGAGTCTGAAACCCTAACATTGTGTAAGCACCTCGATCTAAGAGTATGTATAGATGCTCGTGGAGGAATTAAGAAAGTGGGCTCAACGATTTCCTGCTAATTTTAACTGCATGCTTTCACGGTCAGCTGCATCGCCGTCTATTTTAAGTATAGTTTTCGAGCATGCATTAGTGTCTAAGGTGCATTAGATAGAGGCAGAACCGACTGTACGGAGTGAATCATAGCTGTCCATTTAAGTTTCTCGATCTCATTCGGCAACGATTTTCAAGTTTTTGGGCTGACAGTTTCGTAATATTTAATCGCGAGCGCTTGCAGTCAGATGCGCTACTGTTTATTTTTAAGTAAAGTGCTCAAGCGAGCATTGATTTCTACGGTGTTTAAAAAGTGGAAGAATTACCTACACGTAGTGTGCATCACAACCGTCCATTTAAGTTTCTAGATATTTTTACAATACGGCAACAGATCTGTAAAAAATATTTCGTTTACACTTTACACCCTTCATATCATGCAAAAATGCCAAATATGCTCACATGTTATGTGAATAGTTATTTTGATTTTTATTCAAAGTTAAGTGTCAAAGTACAAATTTATGAAAAAAATGCCGCCGTGATAATGCGCTATGCTAGGGTTTTTCTCCTTCTCTAGCCGCCGTCGGGTCTCTACTCCTCTCTCCCTTCCTCTTCCTGCTTTTGGCGGAGGACTTCACCTCCCTCCCATGGATGCTTCCACCTTCGCCTTGGACTTTCCCCCTCTCTCTGCTTCTGTGGGAGGAGCTAGTCCTCCTTCCCGCAACTAGAAGAATATTGTGGTTTCTTCGAACCCCATATCTAAAGATCTCCCTCTATTTTTCTATCCCTCTGTACCTGAGATTATCCCCTTCATGATAGACTGTCTCACCAAAGGTGCTCAAGAATGGGATTTGTGTTTGGTTGGCTACTCACTAGGTCACAAGCCTTTCTATGAGGCCTTAAACGCAGCTATTAGGATAACTTGGACACTTAAAGGATCATTCCAGCTCCTTTCCCTCAGTGACGGTTTCTTCCTATTTCGATTCTCTTCAGAGGAAGATTACGAAGCGGCTTGGTCAAGAGAAGTGACCTGGCGCAGTGTAGGCGGTCCAACGAGCAAGTAAATGTGATGATGATCAGGCGAGCGAGTGCACTCGAGCAGCAAGCGAGCAAGCTGGATGAGTGCGACCCACGTACGAGCGTGAGTGCTAGACGAGTTTCATGTTGATTTCAGATTTTCGGGTTGACCCAAACAAAACTCTAATTGAAATCGGGTCAAAATGTGAAGCCTAATCCGACTTGCTTTTCAAATAGGTTGAGCTGGACCTGAAATTTTTGGGTATGATTTTCGGGTAATGTCAAATGTTACAGAAATTATTCTATGCAGAGTCCGAACGCAGAGCATATGAGTGTACACAGTATGTATACATTGTGCATACATTATATATAAAATTAAAAGTATACAGGTATGCGTACACCCCTAGTACACGATGCACCACAACCGCCCATTAAGCTTATCCATATTAGTTTGAGAAATTAGGACGGTCGGCTCAACAATTCCTAATTTTGGGCTGGAATATTTCCTAATTTTTAGTCGCGAGCTTTGACGGTCAGTTATGCCGCCGTCTATTTCTAAGTAGACTGCTCGAGCAAGCATTGGCTTCTATGGTGCGTCAGATCGTGGGAGAATCAATGGTATAGAGCGCATCACAACCACCCATTTAAGTTTCTAAATAATTTTAACATAGAGTAGCAGATCCTTCAGAATATACGGGATGAAAAATCTAAAAAATATTTCATTTGCACCCTTCATATTATGCAAAATGTCAAATGTCATTAGGGGTGCAAACGAGTCGAGTCAAGCTCGAGCCAGAGGTTGTTCAAGCCTAGCTCGTTAATTGTGCATGCGGCTCGAACTCGAGCTCGACCTCGACTCAGGTCAAGAACTCGAGCTCGAACAGTGTGTCCGAATCCCAGGCTCGTATTCGGCTCGTTAGCTCGAGCTCGAATAGTGAGCTCGAGCTTGGGTCAAGTACAAGCTCGAATTGAATATTTTTTATGAAATTTTCACATTCAAAAATGATGTTTTTAATAAAATTTTCAATTCTTCACCATAAAAAAGCGCATTATAAGTTACTTAAAAAAACATGATGCCATTTAGATAATATCTAATATAAAGCAATAAAAAAATTTTACATTCTCTTGACAAGAGCAAACCACAGGGATATCATATTAATAAAAATAATAACATGAAAGTTATGAATCCATAAAGGTTAGCATGGTCCAAGAGTTTAGCCACCATTCATGGCTATTGAGACAATCATAATAAAATGAAAGATCTGAAATAGTCAATATTGTAGGATTAAATTACAAATTTCTCAAAGCATAATCACAAATAATATGCCTCAAACAGCTCTTAAACAATACAGTACGCTCAAATTACATAAGAAATATATACTGATATAACCATGGATAACAAAAAATTATAAAAAATTAAAATTAACTATCCAAGCTAAAACAAATTGAATATACAAACAAAAAATGTAGTCACGGAAACCTACAACAAACAAAGTTGAAATGAAAAGCTTTTCCAAAGAAAATTATTTGCATTTCTCATATCAGAAAATCATAAGTTAATAGATACACAATCTTAACGTTAAAACTACAAATTACAGTAACTAAAAATATGACATAAGTTTAGTGGATACCTTCTCTTTTTAACTTGAATATGAACCTTTAAGATCACTTCTCCTAACAGATCTGAAGAAAGAAAAAAAAAATTGAATAAAGATCAACTACCGTTACTAACCCGAGATAAATAGATCTGGACAAAGAAAAAAACTGAATAAAGAATCAGCTAAACCAGGATTAACAGATCTGAAGAAAGAAAAAACATAACAAAAAAAAACTGTATAAAATCTTTAGTTATAACACAAGTTCAGCGGCTACCTCTTCTTTTGAACTCGAATCTGAACTTTCAAGATCAGTTCTCCTAAACAGATGTTATATATCTGAAGAAAGATTAAAAAAATTTTGAATAAAGAGTCACCTCACATGAAGAACGGAAGAAAGAAATACAAAACAAAAAATTTTGAATAGAAATAAAAGCATACAATAGAGATAAGAAATCCCGACTGCCAAACGACTGGAGCACCAAGCTAGCTACCGACTACCGTCACGAGACTCCCGATTGCCAAACGACTGGAAAACTGTTGTCTCTCTACCCGCCGAGTCGCCTCTAGCATGAAGAACGGAAGACGACGAAGAGGGGAGAAACCTAGGTCACGAACGGCACGCCAAAACTCCTAACGACCCAGAAAAAAAAACCTAATGGACCGATTCTTCTTTCACTACAAAAGTTTTAGGGGCTGTTTGGTATCGGATTTATCTCAGGATTTAAGTCGGATTTACGCTAAATCCAGCCAAAGGTTTTACAGCGCGCGTTAAATCCGGTATTTGATAAATCCCATGGTTCGGCGGATTTAACGGGATTTGACCGAAGAAGCGCACGAAAGGGAGAAAGTTACCTTCACAGCCAACGAGCCAGCGAGCTCCCGTTGTTGCTTCCGATCAAAATGTCGCAACTTCCGATCCGACAGGAAGGGAAAGTCGTCGAAGGAGCGAAGTCGAACAGCCACGAATGAGCCGAAGAAGCGACGCGTGCAATCTCTACACCTCCTGCGAAGCAACGAAGCCGAACAGCAACTACGAAAAGCGAATATGAAAGGCAAACCCTAGACGCATCTAAGTTATTATTATTGATTAACTTAATTAATATAATTTAAAATATAAGCAAATTAATTAAATAATTAACTATAATTAGTGCATAAATTAATTATCCAAATTAACTTAATTGACTAATTAGAAATATAATTAATAATTAAATATTAATATAATTAGCATAATTTAATTTAAATTAAATATATATATTATTAAATATATAATTAATAGTATTAATAATAATTATTAAGTAACTTGTACTTAACATGTTATTAAATTCATAACATATTAATTTTTATTTTTAATTATAAATTATTATTTTAATTTATAATTATCTCCTTCACATTTAAATTCATAACTGCAATAAATCCTAAAATATATTACCAAACAGTTTCTCAGGATTTAACAGGATTTATCATTTGACATACCAAATAATTTTCAGGATTTAACCCCTTCGGGATTTATCAAATCCAGAATTACATGATTTACTAAATCCCACTTATTGCCAAACAGCCCCTTAAAGTTTATTTCTCTATTTTGGGTTTGGCTTATGCGCCGGTTTGGCTGTAGCCCACTCAGTTCGCTTCCGCACTTCCTTCGATTCCGCAATTCGCACTTCCGTGATTACTATTACTCGAGCCGCTCGTTGAGCACTCGAGTCAGGCGAACTCAGTCTTGGACTCGAGCTCGATAATTAACAGAGCTTGAAATTTTGCTCAAACTCAAGCTCGGTACTCGATAAGTTCGACTCATGAGCTTGTTAACAAGTCGAGTTCGAGCCGGCTCGTGAGCTTATTAATGAATTGAGTTCGAGCTGGCTCGCGAGTCGGCTTGGCTCATTTGCAACCCTAAATGCCATCACATGTTTTATGAATATGTACAAATTTATAATTACCAAATTTTAATTTTTAAAATTCTAATAATATTTTTTAAGGTTGTTATTACCTAAATTAATTATCACCCACATATTCTTTTAATATTCAAGTATAGAATATTACATAGAGTAATTATTTGATAATGTATTTTGTTAAATCTACTTAGGTGTTGTTTGGTTGCCGGAAAAGAAAATGCAGTGTAAAGTAAATGCAATGTAAAATAAATGTAGTGTATTCCGAATACTTTGAGATTATTTGGTTGTCTGTAAAGTAAACACATGAGAACTGTTTCTCTTGTTTTGTTAGGTATATCCAGAGTAAAATAAAGTAGTATATTTGTAATAATTTTTTTGGCATTATAACTAGTGTATTTATAAAAATAGTTTATTTATAATAATTAGTATTATTTGCTTTTATAAAATAAAACTAGTGTATTTATTTATTGCACTATCTTATTATAATTTTTTTTGAGATTATAAGATATAATATTCTACTGTGTATTAATTTAGCCGATGGTGGTGGCCGGCGGTGGCGGAGATGGTGGCCGACGATGGCGATCAAAGGTGGTGGTCGACGGTGGTGGCCATAGGTGGTTGCCGGTGGTGGCGGAGGTGGTGGCTGACGATGGTGGCTGGCGATGGCTATAGGTGGTGGCCGGCGGTGGCGGTCAAAGGTGGTGGCCGACAGTGGCGGTCAAAGGTGGTGGTCGACGGTGGTGGCTAGAGGAGGTTTCCGGTGGTGGCGGAGGTGGTGGCCAGAGGTGGTGGCCGGCGGTGGCCAGAGGTGGTTGCCGGTGGTGGCGGAGGTGGTGGCCGGCGGTGGCCGTCAAAGGTGATGGTCGACGGTGGCCAGAGGTGGTTGCCGGTGGTGGCGGAGGTGGTGGCCGGCGGTGGTGGCCGGCGGTGGTGGTCAAAGGTGGTGGTCGACGGTGGTCAGAGGTGGTTGCCGGTGGTGGCGAAAGTGGTGGCGAAGGTGGTGGCCGACAAGGGGTTGCAATGCCCTTGAGTTTGCAATATATTTAGAAGTCGCCCAAATCGGAGGATTACTAAATGCACCAAAAATGAACTAGAAAAGAATACACTGCATTTGTTTTACTTTACGTTGAATTTAATTTTCATCCAATCAAACACCAAAATTCTTAAAACCTCTGCATTTGGATTACTTTACAATCTAAATGCAGCAAACCAAACAGCCCCTTAGTATATTACATGTTTATGATGAAAATGAGCATCTCTCAAATGAGGCTAAGATTGTGAAATTATGATCACATTAAGTCACTAAGTTATTCATGATAAATAGCTTCGGTTGGGACATCTTTGTTACTGTTTTTTAAAGCAGTTTTTTTCTACAAAAATTTTTAGTTCAAAAAATTATTGTAGTAAAAAGTTACTTTATAAAATAATAAGAATGTTGTTACAAAGGAAGCCTAAATCATATCATCTAATAAATTTTTTTATTTATAATAAAAAATTGGGAAAATTTTTAAACTAAGCATAATTAAAAAATGTATTAAGTGTTTAAGTATGCTTAAAAAAATTTAAAACTAGGTAAAATCGCTTGTTTAACGGACGAATAGCATCTGACTAGGATTTGCTGAATCAGCTAGCCGTTAACATTGTTTAACGAACACTTAATCTAAGTCGCCACGTTAATGGACTACTTATATTAAATAATTTAAAAAAAAATAATCATATTTCCCCTTTCTGAAAAAAAAAGAAAGCAAATAATCCAGCCATGTTATGCCCATAATTAGGATAAGAAAATATTTGTAGCCCCATTTTTCAATATTTTGAGAACATGCACTTAGCGAAAAATTATAGGTGAAGAGGTTTAAGAATAACTTGATGATTATTAGATGAAGTTAGGAATAATTCGATGGGTTTTATTTGGTAAAATAATATTATAGAGCCCTAGTTCACAAAAAATTTAGATGTAGCGTATAAGTTGATGTTTCTTGGCACTTGCAAAGAACAATTCCTACCCCCATAATACGTTGGTGCAAAATTCGCATCCATTATAATTCAACTCCATACATTAGCATGGACGGTGCTCCTCGTTCACTCATTATTGAACTCGTATGTTTCGCTAGAAAGATCAACAAATTGCATATAGTTAATATATGTAATTATTAATTTACACAATTATATTTCTACTCATTATGAAAAACTTATAATTAGAAGACCGAATGTTGCTATAAAAAATATCTTTACAAATTGTCAAACTTATAATTTACAAATTGTCAAACTTATTCTCTTAATATATTATAGAGGTTAAGTGCTTAATATAATATATAATTTCAAAATACACATCATTCCGCTACTACAAAAAATTATAATTTTAAACTTCATTCTGCTACTGCAAAAAATTTTCAAAATAAATATTTTTTCATTACTACAAATTGGTCAAATCATAGTAAGGGTAAAGTCGCCCGTTTAACGGACAACTTATGCCTTGCCATATCAGCAAGACAAGTCAAACGTTTGACTAAGTCACTTAGGTGTAAATTACCCGTTAAACGACCAACTTTGTCTCGTTTTAAATTTTTTTATAGCGTGCTTAAATTGTTGATATGTTTTTTAATTATGCTTAGTTTAAAAAATTTTCCTAAAAAATTCAAAATAATCCTCTATAAAATTTATAAAGATGCAATATTTTTGTATATTCAATAAAAAACTTTTATGGGAGAGAATTCTTAACCTTAGAGAATTTTATAGCTCAATCCATCACCGCCTGTGGACCTCCGAAAGTACACAAAACACCGCCACCCCGCAAGGGGAGACAATATTTGCCAATGGGAGGGCAGATTCAATCACACATATAATTAACCATTGAGGATAGTGGCTCCCACTAGTACACCCGATGGGTAACAATATATGTGACCTTATCACCACAACGGGTTTCCCCCACCCGATACATTAGCTCGAGTGGGATTTATTTGAAAGTGGGATTCAGTTTCCCACGGGCGCAAGCCCTCGTGGTTAATTACATCTCAAGCCGGGGCCTGAGAAAACTCTCGATTAAGGATTCTACATTATTCTTTCCAAAATGGGATTGGCACATAGGGAGAAGACTAGGAAATCCTATTCAAAGAGAAAGAAAGGTTCAACTAGGCTTAGTCAACATGCACGGCTCAGATCAACATCTAGAGGGACTAAGGTAGTGAGAAGAAACTGGAAAAAATAAATGAATCACCCACTCGAAGCATACAGAAGAGAAAGATGGAGGTGACGTCATCCGTGTGACACAGATAGGTAGGATTTATAGTCTTTGGATGATAGAAGACTTACCTACTAATGAGGCATACTTTGAAACAATAGTAGCCTTGAATCCTAAATCTAATGGGTTTAGTGTTCTACGCACAACACCAACACTCGTGTCCTAGCTAATGCAATGCAAAATCTGGACTTACCCCAGCCTGGATTGGGGAGCTAGCTAACCACCTAGTCATATAAAATCCATGCTATCCAGTCATTTATGAAAGATGGGTGGGTAGATTATAGTTTTTTGAAAATAGGGCCGACGTCTAGAGGATTTTCTAATTGGCCCCAAACTTATGTAGGGTGTATGCTACTAGAGCTGATGCAATTAAAATTTTAATTTAATTGATTTCTAATACAATGCATGCTAATTAAAAGTATCCAAATCAAGTATGCATAGAACTTTAAAAAGGCTTATAGAAAATAATTTTTAGAAGTAGACTGGGCTTCCACAGGTCCGGCACCTCATCCTCATAGGTCAGATTATCCGGACTCTACCCGCAGGCGGGGAAGTGTCTTACAGAAGGAGAGAGGAAATACATAAATATGCATGCGACCCCGGACGATTCCGGCAGTTCCCTAGATTGTCAGGTTGCTAAATTATTTAAACCTTAAATTTTTAAATATTAGTTATGAGTAGAAAATATTTTAGTCCTTAGAGAGCCTAACGAAATCCGGGCTAAAACAAAAGCGGCATGCAGATCGCCAATAAACTAAGAAAAGTATATAACCTATACACAATCAACATCAAATCAAACAATAATAAATAACCAAACTAATCAAATAAATGTCCATAAGCCAACTGCCTTAATTACAACCCAAGGTCTGTAGAAAATAAAGTGGCCGGGTACCACTGCCAACAACCTGAATTTCTAATCCTAAAACAGACGCAAGTTATTTTGAGTGGGATACTCTGGATCTTCATCTTCTTGATCTTCTCTTCTTTGGACTCCTTGGATCTCAACTTCCTTGGACTCCTTGGGTAATAGAATAATTCAAATTTAGATTTCTAAATAGAAAAGGACTATCCTCATATTGGGTGTCCTTTCCTCTTTGGAATCCAATCTTTAGATTCTTGTATCTCCACTCAAAATTTACTTTCACAACTCAATACTAGATTACAAATAATTTACATTAATAGAAAGCAGTAAATCTAGACTCTCCTGTAAAGTTATCCTAATAAAAATTATCTCAAGCAATTTATATATCACAAGTAGTTTTTATAGAAATGAAAATACTCATCACAGCCACACTTGGCCATGCTCTTAGTTATTTTGAGGGCTAAGCAAGCTCTGGAGCACCTGTAGTAATTTATAATGATGATTTTATTTAGCCCTCATTTATTTAGGGGGGCTAAGCAATTTCTGAAGCACCTGCACAAAATAATGTCAGTCTTTAAATCATGATTATCGCCCCCCTTTTATTTAGCGCTGCATGAGCATGACCACCTATAGAAAATATCATTAGTATCAAAATCGATCCTAACCCATGGGTAGTCTATCGTGCAATCACATCAAATCCCAAAGTGCAGTAAAAGTAAGCAAACACACTAGTAATTCAATCACAACATGCAGTAAAATCTCGGAAGAAACTCGGCACACAACAGAAAAATAAACACCGGCCTAGCCTAGGTCTAGAAGTGGTGCCCTAGCAAACCATCTAAGTGTGTGTGAAAGGCTATGTAGCTGAGATAGATCCTAAGCTGGGTAGTTAGTTGAAGTTGCCTACTGTTCAGGTTGGTTGTAGGTCTGAAAAGGAATTTTATTTAAAGTTTAAATATTAGTGAATTAGGATCTATTTTAGTTAATTTAATATGTGGATCAGTTTTAATACTTAGGATAATGATATTTGGAGTTTAAGTTTCATTAGTGAATTTTAGGAGGTTCGGGGTCCACCTATACACTAGGCTAAGGGGGGTCCAAAAAGTCACTAGGAGAATTTAGCTAGGCTTGGGTTTCCTAATATTTTAATTAAATATTAGATCTTAGGATGAGTAATTAGGCTTTGAGTTTGCTGGATTTGGAGTTTCCTACGCAAAGTTATGAATTTTAGAAGTTTCGGGCCCTAGACTATAGGCTACGGTTGACCAGAAAGTTGACTTTTTATTCTAGATAGATTTATGGGCACCTAATATTTTAAATAAATACTAGACCCTAATGTGAGTTGAATGCCTTTTAGTTTGCCCATTTTGGAGTTTTCTGTAATTAGTTATGATTTTTTAGAAGTTGGGGCAATTAAATGAATTATCGAAATTGTCTAATTAGGGGTACTTTGGGGGTTTTGGCCCAAATCCACTCCAAACTGGTTGGAATCACCCCCAAAGGTCAGAAATGACCTAAGAAGGTGTTCCCAAGAGTTTGGGGAAGATTTAGGATTTTTAATAATTTTTAATGATTTAATTAAGGCAAAAAAGTGATTTTCAATTAAGATTAAATTAAAGGTCAGATTGAGGCCCAATCAAGCGACTTTTAATTTTCATAGATTAGGGACTAAATTCTAAAGAATTTGATATATTATGAGTATTTTTCTAATTTAAGATGAATTTATTAGAATTTTCTGAAATTATCGGGTCCTAATTAAAAGGTAAATTAGGGTTGATCAATTAAGGGGTTTAATGAGTCCTAAAAATTTCTATAAAATTCTGAGAGGTTTAGGATGTCACTAAGTTTAAGTGTTTCAAATTTCAAGCCATTCAGGGTTCTATCCTAACTCCTAAAATTTTTCTAAGTTTGCTAGACAGGTCCTTAATTGTTGTCCTTAAGGTGTCGCTACGTTAAATGAGTTTAAATCCATGTCTTAACTAACCCTGGGCATAACATAAGGGAAATGCAGCAGATATAAACATACCAAATATGTCCTTAGATTTAGGAGAGCCTATGCTAAGTGCTTGTGTGCATCCTACACATGCAAGGACTACGAAACACTAAGTAAAGCAAGCCTAATGAAGTGATTAGCGAATGATTGTGACCCAATCATTCACTAACCCTTCTCCCACATGAATGCTATTCACATATAGAGGCTAGGCTTAAAATTTCAAAGGGTAGACCTCTCATAATTGAAGAATTTAAATATTTACATAATTTTAAAATAGATTTTAAAATATATAAATATTAAGGTACATAATTATATAGATTTTCAAAATAAGATAGTTTAAAATATCCCATTGCATAGGTATGAGGGGTCTACTTGCCACCCACAGCAAGGTTTCAAAATAATTTTATAACTTCAAAATAATTAATTAAATTAATTATTTAAATAATATTTAAAAAATTAAGTAATTACATGATACATAAATAAATCAAAAAAGTCAGAATTAACTTCTGGAAATAATTTTCAATGAAAATTCACATTTTTCTGATAAAGAACTAGGTATTGTGCGTCAAAATCTGTTAAAAATGAGAAAGTTATGAATTTTTAAAGTTTAATAGGCTTAAAAGTAATTTTTAGATAATTTAAAAAAAAAAGTTAACATTTAAAAATAATTAATAAATTTAAAAATAAACTAAATATTAAAATCTCTGGATTTTAAAATAAGTAATAAGTAATAATAATTAAAATAGTTTTAAAATATTAATAATAATATAATAATAGTTAAGATAATTTTAAAATATTAATAATATAATAATACTAGTAAAATAATAATATTATTATTAATATAATAATATTATTAAAATAATAATACTATTAATATAATAATAACATTAAGATGATAATGATATTATTAATATAATAATAGTATTAAGATAATAATAATATTAAAATAATAATATATTATTAATATAATAATAAAATTAAAATAATAATAACATTATTAATATAATAATAATATTAAAATAATAATAGTATTATTAATATAATAATAATATTAAAATAATAATAATATCATTATCATAATAATAATATTAAAATAATCATAATATTATTAATATAATAAAAATACTAAGATAATAATAACATTACTAATATAATAATAATATTAAAATAATAATATTATTATTAATATAATAATATTATTAAAATAATCATAATATTATTAATATAATTATAATGTTAAAATAATAATAACATTATTAATATAATAATAATATTAAAATAACAATAATATTATTAATATAATAATAATATTTAAACAATCATAATATTATTAATATAATAATAATGTTAATAATAATAATAATAATAATTATTATTATAATAATATATTTTCTAAATTTTTCAAAATGATTTTAAATAATTTTTGAATTTATTTTATTTTTTTTATTTAAAAACATATTTAAAATATATTTTAAATTAATTATATTATATTAATCCCTCGGCGGCAATAGTGACGGCGCGGCGGCGGCAGTCAGACAGCTGTCGGGCTCCGATTGGTAGGTTCAAACCGCGGGCAATCATTGGTAATGATTGTGCCGCGGCGCAATCATTGCCAATGATTGCGGCGACGCGGGAATCAGTGCCGCAGCACTTAACCACGTGGTGTGGTTTCGTGGCCGTTGGATTCTCCGCGGTTTGGATGGACGGCCTAGATGCAGCCACGTAAGCAGGGTCTCCGCGGGCTTAATTTCACGGTCCGAATGAAACCGCGGAACAACGCGATCTCCACCATTGATTAGCTGATCAACGGCAGAGATCTCGCATGCATGCAGATAGGGCGAAACCGAGACTCTAGGGCATTTTTTATCTCGTTCTTGCAAACGACTCAACGAAACGTCACGAAATTTTAAACATAGGTAGGGGACATGCAGAGCATTCGTGTGGGGTATTTTGTGCGGTTTAAAATGCGCTTTCTTGAAAGCTAATTAACCCTAAGTGTTTCTAGCTAGGGTTAAGTTTTTACCTCAATTCAATGAATGGATTCGGGAGATGTTTGTACGGTTGAGCTTATGGACTGTCCTCGTACACTTTCCCTGAAGAAATCGAGCCTTGACTCGCCTTGGATCGGCGAGAATTCGCGTAGGAAGGTTTTAACCCTCAGTTTGTCGGAAAGCTCGCCGTCGGCGGGGCCTTGGCGGCAGATTTGGGTTGGAAAAGGTGGGAACGGGTCGTGGGAGCTCTCACAAAAGATCTTCGGGGCTCTGGAGGTTTGGAGAGAGAGAAAGAGCAAAAATGTCCCTCTTCCAAACCCTAAAACATGTATTTAAAACCCAAGGGTGTTGATCTACGACTAGGATCGAAAGGGGAATCAAATAGGAGGGAAACCACCTTGATTTGATTGTGGTTTGAGTTAGAACCCATTAGGAAAGTGTTTAGGGCTTTAAATAGGTTTAAATAGCTCTTAATGGGTCATATTGACCCATTAATGACTTGGGTTGACAAAGTCAATGGTTGACTTGGTCAACCTAGTCAAATAGGTCCAAGGGATGGAGGGGTTTGAGCCTTGATTGGGTTTGGGTTGATTTTGAACTTGAACAGACCCATTCATGCTAATTGGGTCAACCTGGGTTGACCTGGTCAACCAGGTTGACCCATGGCATGGGTCTAGGCCCAGTGGATCAGGTCTGACCCACTAACCTCAATGGGGGAGGGATTGAAAGAATTTAGGGTCAACACCGCCTAACAAGAATCGTGATCGGTATTGATATTTATCATTGCCACAGTCACACGTCTCTATCGTTGAGGAATGACTGCTTGTCTTGAAAGGAAAGCGAGTTGCGAAAGTCCAAGCTTAAAGTATGCTACGAGAATATCATATTAAGGCAATTATAAGTACATCAAACACGAGATATAGAGTGATTGTAGGGCTAAGCTTAAATTATTATATGAGAATATGGGAGTAAGGCAATCATAAGTACATCAAACATGAGAAATAGACAGATAGCGAGGCTAAGCTTAAATTACTCTATGAGAATATGAGATGAAGGCCTTCATAAGTCCATTAAACATGGGAGATCTAATGGAGTTCAATCCTAGTAGTACCTACATCTATTAGAATGATAACTTAGAGAAACTATCAATCAAATGAGAGAAAATAAATATTGAATACAATAGTTATATTAATATTCAACTAAGTAACTAACTACCAATTACAAGCTAGTCAGCTATGAGTACAACTACTTGATAATATTATCTAGCTATGTCACTCAATACAACAAAAAGGCTTTATCCCACTACTTGGGGTCTGGTATATGAATCATTTTAAATAATCTCTAAAATTAATAACTTATTGAATGATCGCTATGTAAGAAATTACTTGTGTTAGTGAAGTTGGTCCCCTGTGCATTAAGGTTTCATTTGAGACAGTTTTTTATTATTTTTTAAAGTAGTGCTTTACTATTTTTTTTAATTAGAATTTTTTGTATGAAAAGCTGCTTTAGAAAGCAGTGGTCTAAAGCTGCCTCAAACAAAGCCTAGGTTTTGTATGAGATAGCTTTAGATCACTGTTTTTTATGCTTTCAAGAGATTTCTGTACTAAAAAATAGTTTTATAAGGCAATAAAAAAGCCGTCCCAAGCAAAACCTTAGACTTCGTTTGGGACAGCTTTTTTGCTACTTTATAAAACTGCTTTTTAGTACAAAAATTTCTAATTCAAGAAATTTTTGCACTAGAAAGCGGTTTTAGAAAGCAGTAAAGATGCTGTCCCTAGAAAGCAGTAAGAAAGTTGTAAATAAAGTTAGTTATGCTTTATAACTAACTTTTTAAAGCTGTAAATAAAGTTAGTTAAGTTTTGTTTGGGACAGCTTTAAACCATTATTTTTTTTTTCTGCTTTCAAGATATTTTTTTACTAAAAAAAACTTTTGAATAAATGGGCTCACAACCCCAGAAATAATAATATTAACCTTCATATCCCTTTTTGGACCACCTGAACTAAAAATAATTTCAAGTAGTTAATAAAATTTATCTACATCAGGAAGGATCTATCACTCATTGATGACTAGATAAAATTATTTTTTTCTAAAATCATTTCTTAATTATAATCACATTTTTGAATATATATATATATAAATTCATCCAACCTTATCTACTGAGATGTGCTTAGCAATTTTGCTTAGTTAACTACAATTAAAAGAAAAAATAAATAGAATATAAGACAACCATAATAACCATGATAAAATGCAACAAAAATAACATCAAAGGCTCAAAATTAACTTACCAAAAAATAAGTATGTAAGTTCGACTACAAAGATAATGGCGCAACAATAACAACATAGTTCACAACATAACTGACATAATAAAACATCCTCTGGCTGCAGAAACTCTTCCTGCATACAAAGTCAGAAATAAAACCCTTTTAAACTGAGGAGGAGCGAAGACAACCTGAAATTGAGTTCTAAAATTATTTAGAGTTTGTCTTCATATTCAGATAGAGGGGTCATCTACTCTTTGAGACCCTTCCTCTTGCGAATGTTGCGCCGAGTTGGCCAGCTTGAGAATTAGGCTCCAGTGGATCGGAAGACATGGCGTCCCAACGATTGAAAACGCACTGGGGGAAGGCTTGGCCGGACGTGGCCACCCTCAGAGCAGTCGAGAAACCGAATGATTCGATGACGGGCAAGTAGGCTTTGATGTTGTAGAGAGGAGTGTCGGGCCTCTGCATTTAGCGTAAAAGACCAACCATCGAGAATGCAACGGTGCCCTTGTCAGGGTAGACTTGGACATCACCAAGGAGAGGATCTTCATATGTGGCCATTATGACATTTGCATTTTCAATGACCCGCTGAAAAGTCTGGTATGCTTCCTCTCCTTCTACCTGAAGCTCAAGGAAACATCTATCCATCTTATTAACAGTCAAGACAGGCCTGATTCTTTCTCCAAGGGCTTGTCGCAGGACAGTTTCTGTCTGGACACAGACTCCCTCCACACAATCAACAACAACAAGGGCACCATCAGTGATTCGCAATGCAGCTGTAACCTCTGATGAGAAATCTACATGCGAGTTTATTAAAGCTTCTGATAGGAAGCAACAGGCCAAGCAGCCAAATAGTAATTAGACTTGAAAAGAGTAACCAGGATTCAGAAGGAACATTGCGAGTTTATAAAATTTTTTATTGAATAAGACCAAATGGCGTATTTGCTGTAAGCAGAAAAAACATAGGATAGGATACATACCATGATCAACATGAGCGATAACAGACATGTTTCTAATATTATGTTTAAGATCCATGATCCTTCGAAGCTCGTCAGCTGTGAACTTCACCATCTTGTCTGACCTAAATGATCAACAATTTTTTTTTCCCTGAAGCATTAAAATTCAAAAAAAGCCAAGGTTGAGTGATCAAATGATAAGTTTTTTTTTCCATTAAATCAGTTGGACAGCTGAATCAACGACCATGACTGTAGACCTTTTTGTTCTTTCAAATAGAAATTCATCACGCCATGGCTGTTCCAAAAAATAGTTTATACTTAATTCAAAGAAATTGAGTGCAAATCATGACACAAGGGAGGAAAACCTTTGTGGCGCCAACAAACTTTTTAAGTTATCCTCAATTCTTTCGAACATCCTCTTGGTTACCCTAAGGTTAAAAAATTTATTTATAGATTGGGTAAACAGATGCAATATATGCATTTATATTAAGCATGAAAATTGTTGACTCAAATATTGAATTTCTTTTATTGAGTCTTCCCAACCTCAAACCGTGAATTAGCTTTACAGGAAGCACATCTTCTAATCGATTAAAACCTTTTTGTTTTTTGCTTCAAATGCCTTCGTAAGGCTGCTCTAATCCTGAAGGAAATAATCTATGCCGAGTTAGGTATGTACAACCAAATCAAGACAAATTAAGCAAATTAAGCTTTTAAAACTGCTTCCACAATCCTGACTAACCCGAATTAACGGGGCGAAAACAGATAGTCGTACGATAAGCAGTAAAAATTAACATTTATCCAACATAAACATATAATAAAGTACATTCCAAAAAGATATAAAAGAGCCATTAAACCACAATTATACTTATACTGTTCATCACTCTTAAAAGTTTTCCATAACATAAAAAACTAAACAAGTCCATTACATCAATACCCAATGTTCTTAAAACACACATTCTATGCCTTACACACACACAAGACACAAACTGAAAGAAAACCCTGTCACTCCTTCCAGTCCTACGACGATAAGTAAACCGCCTATCTGCCATCAGAACCTAGATGGTTCTCCTGAAAAAGAATCCCACAACAAGGGGTGAGCTTACTCGCTCAGCTGATAATTCATATTTCTCATAAAAATTTACATAAAACAATAATAAAATATCTTTTTTATACAATTAAGTAACCATCAAATGAAAACTTTGCATAATAGTCAATATTATATAAATTTAAAGTCTTTATGTATAAGAAATTTTTTCATAACCTTTTCTCAAATATAAATCTTTAATGTACTTAGAAAATATATATGAACCTTAATATGCATAATATTTACTATAACACCCGTCTCGGAGATACCCATAAAGTTTGTACTGATCAGGTACACATTTTTATTAGCCATCCATTTACCATTTGGTTCCGAAGAATCCTTTTACCATTTGGTTCCAAAGAACCTCTTTACCTTTGCTCCGTAGAGCCCTTTATCATTTTTGGGTACTCCGCATCAACATGTACAATTTCATATCATAAACTTATAATCTATTTTTCAGTCAATCATATGCTTAATGAAAAATAATCATGATTCATAAATCATTTGCTTAAATATAAAATCACAAATTAGATCATAACATGAAAACTTATTAACACCATGAAACCATGAAATAAAAGATTTTACTAACATATCATTTGCAAAATAAAATTTATAAACTACATAACTCTGAAAATTTTAAAGATTAATTTGCACTGAATAAAAAGAGCAAAGCATTATATATGAAATTTTTACAATAAATATGAGTACCTGCCTTAACCCAAGCACAACACTTCCTTATAGTGTCGCTTTGACACGCACGCCCCCCTGAATGATCACAACCTAACAATCACACATAACGAAGTGTCAACTATAAATCTTTCTTAAAGCTTTAACCATTTTCAAATTGTCTAAATTCTTCATTCTTCACTATCGATTCTTACTACGCTTAATGAAATTAACATAATTTAATTTAAATTTTTGGATTTATTAAAATTCCCATTTTTTGAAAAATCCTAAATCATAAATTTCATCAAATCATCAAGCCAAATATTCTCTTAAACCTAATTAATAATTAGGTTAATTAATTTTTGGATTTATTTAATTAAAAAAAATAAAGAAAATATAAATTCTTAAGAAAACTTAAAAATTTTGTTTTAAAAATATTACTAAGTCCCATAGAAATCACTTTTGTAAAAGCACTTTTAAAATTTTAAATTCTTAAGAAAACCTTAATTTTTTAAAACTTAATAAAATTTAGAGAAACTTTATTTCTACCGTTAAAACATCTTCCTAAACCTTCCCTATTGATTTTGTAAAGAAATTTTGGAAGAACAAACATTTTTGAAAAAACCCTAAAATCTTCATTTCCAAAAATCTTGAGAATAAGAGGGGAAATGTAGATTCTAATGCATACCTTAGTCTCCCCTTATCCTCCTCTACGTTTTCCCTAAATTTCCTCACCGAAAAATCATCGCCGGAGCCTCTAGCTGGATCTCCCGCTTGCGTCCGCCCCCTCTCTCCTTCAGTTTTGGCCAAACGGATGGAATGTGGATCGATTCATTCAGTCCCCTTAAGAGGAATGTGAGTTAGATTAAAATGCAAAATGTCTTAAATGCCCTCACTTAAAATCATCTTGGCTTTAGAAATAATTAGGGGTAGTTTGAGTATATTTAAACTTATATTAATTTTAACTTTAAAATTAAGCAAAATTGACTATATATTCTTTATATCAAATTGCTCAAAATTTTACAAAATTATTTCCACCAAAAATCCGTGAACTTTGAAATTTCACTTAAATCTCGTCGCAGCGCATCGAAATGCGTGCGATGCCTACGATCGTCGATTTCGGGTTTTACAAAATTTCACCCTCCCTCATAATTTCTTTAGTTCAATTCAATGATTTTTTTTTCTTGGCCTTCCCTATCTCAAAAATAACTAGATTGAATTGAGTAATTAGTATTAATATCCAAAACTTTATTAGCTCCTATCTATCAAGACAAGTGATTATCAACAACATCATGCCATCATATCATATTTGAGATAAAAAAAATAAGTTATATTGTTGCGTCCTAAAATATTTGTGGCAGTATAGAGTGATATAGTTTAGCGTCTTAGTTTTGTACGAAGATCCAGCACACAAACAAATAAGAGAGTATGGTTATAACATTTATAAGGGACACCATAAATTTTTTACGTTAAAATCCCTAAAAAGGAGAAAATCACGGGGTCTAACCCAGTTTGAATGAATCAACTAGTGTTTGCAATTGATTACAGTTGAGGCCCTTCCTTAGGAGGAAGGTCTTGACTCAATGTAGCAAATATACATCATATAGAGTGCATTAGATGGTGGGAGTTGGAAGAATCAGTGTTGATATTTTTATTTGCGCGGCAAGACCATAGTTGGTGAGCAATATAGGTCGGAAGGATCATAGTCGGATGACGGTGGTCAAAAGGACCGTAGTCGGATGGCGGAGGTCGAAAAGACCATAGTTGGGCGACAGTGGTCAGAAAGATCGTAATTGGGTGACAATGGTCGGAAGGACCGTAGTTGGCGGGCGACGGAGATAAAAAAGATCATAGTTTTTTATGGTGGTTGGAAGAACCGTAGTTGGGCGACGATGGTCAGAAGGACCTTAGACGATTGGGTGACAGTGGTCAGAAAGGAGCGTAGTCAGTGGGAGACGGAGGTCAGAACGACCGTAGTTGGTTATGGTGGTTGGAAGGACTGTAGTTGACGGATGATGGAGGTCCGGAGGACCGTAGTCGGCAGGCGACGGAGGTTGGAAGGACCATAGTTGGCGAACGGTGGTCGAAAAGACCGTAGTCGGTGGACGACAATGATAGGAAGGATCGTAATCGGCGGGCGACAATGGTCGGAAAGATCATAGTTGGGCAATAGTGGTTGGAAGGATCATAGTCGGCAGGTGAAGGTGGCCGGAAGGACCATTGTCGGAGGATGATAGAGGTCGGAAAGATCGTGGTCATGCGACAAAGGCCGGAAGAATCGTAGTCGGCAGGCGACGGAGGTCGGAAAGACCGTAGTCTGGCGATGGAGGTAGGAAGGATGATAGTCGGTGGGTGATGAAGGTCGAAAAGACTATAGTCTGGCGATGGAGATCGAAAGGATTGTAGTTGACAGGCGACAGAGTTCGGAAGGACCGTTAGCTGGCAACGGAGGTCATAAGGACCGTTATATGGCAACGGATGTCGTAAGGACCAGTATCTGGCAACAGAGTTTGTAAGGACCATAGTCAGCGGGCGACGGTCATCGGGCAAAAGTCCGACGTAGGTCGGCAGCTGTCTGATTTGACACAAATGCTCTACATACAATTGAAATGCAGGATCAGGTGGGCGCTAATGTTGAGGGCATTTTTTGGCCAAATTTTTAATTAATTATTACTACATGTAATTAAATAAATTAATTTTTCATTTTATTATATTCAGTTATTCACATATTTTTATAAGGTTGGCTTAGCAATTAGGAGTATTAATAAATGGTTTGAGCTGAAAATTCGTGTTCAAATTGACTCATTTAATAAATGATTATTTACAGGTGTGAATTTTTAACCTATTTATTAAATAGGTTGTGTCAAAGTTGATCCGAAAACCTAATTTTGATCCTAAAATTATCCATTTAATTCTTCTTTAATCAAAATGACTTATCAGATAGAGTTCAAGTGATTTGGGATGCTCGTAAGTCGGTTTGGATGCATCTTTTGACGTGTTTATAATAAAGCTGGCTTCAGGTTGAAGTGATTCAGGTCAAGTTAATTTTGAGTCGGACCTGAAATGACTTGTTAACCCATTTTACCACCCTTAATGTAATCTATGTTTTTTATCATATTTGTATAGAAAATAAGTAAAATTTTTAGTCAATTTCTAATATTTTGATTAAATTTTGATTAAAGTTAATTTGAAATTTTGAAATATTTTAGTTCTAAATAATCAATTAATTATTATATTATATTTATTTTAGAACTAATTATGCCTAATTTTTTAACCAAATATCATCAACTATTTTTTTAAATATATCAAAAAATTATTTATATCATTTTGTTTATTTAATCCATTATAGATAGAGAAATTGAATAAAATACATTAAAAAAATAAGTAAAGACTGATTATTCATTAATATTAGATTGATTGACCTGTACAGTATGACGGACTGATGAATTTTTCTTTAAATATTACGGCTTGATGTTATCTTTGACATTAAACAAAGAAGAAAAAAATTAAGATAATATTTAATTTAATATGATTGCATGGTCAAAAGGTATTTTGTATTCGCCTATTAATTTATATTTGAAAAGTAATGGGTAGTGTACTCGACGGAGACCATTATACTTCTAGAAGCATGCGACTTCTATAATTTTGCACGTGGAGATATTATTATTATTATTATTTGAAAATTAAGGGCAGCAGCCAGACACGATACACATACATGAGACTCGAACCTACAACCTCTTAGTTGGAAGGCCAATGAGAGTTGTGTGAAATATGAAATATTATACGATTGGATTACTAAGCTTTGATTATTCCGTAATTTTATTTGTATAAAAGTTTGATTTCTAGATTTTTTTTACTAAATATAAATATTTTAGTTTATTAAAATTATTAATTAATAATCAAAATTTATTACAATTATATCATTAAATTATTTTTAAATTTTATTTATATTGTTACATGAATTAGGCTTCGTTTTGGAACAGCTTTTTTAATAATTTCTAAAACAACTTTTAGTATTGTTGCGTCCTCGAAAATTCGCTGCGGTAGAGATATATGGACTTTAGCGTCATAGCTTTGTACGAAGATACAACACACAAACAAATAAAAAGAAGTAGTGCGAGAGTCATAAGAGACACCTATATTTTTACATAGAAATCCTAAAAAAGGAAAAAAAAAACTATGGGGCTGGCCTAGTGGAAATGATTCCTTAAGTGTTTGTAGTCGATTACACATTGTGCTCTTCCTCGAGAGAAAGGACACAACTTACTATATCATATAGAGAACATTACATAGTTGAGATTGGAAAAATTAAATGATAAGAAAGCCATTCAGAAGAGAAAGTTGGCATGTTCATTTGGTTGGCAAGACGATGGAGGATAGAGGGATCGTAGTCGACATGCAATGAAGGTCGAAGGGATCGTAGTCGATGGGTGACTAAGACAGGAGGGACCGGGTGATGGTCCGACGATGGTCAAGTAGAAGTTTGGTGGCAATCAGTGGCTGGGTGGAAGTCCAGTGGCAGCCGGACGATGGTCTGGCGACGGTCAACGGAGGTTCGTCAACGATGGTGCTGGAGCTCATGAAGCCTCAAAGCTCTCTCCAATATATAGCCGAAGGTCCAAGCCCAGCCTCAAGCCCCCTTTCATGTGAGAAGAGGGGGTCTATTTATATATTTTTTAGAGTGGTATGGTCCGTAAATATGAAGAATATATGAGGCGGATTTGGAGTGCTCCATCGGACATCCCATATTGATCTCCCAGATTATAGAGTGTTTTTTAAGTTTTTAAGTGCCTTACTAATGCGATCCTGGGCTTGTTGGATTCTTCTCTCTGAGCCGCTCGATTCGACAATAAACATGCCATATCTGGATATCATCTTATTATCCAATTAATGCTTAGAACCTTCCACATATGCTTTGGACTCTTAATTCGGACCCATTTGGGCATGGATTGGACCGATTTTGGAGTCTTTAAGTTCGTCTCTTCGAGACATTCAATTTGACTATAAGTTTGCTAAAATTGGAGTTCAGATGATCTCAAATTTAATTTTGGAAGTTTCCAACTTGAATACGCCTCAAGATTCGTGCACGATCAAGATGATTTTTGGTGACGTATCAAGTAAATAAATTTATAATTAAAAAAAATGTATTAAAAAAGTTTCATTAGAAAGCTGTCCCAATCTATAATTAGATAGTCCTCTTTATTTCTATTTTTATTTTTTTGTTAAAAAATAATCAAAAAGTTGTTCCAAACAAGACCTAAAGAAATATCTTATGTCATTATGAACTTATTATGAACTTTGAATGTAAGAATTAAAAAGACTTCTATTATAGTGAAATTATTTTGGACAATAAGCATAATTATTTTTTGAAATTTATATATTATTAAATAGAATTTTTTAATTGATAATTGAGATATTTTAGTTGAAATGATTTGTGAAATTACGAGAAATTTTCCTTTTATTATAAAGAATAAAGGAGTAATTAGAACTTTAGATCACATCCACATTGAAATAGTGAAATGGAGAGAGAGAGAGAGAGAGAGAGAGAGAGAGAGAGAGAGAGAGAGAGAGAGAGTATGTGAACAAAGAAAATAGTGGCAAGAAGAAATGGGTGATGTATATTGTTAATGAGACATAAATTAGTACTCTTATTCTTGTATCTATGACTTAAAAGGCGAGTTCTATATCAAAGTATCTTTTGAAAAAAATATATAAATTATTTATCTTTTGATAAGTTTCTAAAAATTCATTTAATTAATATGAATTTCAAGGTAATGTTTGTATTTAAAATTTTCAGAATTAAATTCAATACAATTCAGATTCTAATTTCAATAAACTTATAATTGAATTGAACTTCTCGATAAGATAAATCCAATGACACCAAAAATTATCTGATATGGGTCCAAATGACCTCGAACCAAGCATTTGAAGAATATATATGAAAACTTTACAACAATAACAGAAGGACCAAACGGTCTCCAAATCTTACATGATTATAGTCAAATTGATTAGTCAAAGGAGGCAAATCTAATGATTCAAGATCTATAGACATTAAGATATTCAAATATTTGATAAATAATTTATGATCAAGGGGTCAATATGGGATGTTTGAATCAGGGTATTTTATTCCAATCAAATTTATCAAAACACCTCCTCTCAAAAAAAGCTATAAATAAGATTCTATCGTCTACATGAGGCACGTCAAGAGCCGAGAGATCTTGAGAACTATATTTTATCGCCCAATAATAGCCATCGACGAAAATCATTAATAACCGCAACCATCATCACTAGACTATTGGCATCTAGGCCTATCATTTGGCTTAAATTATCCAATTATAGACACCAAACCTCTATTTCATTGTCATTGATCATCAACTGCCTCATAAGTCATTCGGTTCTAATTGCAATACTCTAATCGATAAGATCTGCTCTTGTTGTATCCTTCCTCGGGAATGTGAAGTATCTGATCAATCATTTATTTACATTCATATGCATGCATAATTAATCCATAATGAAAATGTTTTTAAAATAATTATAGATAATTTTCATAAAATAAATACTTAAATTCATCATAAAAATATTACACCTATTTTGTCTTGAGATATCACCAAAAAATTATCTTGATCGGGCACGAATCTCGAGGAAAAACTCAAGTTGGAAATTTCAAAAATTAATTTGGAGACCATTTAAACTCCGATTTTAGCAAGCTTATAGTCGAACTGAGCGTCTCGGAAATACGAATCCAACGACACCAAATTCAACTCAATCCGAGCCCAAATGAGTCCAAACCAAGTACCCGAAGCGCTGTTGGAAGCCTCGAACAGCAATTTGAGTTACCAAACGGTCTCCGATTTTGTCGATCTTATAGTCGAATCGAGCGGATCAACGAGACGAATCAAACGAGCCCAAGATCGCAGAATTCTGATACCATTAAGACCTTAAAATGCTCAATAAACGGTTCACGATCAAGGGATTCAATATCAGTCGTTCATCCGAATCACTCCTTATTTGCCCCTGATCCCTCATCTATTTACGGCCTATACCACTCCAGAAAAACTATAAATAGCCCCTCATTTCTCTTAAGGAGGGACCTAAGCCAAGAAGAGAAGAAGAGAAGAAGAAGAGAAGTCTAGGAGGGAATAGCTCCTCCTCGACCACCGCCGGAACACCGCCGGAATACCACCAGAACCTCGCCGGAGCTCTGCCCGACGCCCGAGCAACACCGGAATTCTGCCCGACGCCAGAATTCTACCCGACGCCCGAGTGACGCCGGAATTCTTTCCAAGTGACGCCGGAATCCTGCCGGACACCCGAGTGACGTCGGAACTCTGCTTGGCCTTGTAACTGATACTCATTGTAATCTGATCGTCCTGAATTTAAAGGACGAGTCAGCCTCGTGTATTTCAAACAACACTAGTGGAACTCTTTCAACTGGGCATGGCCTCGTGATTTTTCCCTTTTTCAGGGCTTTCCACGTAAAAATCCTGGTGTTCTTTCATTCTTCTGTTTGTGTGCTGGATATACGTACAACGCTGAGACGAAAATTTTTAACTCTATCGCCGCGTATATTCTAGTCCGCAACAGTTTGACGCCGTCTGTGGGAAACACTATCCCACACTCCTAAATATTATTTTCATGGCCAATAGGTGTAGCAATCGCCTCATAGGAGCCTCCCACTCCCACTCTCATCAATCCAGAAACCAGTCTATAAATCATGGACATCAAGTTTCTGCCTCCTTTTTTCTTGGGGGGCAACGCATTGCTGGAGAAGGTACCTCAGGGCCTTCTTTGGAGGAGCGAATCCGAAATATGGAAGAATCTCAAAACGAGATCATACAACTCCTGCGAGAGACTCGACAACCGGCACTAGCACCACAGGAGGAGGTTCTTCTCCCTCGAGATCCGCCATGGGTAGAAGCTGTTCAACTTGAACATCTTCAAACAGAAAATCCTCTTCCTCCGCCAAGGAGACATCCGCAGTCACATCAAGATAATGAACTGGCTGATACAGCGAGTTCTACCCATCCTTCGCACACAGGTCGGCAACCTCGTATTCCTTTGGACCTCCCCGAAGAGTTAGCCCGACCACACGTTGCTGAGCTCCCTCGCAATGCCCTTCGCCATGAACTACAATAATTAGTCCGAGAAGAGTTCCCTGCAGGAGGCATAAGGCAACCCCTTCGTCAGTGGGAAATACGCAGTCTTTATTGCATCTCAATCATTGGAAGATCGATCTCAGGGGGATTCGATCCGGCCTCTTCCATACTGGTTAACGTCGTCGAGCAAAGGCTCCGACATACAACCTCGGATAGGTCTCACATCCTTGGTGGATTCTCTCGACCTCTTCCATACATGTTAACGTCGTCGAGCAAAGGCTTCGACATACAACCTCGGATAGGTCTCACATCTTTGGTGGATTCTCTCGACCTCTTCTTTATAGGTTAACGTCATCAAGCAGGGCTCTGACATACAACCTCGGATAGGTCTCACATCCTTGGTGGATTCCCTCAATCTCTCATATGCAGGTTAACGTCATTGAGCAGGGCTCTGACATACAACCTCATATAGGTCAAACGTCATAGGAGGATGTCTTGTATCTTAATCATTGGAAGACCATTCCTAGGGAGATTTAATCTAACATCTTCCCTTAACATCATCAAGCAAGAGCTTTAACTTACAATCTCAGATATATCAAAGCATGTCTTACAGATGCAATAACAATTCAGCTCCCTCTAGGGGACAAATTTTCATATACAATATCATTGGAGTTACATAAATTCAGATTCAAATGTACATTTTTTCTCACTAGAAGTTGAAATCAAAAAGTACATTGGCATCATTCGTACAAGCTGCTATTATCAAGCAGGAAGAAACTTCGAAATGGTCAAAAATCCTTAGTGGATTCAATTGACCTATTCTTTATTATGCATTCAAGTATCTCGTACAACTTCTTCTTCCAAGAAAAGATGTAACTAGATCACCATTAGGCCTCCACTCAGTTTACACAATAAGTATATCGCCCGACTACTAACATAGCACACTGCTTTAACCCCTTGACTCAGGGATATATGATGTCGCCATCATCGACTTCTCGTTCAACTGCTAATAGCAGCACCCTTGAACTCTCTCCTTCTGCTCCCCACTTGGTCGTTAACTGCCAACAGACTTCCACCCAATCGTCCATCATCGACAAACTTCCGTTAAAATAGCATCGAAATTCTATTCGATGTTGAGCTTCCTCCCGTTGGAGGACTTCTACACATCGCAGGACTTTCATTGGAATTCTAACATATGTTGAGCTTTCTCCCGTCGCAGGATTTCTACCCGTCGTGGGACTTCTGCCCGCTGACGGATTTTTGTCGGAGTTCTACCCGACACCGTACTTCTTCCCGACATCGGACTTCTGCCCGTCGTCTGATGTTTGTTGGGCTTCTACCAGACACCAAATTTCTACCCGTCGTGGGACTTCTGCCTGCTGACGAATTTTCATCGGAGTTCTACTCAACGCCGTACTTCTTCCTGACGTCGGACTTCTGCCCGTCGTTGGATGTTTGTTGGGCTTCTACCCGACACCGAATTTCTACCCGTCGTGGGACTTCTTCCCGCCGACGGATTTTCGTCGGAGTTCTACCCGACGCCGTACTTCTTCCCGACGTTTGACTTCCGACCATCTTCAGACTCCCTCTGACTAACATCTCATTTCCACATGATCTCTTAAAGGAGAGAAATTTCTAACTCCTGTACAAGAGGAGGGGCTTTGTCTCAAGTAGGGAAAGTCACATACTGAATAACAACGGAATGCCTCAACTGTCAGAAAGTCAGAATGAGAGAAAAAAGAGAAGAAGCATCTAACTTCTGCGCAAAGAGAGGGGCGCCGAGTCTAGTAGGGAAAGTCACCTACTCAAAAACAGCGGAAGGCCTCAAAATGCCAAAAGTTAGAGGGGAGAAGAGATGAATACGATAACTTCTGCGCAAAGAGAGGGGCGCCGAGTCGAGTAGGGAAAGTCACCTACTCAAAAATAGCGAAATGCCTCAAAATCACAGAAGCTAGAAGGAGAAGAGAAGAGAAAAAAAGGGGTATTTTGTCCCCTACCCCAAGGAGGGTATTTATAGGATGAAAAGGGAAGAACAAGAGAGGGAAATATTGAAGAAAGAGGGGGAAAATGTTTGAAAATTGGAGGGAGGAGGCTTCTAAAAGGATTTAAAAAATTTTCAGAATTTTTTGGGCCAAAAATGATCATTTACGAATTTTTTTTTTAAAAAATTGTGGGCCCCACAAAAAAAAATTTGAAGGGGGCAACTGCTGTCGCGCGCCCGCGTGGGTGCCGCTGGCGGTGGCTGGCCGGCCAGTTTGGCCGCCTACCCGTTTCCGGGCTCCGATTTTGGGCCCGGACGGTCCAAATTCGACGTTTTTGGTGTCCTCGGACATGTTTTTCGATGTTCTGGACTCAATTTTGACACTTTCGGAGCTCAATGAGGCCTCTACAATCGAGTTTGAGCAAAATTATATCTTTTTGAACGTAATATTTTACGATTCGGCCAATGTAAAATGCCGGAACAAGTATTTTTGGACTCCTGGAGCTTCAATGTCCGAAAATAGGGGGCAACTGATATATCACCAAAAAATTATCTTGATCGGGCACGAATCTCGAGGAAAAACTCAAGTTGGAAACTTCAAAAATTAATTCAGAGATCATTTAAACTTCGATTTCAGCAAGCTTATAGTCGAACTGAGCGTCTCGGAAATACGAATCCAACGACACCAAATTCAACTCAATCCGAGCCCAAATGAGTCCAAACCAAGTACTCGAAGCGCTGTTGGAAGCCTCGAACAACAATTTGAGTTACCAAATGGCCTCCTATTTTGTCGATCTTATAGTCGAATCGAGTGGCTCGACGAGACGAATCAAACGAGTCCAAGATCACAGAATTTTGATACCATTAAGACCTTAAAATGCTCAATAAACGATTCACGATCAAGGGATTCAATATCAGCCGTTCATCCGGATCACTCCTTATTTGCCCCTGATCCCTCATCTATTTACGGGCTATGCCACTCCAGAAAAACTATAAATAGCCCCTCATTTCTCTTAAGGAGGGACCTAAGCCAAGAAGAGAAGAAGAGAAGAAGAAGAGAAGAGAAGGCTAGGAGGGAATAGCTCCTCCTCGACCACCGCCGTAACACCGCCGGAATACCACCGGAACCTCGCCGGAACATCGCCGGAACACCATTGGGCGCCCGAGGGATGCCGGAGCTCTACCCGGCGCCCGAGCAACACCGGAATTCTGCCCGACGCCAGAATTCTACCTGACGCCCGAGTGATGCCGGAATTCTTTCCAAGTGACGCCGGAATCCTGCCGGACACCCGAGTGACGTCGGAACTCTGCTTGGCCTTGTAACTGATACTCATTGTAATCTGATCGTCCTGAATTTAAAGGACGAGTCAGCCTCGTGTATTTCAAACAACACTAGTGGAACTCTTTCAACTGGGCGTGGCCCCGTAGTTTTTCCCCTTTTCAGGGCTTTCCACGTAAAACTCTTGGTGTTCTTTCATTCTTCTGTTTGTGTGCTGGATATACGTACAACGCTGAGACGGAAATTTTTAACTCTATCGCCGCGTATATTCTAGTCCGCAACATGTCTAAAATAAAATAAAATAAAATCGAGTCATTTCGATAAATAAAAATTGTTACGTCATAAAAAATCACCTTGATCTGGCATGAATCTCGAGGTATATTTAAATTGAAAATTGTCTAAATCCAATTTATGACCATCCGAACTTCTATCTCGTCAAATTTACAGTTAAACTGACTGTTTCAACGAGACGAATACAACGAGCCCAATATCATTTAATTTTGACATCAATAAAGCACTTAAGTGCTTGATGAAAACTTTATGATCAAAGGAATCAATATGGACTATTGGATGGAGCACTCCTAATTACACTAGTTTTTCTCCATATTAACAGAGCATGCCACTTCCAAAAACCTATAGATAGGCTCTCATTCTTCACATGAAAGGAGAGAAAAAAAAAGAGAAAATAATGGAGTTCTCTAACATTTTCCAACCATCGCCGCTGATGAAGACCACCATCTATTACTACCGTTGACCACCAACTATTGCCACTCACAACCACAATTACTACTACAGACAACCACTATCATCTCCAGAATACTATCAAGATTTTCCTCTGCTGTTGGGTACATTTGTCTGCATGTTGGCACTTTCTAAAATTCCTCACTAAAAGATTGAACCCTATTGTTGGATATAACTATTCAATCTTTATACTCTTCCTCTTCTTCAACAGTGAAGAAGGGAATATCTTTGTATCACTTACTACATAGTGGATTTTGTAACTGGGCTAGGCCCCGTGGTTTTTTTTTCTCTTTCAGGGTTTTCCATGTAAAGCGTTCTCTGATCTTACTATTTTTATATGTTCGTGTTGAATCTTTATATACAACTAAGATGTGAAACATACATCCTACCGACTCAAATTTTCTGGCATGTAATAATAATAATAATAATAATAATAATAATAATAATGAATTAAAACATTTATCATAATAAATCCCATTTATAAGAGGGATATTTTTAAGTTGGAGCACCTAATGAGCCTAATTTAGCGGGAGGAGCACGTAACGAGCAAAATTTAAGACCGAGCAGATGCGCCAAAGTTTATGCTGCAGTCTGAATGTGCTATATATTTCGGTGCAATCTATGAATGCGCCAACAGTTTTCGTGCAATTAGAATGCGCCAATAGCTTTGGTGCATTCTTTAGACAGTCCGAGTAGATTCGGTTTTTCCGAGTGCGATTTCATGTGCGTGCGAGGGGAATGCGTTGTCGGGGCCGGGCAGCAAGCCTGCTTAGGGTTTTGGCTGAATATATAAACCCATTCAGTTTGCAGGAGATTTCATCCGAGCTGAAGCATAGAGGTTTCATTTTTTATTAAGCTTGTGAGGTTAGTGTTGTTACTTATAATTACTATTTACATTTTTCAGTTGAAATATGTAGATTTAATTTATTTATGATATTTGCATTTAGTTTTTATTCTGTTATTTGTAATGATAATTATTTTTATTTCATTTTGAAGTTGTATTTATTTAATTCTCTTAAATTTACTATTTTACCTGTCGATGTCGATGTTAAGAACTTACATACGACCAAGTAGCAATTGAAATTTTAAGTAATTTTGGTTACATACGGCCAAATTTTTTATCTATTTAGAACTTTCAATTTTGACTTATATAATATTTTACATTTCAGTCAAATATTTATACTATGAGAAAAGAAATATTATTTTAAATAAGCTAAAATGAATAGTTTTTAAACTTATACTATCGCATAAAGCATGAATTACTTATGAGATGAAGTGTGAGCCAAATTAAAGATGCTATTAATATCTAAATATATAAAATAAATTTAATCTCCTTTTAGAATTAAAGTATGATTATAAATAAAGAATAATTTTATATCTAACATAAAATTTGAATTTAAACTTATACTTTCATCACACATAAATTCATTATCTAATCTTTGAAGTCGAAATAGTATAGAGTCACAAACGAAAATACAAAGCACGAAAGACCTAACAGAAAACATGTGAGAATAGGTTAAAATTTGAATTTAAAATTGAACTTGCAATACTATCTACATATCAAAACATATTATACAATTTGCACCATAATCTTTAGGTGCATTTGAATGAGGGTTTTAATAAGAATCTAAAGCAAAATATAAAAATCATGGTAAACATAAGATCATAACTAAACCCAAACATACACCATAAACTAAAGCATTCATGTCTTAAGCAATATATTATTTATTTTAAAATTTAAACAAAAAAAATCATTTCTTAAGCAAGATCTAATGTCAATTTCAACAATAATTACTTGAAATGCAAATTAAATAAAACCAAATTATTAATGGTTCAAGATAAATTTTATGAACATAATGGAATCATAGAAATATTTCAACATTTGATAGATTTTATAATCTTGAAGCATTTTTAATAGAAAGGTAAGCTAAAAGAAAATTTAATTTGAAGGTATAATATTCAAGATTACATAGGATGGATTTTTAAGAACAAAATTGATGAAATCAGAACAATCAATTTCACAAAATATGGATACAATGCAAAATTTGCTTAGGATATTATGTAAAATAAACTGAGAAGATACTTGTCAGTCAACTGTTATAAAAATTATTTGTGTGATCAATGTAAGAACTTTAAACAAGATGACCATATTATGTTTCAATATTTTATTAGTTTCGAAATAGCAGGAGTCAAACATAATTTTTCAAGAGATTATTTTATATCAATAGCTATTTCATTAAAATGTCTTAGGAAATAAATTATTTATGATTTGAGCTATAATTCACCAATCATGATAGATGAGAGGTACAAAGTTTTAGATTTTTTAATATATTTCAATTATCCTCTTCGGGACTATGGCACATTTGCTTAGTATTTTTAAGGAAAAGCTTTATATTCATCAACAATTATCACATAAGCATGAATTCCTTATGAGATGATGTCTAAGCCAATTGAAGATGCTTTTAATATATAAAATATATTAATATACTTTTAGAACTAAAGTATGATTATAATATAAAGAATAACTTTGTATGTAACATAAAATTTGAATTTAAATTTGAACTTGCACTAATATCTACATCAAAATCTATCCTAAAATTTGCATCATATTCTGTACATGCACTTGAATGATAAACTTAATAAGAATCTAAAGCAAAATCTAAAATTGAAGTTAAACACAACATCATAACTAAAACCAAACATAAATCATAACCTAAACAATTAATGTCTTAAGCAAGCTCTAATATCAAATTCAGGAGAAACAAATGATTGCATTTAAAAGTTATAATTTGAAGGACAAAAATTGTCAATTTCATGTAAACTCGTTACCAAAATATAGAAAAATAATTCAGCACAGATAAATTCATTATCTACCCTTCAAATCATAAACCAATCCTTTGATGTAGAGAGTCAGACAATATGCCTATAGTAGGGGTCAAGCATTGAGCTGATTGCAATGATCGAGCTACACTTTATTGGAGATAATAGGTATATATGTTGTTGGGAGCAAATATCGGACAACATGATGGATGGGGCCAAACCCTATGTAGATTGCAATAGTCTAGAGGCATACTCATAGTGTCAACTAAGTGGAAATCCGATAAGACTCCAATCTTTTCTTGAATGAGTTGAAAGAGATGCTTCAATAATTATGCGTTTCTTTAGGCGGTGGATTAATAAATACAACAGGAATTTCTCCTTCTAAAAAAGGTCTTCCTGGGCATGTGCTCCTTCACCAGAATTCATTTTAATGTACAGGATGATGTTGATGAAAGCACTACAATCTTCTTCACTTTCAGATTCTAGTATTAGATGAAGACGACTGCATGTTTAAATATGATGTAGAGCTGTACTATATATACATCCATTAATATTATATATGGATTTGAGATGTTTATATGAGCTTGAAGCTTACTTTTAATTTATTTGAAGTAATTACTATTTTATCTTTACGTAAGAATACTTTTGATTTGTGAACTTGTCCCCTAGAAGAAACTAAGTTTTAATGCTTTTTTTTTTAATATGCTTTGACATATTGCCCCCAGTTAGAGCAACTATATTAAATGAATTTTATTCCTTATATAATAGCCTTCTGAGCTTTTTTAGATAAGAAATTTGTAATGTAATGAATTATTGAAGTTGATAAAAATAAAGAGCCAATTTAACAGATATAGTAGAATAATATAAATAATAAGTATAGTAGTTGATATATATTAAAATTTAAAATCTTAGAATATTAAAACAATATAATTTCATTAATTAATAAATAATAATATAATATAAAATAATTAATTAATTAATAATACATTCTATTACTTAGTATGTATACCTTAATAATTATTAAAATGCTCAAACTTTCAAAACCAAAAGTTCAAAAGTAAAAAAATTAAATTAATTAGATATCTAATTATTGTATTATAATTAATTAATAAATTATATTAAAGGTCTTTGAAAGTTAAGAATATATAATTTATCTACAACAAATTTAAAAAATCAATATTGAAAGTAATTTTCATAATTCAAAATATAAAAATAATTAAATATAATTAATGTATATAAAATTCTAAATTTTGATAATTGATGTTAAGCTATAACAGTTAATGAGTACAAAATTTAAAATTTTGATAATTGATGTGAAGTTAGCATTATAATTCATTAATTGATATTTATTCTTTAAAAACTATTAATCTTTTATAAGTCTGAGAGCTGACATTTTTTGGGACAATTAGGCCAATTAAGGCAAACTCTCACACACATCACATACGTAAATTTCATCAATTAATTATTATATTATTATTATTTAAAAATTTTAATTTAAAATATAATCAAATAAATAAATTTGAATGATTGAGATTTAAAATAATAAGAGTTAAATGAATGGTCAGAATTTTATTTAAAAAAATTCAAACCATTGTTATAATAGTGGTATAAAAATATAATTAATTTATATAAACTTTTAAATTTTGATAATTGATGTTAATCTGTTATGATTAATAATAACAAAATTCAAAATACCAATAATTGATATGAAGCTATTTTTATAATTCATTAATTGACATTTAATATCTTTCATAACTATAAAACTTTTGCAAGTTTCAAATCTAACATTTTAAAAATAAAAATTTAAATTAATTCATTAATTAATTATTACATTATTAATTGAAATTAATTTCTTAATATCCGTTAAACTTGCATTTGAAAAAAATAAAGAAATTAATTAATTAATTATTACATTTTTATTTAGAAGTTTTTTTATTTAAAATCTAATTAAATTGAAATGAAAAAATTTGAATGGTTAAGATTTAAAATAATAAGAGTTAAATAAATGTCGATATTTTGTTTGGAAGAAACTCAAGCTACTTTTATAATAGTAATATATATTAATTAATACAAAATTTAAAATCTTGATAATTGATATGAAGCTAGCATTATAATTTATTAATTTATATTTATTTTTTGATGACTATTAAACATTTGTAAGTTTCGAAACTTGCATTTTGAAATAAAAAAAATTAAATTAATTAATACATCATTAATTGATATTTATGCTTTAATAACGGTTAAACTTTATAAGTTATATTTTAAAAATAAAAAGTTAAAGAAATTAGTTAATTAATTATTACATTATTATTTAGATATTGTTTTATTTAAAATCGAATTAATTTGAAATGAATAAATTTGAATAATTGAGACTTAAAGTAATAAGAATTTAATAAATTGTCATAATTGTCAAGGGGGCCTAGGGGCGCAAGGACCTCCAGTGAAGGCACAAATACTCATCAAGAAGGAAGATCCCATTAGATAAAATTCTTGGTTTCCGCCTTGGCCGTCCAAGGAGAAAGATGGAGGATTGTTGGCTTCACTCATCATAGTCCAAAATGCAAAAACCACCAAAATGCGGATGCCAGAATCAATAGAGAAAAGCAGGTAAATGATCTTTAAGCTCATCAAAATTCTTCCACTTTTTTGCCTTTAATCTGATAGCATTTCTGACCGAGAGACAAAGGGCAAAAGGAGAAACCCAATTAGCAGAGAAACGATGATTGTTTCCTTCTTTCCAGAGTAAATACACCAATGAGCAAACAACAAAGTAATAAAACTTCTTATCCTTATTATTGTATCCTTGCAAGATCGTAATGTGCTCCAAAACTTGAAGTAAAGTAGGGGCCTCATAAAAAATAAATCTAGCTGTGAGAGTAACTTGAAAATTACCAAAAATGAGAAATCACATTCAAAAAATAAGTGTCTATGAGATTCCATTGAATTGAGACAAAAAAAGCAAGAAGATGGAATATCAATATTTCTCTTAATAAGCAAATCCATTGTTTTTAATCTCTCAATAATTGCCATCTGAGCATAAAAAGAGAAACGAATTGAATGTCATTTATGCCAAATGAATATGTGCCATGAACCAACTGGTAAATGCTCGAAAGAATTGGCCATAAAAAAAATGATGAGAAGGACTGGACAAGCCAACCCAGACAATAGTCAGTTGCTCTGAAATGGAGATAATAAAAATTTCATCTTGAGCAGGCAATGGAATGGCATTAGGAAGCTTCCAGGTGTTATGCTGTATGAAATTTTTAATAGGGCCGTTAGAGAGCCCTAGGAGGATTGAAAAGCTCAGATAGAGCTTTACCATTACTCTACAGGTCCCAATACATCGACAAATTGCTGTAATGGGTAATATTGAATGCCAATTTATTTTTAATCTTAAGAGCAACAAAGCAAATAAGTTTCCACTGTTTGGAAGCCTGAGTAGGTGGAGGCTTCCTAGGAGATATGAATTTCCCTCTAAACCAATTAGCAATGCCAGAATCCTAAGAAAGCATACACCATAAC
Organism: Dendrobium chrysotoxum; assembly: GCA_019925795.1. NCBI lineage: Eukaryota > Viridiplantae > Streptophyta > Magnoliopsida > Asparagales > Orchidaceae > Dendrobium > Dendrobium chrysotoxum. The sequence goes on along the minus strand of CM034300.1, from coordinate 2,892,903 downwards.
AAAGAGCATGAGAAGCTATGATAAAGTGAGTCAATAGAAGGTATCCCAAGACCCCCAGCAATCTTAGGTTTGCAAGCAATGGACCAAGAAATTAAGTGCATTTTCTTGTCTCTGGTGTTGCCTTGAAACAGAAATCTAGAGCATAGTTTCTCAATGGCTTTACAAGAATTTTTTAGAATAATAGAGCCCCTTATCCAATAAGCCAAGGTGTTGGAAACAGTGAATTTGAGAAATTGAATCCTACTTGCAAAAGATAAAAATTTGACTTTCCAACCATCCAGAAGAGTAGAAAGCCTACTCATAAGAGGTTGGAAGTGAGTGAAGTTTAATTTTTTAGGAGAAATAGGGAGCCCAAGGTATGTAAGAGAAGGGGCACTGGTAGATATTCCAACGATAGAAAAAATCTCCAATTGATTGTTGGAATGAGGTGAAAAAATAATGAAGCTTTATTAGGATTAATCTGGAGAGCTGAAGCATTAGCAAAATTCTCAAAAATTCTCTTTGAGGTTACCAACATTATGCGTAGAGCTAACACCAAACATCAGAACATCATCTGCATAAAGCAAATGATTAAATTCTTGACCATTGGAGGAAATGACAATAGAAGGGGTACGTTGAGGATCAAAAAGGATACAAGAGAGAGCGTCCATGACAATACAAAATAATAGAGAGGAAAGCGGGCATCCTTGTCTAAGTCCAGAAGAGGACTTGAAGAATCCTTCAAGGGAGCCATTAAGGCAAATAGAAAAATAAATATCATTAATGCAGTATTTAATCCATCTCAAAAACTTCTCGGGGAATCCTTTTTGTCTCATCCGGTAAATAATAAATTCCCTGGACATTGAATCAAATGCTTTAAGTATATACAGTTTTACACAAAAAAGATTTCTAGATGTTTTGAAATCTCTCAAAATCTCGGATGCTAGAAGAATATTATCAGAAGCACATCTCTTGAGAATAAAGCCAGCTTGGCTTTAATGTATGATAGTGGGCAAGACCTTTTTTAATCTGTTAGCAAGAAGGTTAGCAACAATCTTGTAAAATACATTGCAAAGGAATATTGGTCTATAAGTCTGAGATGTTAAGAGGCATGAGTGCATTTAGGGATTAAGGTAATGGCAGTGGCCTTAGCCCCTCTTGGAAAATGACCATAATTGAAAAAAAAAAAAATTTAACAGCATTGCAGACTTTAATCCCCACAATATCCCATAAGAGCTTATAAAATTCAGTAGTGAAACCGTCAGGGCCAGGGGATAAAGAGGAAGGTAAAGAGAAGACCACCGCTTTAATGTCATCATTGGTGAAATGGCTACCAGAAAATCATCAAGATCCTAAGAAATAAAGTGTCCAGGGGGAATAACAGACTGATCAACACAAGGCGAAGTAGGAGTATTAAACATATTGCTAAAGTGTTGAATAAGAGCTTGAGCAATGTCATGGTGAGGGGAAAAGAGGTCGTTAGGTGTAGAAAGCTCTTTTAACGCATTAAGATTTTTCATGGATCTGATTTTTGCATAAAGAAACCCAAGGTCCTCTTCACCATGAGAAAACCACTTAACTTTACCCTGCTGAAGCATCCAAGAGACCCAAGAGGCTTGAAAGGAAGAGAGCACTTCAGTAATTTGTTTCAAATTTGAGTTAAGAGTGGGGTCTCAATGATACTTTTGAATTTCTGAGAGGCTTTTCCAGAATCAAACTTGATCACGTGCAAGCGACGACCGCTGGTCAACCACGGAAGCTTCACCCTTCTTCTTAAATCCGCAATCTTCCACGGAATATACACCCAAACTCAGGCCGACCAGCGGCTGCAAAACTCCGGTGAGAACATATCCAATGGCCAGAAAGCTGGCACATTTCTTGTTAGTCTTCTTTTCTCCCCTCTTCTTTCATAAAACATCTGCCCGAACGGCATCAAGCGAGAAGCAAATCATCCTCAACATCAAAAAAGATTGGGGGAACCCTCTTTCGCTCAGCTCATGGAACCTCACCGGCGACCACTGCAAATTCAGCGGAATATCTTGCTCTGATGATGGCTTCGTCGAGAGCATAAACCTTTACAATAGTAACATCTCTTTCCCGATCCCTGCATCCATCTGCGATCTCAAAGGTCTCGTCTTTCTCAATCTCTCCGACAATAACATCCCCAACGAATTCCCCATCGTTCTCTATAACTGTTCCAAGTTGCAGGAGCTCGACATCTCCGACAACTACTTTTTCGGCGAGCTCCCGGTCGACATCGACAAAATGCCAAGCAATCTCACACATCTGTTGATCTCCGGCAACAGCTTCACCGGCGACATACCCACAACCATCGGCCGGCTTCCGGCGATTAAGTTGATTAAGCTTAGTTATAATCTGTTCAACGGTACGATTCCGGCATCAATGGGGAATCTTTCGACACTGGAGACTCTAATGCTGGCTCAGAACCCCTTTTCTCCGGGGCAGATTTTGCCAGAATTCGGCAACTTGACGAGTCTGACATATCTTTGGATGTCAAACATGAGTCTTTTTGGCGAAATCCCGAAGAGTTTTGGGAAGCTTGTGAATTTGGAACATCTTGATCTAGCAATGAATTCGCTTGTTGGTGAGATTCCGGCAAGTATTTGGATGATAAAACCGCTGAAATATCTTTACTTGTATGCAAACAATCTCACCGGAGAGATCAGTATGACGGTCGCCGCCGAGGGGTTGGTCGAGATCGATCTTTCCATAAACAGTCTCACCGGATCAATACCGGAAGCTTTTGGGGAGCTGCAAAACCTTACTATTCTCTTCTTGAACTACAACAATCTTTCCGGTGAAATTCCGGCGAGCATCGGCCGCCTACCGAATTTGTTTGACATAAGGCTCTTTAATAATAATCTTGAAGGTGTTCTGCCGCCTGAAATGGGAAAGTATTCCAAGCTGTGGAACTTCGAGGTGGACAAAAATATGTTAACCGGCGAGCTACCGGAGCATCTCTGCGATGGAAAGGCACTGGCTAACTTAGTTGTCTGCTACAACCAGCTCACCGGCAAACTGCCAGAGTCTTTAGGAAGCTGCGATACGTTGCTTACTGTCCAGATAAATAACAATCAGTTCACTGGCGAGTTACCGGCTGAAATGGGGAAGTATTCCAAGCTGAGGAATTTCGAGGTGGACGACAATATGTTCACCGGCGAGCTACCGGAGCATCTCTGCGATGGAAAGGCACTGGCTAACTTAGTTGTCTGCCACAACCAGCTCACCGGCAAACTGCCACAGTCTTTAGGAAGCTGCGATACGTTGCGTACTGTCCAGATAAATAACAATCAGTTCACTGGCGAGTTACCTGCTGGAATTTGGTCGGCGGCAAACCCATATCTTGTGATTACAAGTCAAAACAATCTCACTGGAACTCTACCGGACAAACTCCCCGCGAATCTAACATGGCTTGAGATCCAACATAACCAGTTTTCCGGAGGGATCCCATCGTCGGCGGGAGCTCTTTTGTACTTCTACGGCGATGATAACAGTTTTTCGGGCGAGCTTCCGGCTAACTTCTTTGGCATGTCGTTACTTAAACAACTCTCACTAAGCAGAAATCATATCTCCGGCGATATCCCGGCGGAAATCGGGTCTCTTAAACACCTCAGCTTTCTTAGTCTCAGCGACAACCGCCTGTCTGGCCACATACCTGATACAATGGGATCCATGATACTCAACACCCTCGACCTCTCAAAAAACCAACTTTCCGGCGAGATCCCTTCCAATCTCGGCGCCCTGAAACTCAACCTCTCCTTCAACGACTTCACCGGCGAGATCCCTGTCCAATTTCAAAACCAAGCTTACGAACAGAGCTTCCTTGCAAATCCAAACCTATGCACCTTCAACTCCATTTCCAGCATCCAAATTTGCAAGAACCGATCAAAAAAACTCTCAACCGGCCTCCTCATTCTCTTCTCCATCCTCGGCGCACTCATTTTGTTTGGCATGTTCCTCCTCTGTTTCCTCAAAACCCAAGAACGCCGCAAGCGTAAAAAAGTTCGCGCCATTCCGTCAGACTGGAAACTCACCTCGTTCCAAGCATTCAATCCCAATGAAGCAACCATCTTCTACAGCCTCACCGACGAAAACCTCGTCGGAAGCGGCGGCGGCGGCGAAGTCTACCGCGTTTCTCTCAACGGCGAAACCGTCGCCGTCAAAAAAATGTACAATGCTCGCAAGCTCGATTCATATCTCGAAAAGCAATTCGAAGCCGAAGTCAAGATCCTCGGCTCCATCCGCCACGCCAACATCGTGAACCTTCTATGCTGCATCTCCAGCGAGAATTCAAAACTTCTCGTCTACGAATACTTGCAAAACGGCAGCCTTGACAGGTGGCTTCATCGCCGGCAACGTGGAGACGCACCGCCGCTCGACTGGCCAACGAGACTCCAAATTGCCTTCGGCGCCGCCAGAGGACTCAGTTACATGCACCACGATTGCTTCCCGCCGATCATACACCGAGATGTGAAATCAAGCAACATAATTCTCGACCCCGAATTTAAAGCCAAGATTGCAGATTTTGGGCTTGCAAGGATTTTAGAAAAGGGTGGAGAGCCGGAGACCGTGTCCGTCATGGCGGGGTCGTTTGGGTACATGGCGCCGGAGTGCGGGAAAATTAGGAAGGTGAATGAAAAGGTAGATGTTTACAGCTTCGGAGTGGTGCTTTTAGAATTAGTGACGGGGAAAGAAGCAAGGGATGGCGGGGAAGAGGAAGATGAGAATTTGACGGATTGGGCATGGAGAAGGTATAAGGACAGAGGGGCGGTGGTAGATGAGGAGATTGCCGGAGAGTCGCTAGAGTGGATAGAGGAGGCGGAGGCGGTGTTTAAGTTAGGGCTTATATGTACCGTATCGGATCCGATTGCTAGGCCGACGATGAAGGAGGTGATGCAGGTATTAATGAAGTTGGGCTGCGGCGGCGTTTCTGGCGGCGGATATGCCGGCAGCGGCAGCGGAGGTACAAGGAGGGAGTCCGCTGTTGGAGTATAAGATGGTTAATCGGAAGAAAGAGGCTGCAGATGTTATGGAAGATAGTGATGACAGTGGAATTGGTCGACATACGATATTGATTCTCGGTTGTGAATAAAGATTCTCCGGCGCGTGGCGGAGAGGGCGGCGGCTTCTCTCAACGCCAACGACTGCTGCTCTGCTCCCTTATCTTATTGTTTGGGACTGCTTTCTTTAATGTTTTTTTAAAGCAGTTTTGTACTAAAAAAACTTCTATTAACAACAATAAGAAAGGGCAAATTATAAAAAGGAGCATATTTTATGTGATTATAAGCTTAAGGAGCACGATTAGAAAATAATTTAAAAAGGAGCAAATACGGAACTTAATTATCCGGTTTTAATAGAAACCGTAACTTTATTATCCGGTTTCAGCTTTGACAAAAATTTTAAAAATAAAAAATATATAAACAACAACAACAACAATATCAAGTCTTTATCCCACTACGTGGGGTCGGCTACATGAATCCTTTTTCTCCATTGTGTCCTGTTAAAAGTCAAATTCTCGTTTAAATCTAATAAAGAAAGATCATTTCTAATATTTTCTAACCAAGTCTTTTTAGGTCTACCTCTACCTTTCTTAACATAAGTCAAATCTAAGACCTCTACTTTCCTAACCGGGTCATCGGGAGGCCGCCGTTTTACGTGACCAAACCATCTAAGGCGACTCTCTCTAATCTTATCTTCCACTGGAGCTACTCCAACCTTTTCACAAATATGCTCATTTCGTATCCTATCTCTAAGGGTAAAGCCACTCATCCACCTGAGCATCCTCATCTCTGCAACACTTAACTTAGAATTATGCTTCTCTTTTAATGGCCAACATTCGGCACCATAAAGCATTGCAGGTCTCACCACCATCTTATAGAATTTTCCCTTAAGTTTGAGGGGTACTTTTCTATCACACAATAAGCCTGATGCATTCCTCCACTTCAACCATCCAACTTGGATTCTGCTGATAATATCCCCATCTATATCACCATCACTCTGAACAATAGATCCAAGATATCTAAAATGTGTACTCTTATTAATGACTTGACCGGCCAAAGTCACAATGCCCTCACTAGGTCTATTATTACTAAAATTACACTCCATATATTCCGTTTTAGATCTACTCAAGCGAAAACCTTTAGACTCTAAGGTTGACCTCCACAATTCTAGTTTACCTTCAACTCCCTCTCTAGTCTTATCAACAAGAAGAATATCATCAGCAAAAAGCATACACCAAGGTACATCCTCTTGCAAATGTCTAGTGAGAACATCCATGACTAAAGCAAAAAGATATGGGCTTAAGGCTGATCCTTGATGTAATCCAACCGAAATAGGGAAATACTTGGTCAAACCACCTTGTGTTTGAACACAAGTAATAGCTCCTGCATACATATCTTTAATGATTTGAATATAAGCGTTATTAACTCTTTTCTTTTCAAGAACTCTCCATAGCACTTCTCTTGGAACTTTATCATATGCTTTTTCTAAATCAATAAATATCATATGTAAATCCTCCTTATTCTCTCTATATTTCTCCATCAAACCTCTTAATAAATGTATGGCTTCCATAGTAGACCTACCCGGCATGAATCCAAATTGATTTTGAGAAACATTAGTATCACGCCGCAAACATGATGCAGGCCCTGCTAGGACATCGAACTTTCACATACCCCCGACTTCAACCCTACGGTTGTTACTTGTAATCTGATCACTCTTAGAGGCGAGTCAGCTCTTTGTAATCTACTCAAATTCTAGTGGAATCATTTCAACTAGGTCAGGCCCCATGATTTTTTCCCTTTCCAGAGTTTTCCACGTAAAAATCTTGTGTTCTCTGTGTGTGAGCTGGATATTCGTGCAATGCTAGGACGTAAAATTTAATCTCTATCGCCACGTATATTCTAGCCCATAACAATACTGAAGATAAATGGAAAATCTCTTAACAACATGACCATTACTAATAGTAATAATAAATTAATGCACTAAATAATCAGCTCCGAACCATAACCACATGCTATAATATTAAAATTTTGAAGGTTGCTTGATTCAATGAAGGACCTGAGAGGGCACTGTTCTCCTTCCTGTTGTCATGCTGATCCGAGTGATAAAGTTGATCAAGTCAAATTAAGAAATGGTGAGGTGGAAATTATAATTATTCCAAGAAAGTATGAGAGGTTGCAGCAAGTGAAAAGGAGTGCTGATGAAAATAGTTAGCGGGCTTAGCACTTTGAGTTGGTTTTAATTCTCTAATCCATCTACCGATCAATAGTTTGCAATAATCCCAATTGCTTAATAATCTTTATGAACACCCCAATTAAGAACATTATTTCTTTTAAAGAACCTCTAACATTTTAGCAACTAAGCAAATATAAAACCATTGAACAAGCATATCATAACACCCCGTAATCCATAAATCAGCAACTCTCTGTAGTTGCTAATGAAGTATCTATCAAAATTTTCTCTACTTCTAACAATACAACATATAATGATTTTTTTTTTTGTTTCTTGAATAATAAAATCATAGTGATTCAGGATATATATATATATATTTATATATTGATTTTGACATAAATTGTATCCAAAAATAAATAACCTCTTATACTTGCAACTATGTATTAACGTCAAAGTCATTAGAAACATTTTCAAACAGATCTAAACTTGATTCGAATCCATTTTAAACTTGAGAATGGCCATAATTGTTGGGTTTCTTTGAAACGCTCAACATTTGAATCAACATGATTAATTTGACCTATCCTAATTTACTTGATTCAACTCATCGTTCCAACCCCTGAAGTTCCATCACTCCCCCACGAACTCATCTTCTCCTTCACTTGTCGCTAATCTCATCAATGATTGTCCAATGAGCTCTATCATGAACATTTCTCCTTTACATGGTATCGTTCATATCAATGCTCGTCTCCACAAGCTTACACAAAAACTCATTTTTTCCTTCATAACTTATTGATCACATCAATGCATGCACCCAACAAACTCTCGCACAAACTCATCTTCTCCTTCACATACAAACGATCCAGTTGATGTCTTGCCCAATGAACATCGGTGCCAACTCCTATCACAAACCCTTAGCCCCAATTAGAAACTTGATTGGACTAAGAGTCGAATAAGTTCAAGTCAATTCAAGCTAATTTAAGGTGTCTTCAATTTTAATAATAATCCTCGATTACAAAAGACTATCTTTTATTGAAAATAATTTCAATAAAAATGAATATTCATTTATATTTCTTCAAATAAATATATATTCACGTGCATTTAATGCATGGACATATAAAATCAATCAACATATCCATCTATCCAACATACATAACTCATAGATTAATCAAAGAGCCAAAAAGAATTGGCCAATCAAATGGGAAGATGACATTCAATTGTTACACTAAGATTAAAAGAAGGAGTTAAAATAACATCAGAGAACAATTTACTCCGTTTGACATCTCCACCCCTAACTTTAATAAGGCTACCCTCAATTATTTTCTAAGACCTTTTTCAATGTTTTCACTCCACATGATAACTTCACCTTGATCTTCAAAATACTCTAGTTTGCTGTTTTATCTAGTAATGGAACAATGCAAGCAATCTTTGATGCTACAAGAAAACCAACTCTAAGTTTATATTTGTACAATGTTGAATTCTCAATTTTTGTCTGAACTATCATTTTTCTTATACCAAAAGGTGATTGTTACCATTTTTATCATCGTTCTCAAATGCTAGCTCTTTCTATGATTGCTTTTACAAAATATTTTTGATTAAACGACTCAAGCCTATTAGGTGGAATATCATTTATCTCGCTCAATTTAAATTTATCAAACAGAAATAAATCTCTAACATCATCATACTTAACCTGGGGCTCTAATAAAAAATGATGAAGGTAAAGTGTGGATAAATTTATTATCTAATTTTTAAAGTCAAAAGAGTAGAGATCCTTTGAAGCCGAAGAGTAGAGATCCAAAAACTAAATGCAAACAACGAAAGGAAAATAGGTGAGGAAAGATTAAGATATTATATATGATGGAAAGTTACCTCATGGATATGCTAACCATTTCTGATGCATACCGTTTCAAAAGGATGGAGAGGGATAAAAGATTTGACGGTTACCTTAGAGAGACTCAAACTGTTTCCGAAGAGTTTGACACTTTCCTTGCATCGAAAGGTTGTAGAAGAGTTGGACACTTGAAGTGTTGTAGAAGTTAAAGAGAGCTAATGAGAAGACGAATGTGGGATGAAGCTAGGGCAAGTTACAGAAAAACAAAAGAATCGATATTTATCGGAGTGGTCGATAGTTTCTTTCATAGAGAGAGAAAGCATAGAAGTTAGAGCTAACGGAGAAAAAGCTTGTGGGACGAAGCTAGGGCAGACAAAGGAGGAAATGGGCAGGCGAAATAAAAGTAACGGCGGGAATCATGAGCAATTGCTTTAAATGAAATATGCTTTAAAAAAAAAAGAAAAGAAAGATTATTATGTTATTAATTATTTGAAAGCAGTTTTAAAATTTGTAATTAATTGATTCGAGATGGTTTGATATAGAAACCAATTTAAAAATTCCATAAGGTAACCGTCATTACTTAAAAATTTTTATAGAGAAAACATGCATTACTTTGTTTTAATTATTACTTGAAGAAAATGTAGTAATGTTACTTAAAATTTATCACAAAGCAATTAAAGCACAGAGATCAAGAAAATATAGTAATTTAATGATTTAAGAATTTATTATATAGAATAATTATTAAAATTAATGATTTTATTATATTTTTTAAAGTTAAAAAATAGAATGAAGGGATAAGATAATTCTAGAAGAAATAAAATGAATGGCTAAGATTTGATGTGGAAGAAAACTCAAATCCCTTTTATAATATATATATATATATATATATATATATATATATTAAATTTATTTTAAAATTAATGTCATATAAATTTATTATATATACCATTAACTTAAAAATAAATTTAATGAAATAACCTTATAAAATTTGTTCTATATATTTGAATTAATATGTTAAATTATACAATACAATTCATGATTCCTTCCTTGACTAAGTTACATGCAGTACTTAAGCATTCAAAATAATAATGAGTTATTACTAACTTTTCTTGGTTTTATTTGACACAAATACCCTACATACATTTGAAATGCAGGATCAGGTGGGCGCTAATGTTGGGGGCATTTTCGTCAATCACAAGCTGAAGCTCCTTTGAATCTTCCGTTGCCTTTTAGCGAATACATACATCATTAAAAAAAAATTCAAATTTGACCGTGCCGTTATCGCCTTCATAAAAAATAAAAAACCGGACAAACTGACCAAACCGGTTTTTCTACTTCCGAAAAAGAACCGGCTTGGTGTTTTAGTAAATATAGCGAAACAAGGGGGCTATTTTAGAGATGATTGAGGGAGGTGCTTTGCCACGTGGCGAGATAGCGGACGCTTAGAACGTTTCGGGCTCTGAAAACTTTTCTATTCCGGTCCTCGTGATAATGCTCCGTAACTGTGCTATAATTTTCTCGCTTCCCCATATATGGATAGCCGGACGTTGACCTGTAACGGAAATTTTTAAAATTTAATTAATTTTTAATATATGTAATTAAATAAATTAACCTTTTTATTTTATTTTATTCACACATAATACAAATAATTTAAATATTTACATTCGGTGAGCTCAGCATTAGAAAAAAAAAAGGGTTTTTTTTTTCTTTTTATAGAATTGAGACAAATGCTACGAGCCTATAAAGCTATATTATGATATAGAAGTGACGTTACTTTGAAAACTTGCTAAAAATTTAATGAGATTTGACATATTTTAGTATGAAAATATTTTGAATTATTGTTTTGAATTTTGTATTAGAAAATTAAGTTTTTATTAAAGATAATTAGAAAAAGTATCTTATTTATATGAGTTAAGAGCCTGTTTGATTGACTACAAAATGAATGCAAAGTGAATGTAAGGGAATTGTTTTTCCTGTTAATTGGGTGTATGTAGAGTAAGATAAAATCAGTTCATTGTCTCCAACTAATCACCAGCCGGTTTAGCATTCCTGGAAAAATCAACCACAGAGGACACACCTTGTAGTTGCAGGTTCCCGCACGAGATGGTCCAGCCATCCTATGGCTCTAGGTTCCCGCAGAGAGTGGCCAAATCAATCAAAAGTGGAAAGACATACCTTGGAGCAATGGGTTGCAGTATTTCGTAAAGCTTTCGCACGATTATCGATCCCGCCAGTCGCAATCGAGCACGACCTTTTGTCAGATCCCGAATTTTGCCCCCTTCTGTGTTCGACCCAACAATCCTCCTTTGTCTGTATCGTCCGGATCCTGCACATGTGAGCAAACCGGCATTGCCTCTGCCTTCTCCATGCACGAATGGCTCCCGTCCCGTCTCTGCCTATCTCACGCGAACTAGACCCGAAGCCACACCTCTCGTAGCTCTTTCCACGCTTGAACCTGCACCGTCCGATCTCCCGATCAACAAAAACGAATGACAACAGAGAAATAGAGAAGATGAAAATCAAATCCTAGACACCTCCGAAGAAATGATGTCGAGTAGGAACGAAGGGGCCGAAGAAGCTACTACCTTGTTAATTTCTTTCTCTCTTGATTTGAAACGAGTTTACTTTACGTGAAAAATGAACTAAAGCAAGAGTTTCAAATACATTGCGAATTTACTTTACTTTACTTTGGTGGCCAATCAAACACCAAAAAGTTAAAAAGCAATTATATTTACTTTTCCTCCAACTAAACAACCCTTAAATTATTTAGGAAATTTTGGTTATATATGACTCATAATATACGTAATAAGAAAAATATCGCTATTTTATTTTCTTTGGAGTAATATTCATGTAAGGTTTCTTTGGATGAAATTATCTTCAATGAGAGATAATCAATTTGAATTACTTTGAACCTAGTTCTAAACAAATACATGACACTACCTTGCAATGTTCATCTTCATAATTAGCGAAAGGAGGAAAAGGATTCACAATTGGAGCTCGTAAGGGAAGGCCTTGATGGGACTATTGGCATATGAATGAGAAGAGTCATTCGCAATGGAAGCTCATAAGAGAAGCCATCTGAGACCTCGAACATGTGAAAGAGAAGAGAGATACACCACAAACTTCATTCAATAAATGCATCAACAGACTTGACAGCATGTTACATAGAAAAGAGGGTTGTGCAGGGGGCAATGGAGTGGATCAATGAGTGATTCAATACTCGAATTATGTTCAAATATGGGTTCAAATCAAGTTAAATCCGGTTCGAATCAATTTCAAATTACTTGTACTTCAATGAGCAGTTCTTGAATACAAGATGATAGCATCTCATCAAGGATAATTTCATCCGAAACAAACTTTCAATCATATTTCTCTAAGAAAATATTAAGTGAGCGTATTTGTCTAATTCTATATATTGAGGAAAAATTTTGGAGAAAAATATCTTAACTAAGTACTAATTAAATATCAAGTACTTAATCTTTTTTGAGATAAATAGAATAAAAAATAAATAAATTTTAAATTTCACTAATCATAATCTCAAAATAAATTTGAGACATCATAATTAAAAAAAAAATTATTAACAATATTTTTATAGATTTTTATTTATTTATTTAGTGTTTACAAAAGTCAATGAAATTTAGTTCCATCCATTACTCACCATTATAGCTTGTCTGCACTCCAGCAAACAATCTTAATATCTTACACTAATTTATTTACAAAACTACCCTAATATTCCCCTCATATTTATTGACATTATATTTTTCGCATGATTTTAATGACATTGCTTCATATTAAATATTTTTTTTTTCTTTTTTAATATAATAATAATAATTCTATGTATTGTACCAAATGTGATGTCCAAATTCATGCTTCTTTCTTTCTATTTTTTTAATATTAAATATCAAATTATGAATTTTGATGTAAATATTTTTAAATATTAAAATTATATCAAAATTTCTAATTTTTTTTAAATTAATATAATAAAATTTTTTTCTTATAATTTTTATTTTAAAAATTCACTATAATATTCTCCAGAAAATTAGGGTTGTTAATTGAATACAAATCCGAGAAATTGACTCAGATTTGATATAAAAAATTTTGGGCTTAGATCAACCTGTTTAATAAATGGCTCATATTCAAGCTTATTTTTTTACCGGTTTCAATATTGGGTCGAGTTAAGGTCAACCTGTCAACTTGAAATCAACATTTATTTGACCTATCAACTCGAAATCTTACTATATATTTTCAACATTTGAAAGAACTAATACATATACATTTCAACATTTTTAAGACCCACATTAAAATCATTTGTTTTGAAATATAAATGGATTGACAGGTTGGGTTAAATGGGTTGCTGATGGATCTTATTTGGGTTCAGGATTTTGAGTTCGGGTCTGACCCGAAATTCATTTGGACCCTTGCACAAAACTTTAAAAGGAGATAACGGCAGGCACTTTCCCTTAAAATCAGAAGAAATTGACGCACAGGCAGTAGGAGCGTTAGAACTTAGAAGAGCTGGTTCAGTAAGTCCTTTCCCCCTTCTTCTCCGCTCAGACTCTTTTATCTGATTTTAGATGACGAACTGTCTACCATTTTCAAATAAAAAATCGATCTTGATAATGCTTTTAATCTTCGGATCAATGAAAGAAATACTGTAGACGTTATCTCTTTATTATAAAATTCAAAATTTCCTTACTTTTTTATGTGGTCGAGGTTCTTCTCTTTTTTTCGTTTGAGCGGAAGAATCGAACCTTTTCTCCATCTTTTGAGGCCTGTCTTCGTCTTCTTTATCCTGTACTTCCTCTCTGTAGGGGTTCATCAGTTCAGCTAACAATGGGACGAGCTACAAAATGGCTGAGAAGATTATTTGGAAGCAAAAGAGAAACCGGAGAACGAAAGGTTCCCTGCAATGAAGAACGAAAAGAGAAGAAGAGATGGAGCTTTAAATCTGGGAGAGACTCCTTCGATACAGCAGGGAGGATTCCGCCGGCGGAGGCGGCGTGGCTCCGGCCACTATACGGAGAAACAGAAGAAGAGCAAAGCAAACATGCTATTGCCGTAGCAGCCGCAAGCGCTGCGGCGGCGGACGCTGCGGTTGCGGCTGCTCAGGCGGCCGTTGCGGTGGTCCGTCTCACCAGCAATGGCGGCGGGGTAGTCTTTCGCGGCGTTCATGATCGGCTCGCCGCCATCAAGATCCAAACTTTCTTCCGCGGTTATCTAGTAAGCTTACATTCAAATTTCGGGGGAAAAATCATTTCTCCTTACCATTTTGATTGGAATCTCTGCTTTTTTCTTTTTTTTTTTTTTTCAGGCAAGGAGAGCTCTACGAGCTCTCAAAGCTCTGGTCAAACTGCAAGCTTTAGTTCGAGGTTATCTCATTAGGAAAAAAGCTGCTGCTACTCTTCACAGTATGGAGGCTCTAATCAGAGTTCAACAAACCGTTCGAGCTCAGAAATCTAAATCTCTTATTTTCCATAAATCCTTGGTATGGTTCCCACATCAAAATAATAATAATAATAAAATCTAAAATCGTAAGCGTGAATCCTCTATTGTCTTCTAATCACTTGCAGGAAAGAATTGATGAAATCAGAACTGAGAAGGCATCTTCATTCCACAGCAGCAGCTTAGATTGGAGCCCTAAAATCTTCAAAACCTCCCCTCTTCCCCGTCAATTACAGAGGAGGCCATTGACGCCCGAATGGAACCTTCATCTAGACCAATGCCGCTGCTCCTTCACAGCCCAAAGCACACCAAGGTTCATGAACTCACTCAGCGGCTTCCTACCCCCCTCTCCTTCTACCGATCACCCCCATTACATGTCGAAAACTCAAGCATTCGAGGCGAAGCTTCGATCACAGAGCGCGCCGAAACAGAGAACAGAGCCCAGAAAGCGAGTTCCTCTCGGGGAGCTAATGGTTGACCAAGAGCAAGCAAGAGCTAGTTTGAGCTGCCATGGAATTCAGAGGTCTTGCTCTCAGGGGAAAGAGAGCCTCAATTTCAAGAACGCAGTGGCGGGAAGACTTGAATTGAGCAGGGAAACAGAAAGGGGTTTCTACTTTCAGAGGAAGTGATGAAGTCAGTTAACAGAAAATTTGTTCTTCAATTTTAGATTTGAATAGTTCTTCTTAGTTGATTTCGAACTGTTCCTTCTTTTTCCCTTCTTCAAAATTTTTTTTGTTCATTTTATGATTTCAACAGCGGAAAGGAGCGATTTTTATAAACTTATGATTGAAAGAAACATAGTAGAAAACGGTCATCTTTTTTTGAAATTTGTGAGGTTTATTTTGTAATTTGCCTGAAGTTTTGGACCTTTGGTGGTTGAATAGTATTGTTTAAGCATGGCCAAAGATTTGTACTTGTACAATGTCCTATCTATAGCATGGTTTCTGATGTGCTTCATATGCTTCTGGCAGTTTTTGTAATTGTACAATGTCCTATCTATAGCATTGAAGTCAGAGGTGACCTTGAATCACAAATGAGCTCGCGAGTCAAATTTATCGAGTTTCGAAATTAGAGCTCAAGCCTATTTACTAAACCAGCTCGAGTTTGAACTCAGCCTGACTCAACTCTTTAGCTCGTCGAGCTACTCGATTTTAGAATATATTTTTTAAAAAATTTAATATATCCCTTTTTTAGGAATTTTTTAATATAACAAAAATTCGAGCTCCATAAATGAGTCAAATTCGAGCTTTTCAATTGAGCCGAGTTCGAGCTTTTTAAATGAGCTCAAGCTTGAATTTTAAAGAATGAGTCGAGTTCGAGTTCGAGCTCAATATGAACTAAACGAGCTCAGCTCGATAATATCATACTTGACTCGACTTGACTCGACTCGTGAATTACTCTTTAACATATTCAAATGAGAATAATAAGAACACAATAAGCATTTTAAAAAAAATTCAAATTTTGCTATAAAACCAACACAAATATTCAAATCATATTCCCTTTGCATTGGCTCAAGAAAAGGCTAACCTTTTTTAAATAATTTTAATCAATTAATTAATTATCACACAAGCAATCTATAAATGTTATGTCCCATTGAGTTGGAATTAGGGAACTGCTGAGTGTCACTACTAAATCAATACTTTTCTTTTCAAAACTCTTTGATTTATTTTAAAGAACTTTATCTCAAAATGTTCTAATTGTATTAAATAAAATTATGAAATGTGGTATTAGTCATATTTTTATAAAATTTTAATTAATTATTTTTTATATTATCACTGTGAGTCTCCATATTTTATAAAATATTTTTAAAATTATTGTAAATATATTATTTTTTTATATGTGAAAATTATAATTTAATAAGCATAAATGATTTAAAAAATTGATTCAAATGTCTTTCATAACTAATATTTATCTTCAAAAATATCTTTTTTTTTTCTGAAATTTTTTTATAAAAAATAAATTAATAAAAAAATGCCTTAGAATAAAATAGCTAAAATATTCATGAAAATTTTTAAATTAGGATATTTGACCAAATTTTTGATATGATGGGCTTACAAATTTTATTTTGTATTTCATTAAATATTTATTATGCTAATCATATATAAATTTGATTATTTTATTATTTTATCATATATTTAAAAAAAATCTTCATTAATATGAACAAAAAAAGCATTTTTTTTGTTTTGCAATTCCAACCTATTCCAGTTCGATCTTGCCTAAGTTCAACCTAATCGGATCAGGTAAACACTTTTCCTCATCAAAAGGAAGCCACCCGCTACCTGCTGAAGAGCCAGTGCTCGCAGACAAGGCCTTATAAATGGACCCAACTCTTCTTTTCTATACATAGCTACAACGATCGAAGGAGAAGAGAAATTTCCACCCCAAACTCGAAGAGATTTGATGGAGATGGGTATTCTTTCTGATGTGATGGGCGTTAAGGCAAGCAAGAGATAATCTTTCATGGTGGCAGCTTCTCCCAACGAGCCCAGGGTTATAGATAGCAAGACACCCCCAACCTAAGGTTTAATTTTTACTAATCACTTTCTTATAGAAAGTAGTCGTCTTGTTGGATCTTAGATTTGAGTGTGTGTTCTTAGTTAGTAATTTTGATTTGGAAGAACAGGCTTCAGTATTAAATCCGTATGAAATTTGTAGAGTTCTCTGCACTATTAAATCTGTATGAAATTTGGCGCAAGAACATTTGAATGGTAGAGTGAAAGAATTTAGCATCTTAATCTTGTACGAGGATCTAGTACACATACAAATAAAAAAGGAGTTGCAAATGATACCAAAGTTCTCAACTAAAAAAAATCTAGAAAAGAAAAAAAAAAAAACCACAGAGTCTGGTCCAAGTGAATTGATTTCACTAATGTTTGTCATTTAATATAAATTATGCCATTCTTTGTGATTGAGGAAGGTGATAAAATTCACTAGATAGAAATTATATAGGATAAATTTTATGGTAGAGGTTGGAAGAGCCCTATGGTATGTGACTATGGGGGATATCTTCAAGACTTCACTTATTTATAGAAGTCCAGCATAAATCATATTGTTGATGTCAGGAGTTAGAGTTGGTGCCGATGAAGTTCATCGGTCTTATAGGTGATGATGTTCGTTGATATTTTTCGCGATGATAAGTAACTAAGTTAGAGGATTCTAGTCAAAAAATAATGGTCGGAGAATTGTATTTGTGCGTTGGTGACCTAAGGACCATAGTTGAGGAATAGTTGTTAAAGGGTAGTAGCTAGGAAAAAAAGCTTGGAAATGATGATGGTCAAAGGATTGTAGTTAGGCGATAGTGTTTAAAGAACCTAAGTTGGGTGATAGTGAGCTTAGGACTGAAATCAGGTGACAATTATTAGAAGATCGAAGGTGGTCGAAGTACATAACATCAGGTGATGGTGGACAAACGATAATAATTGGGTGATAGTGGTCATAGGATCATGGTGGAACGATGGTGGTCAGAGTACCACGGACGGGCTGCAATGATTGGATAACTACAGTCGAGCGACGGAGGTTAGATGGCGACAATGTTCAAAATACCAACTTCGAGCGATTAGGGTCAGAGGACCATGGTGGAGTGATGTTAGTCTAAGAATCATAGTCGGGCAAAGATAGTTGGAGGATCAAAGTTGGGTGAGGGTGGTCATAGGACTATAATCGGGTGATGGTGGTTAGAAGAATTTGGTCTAGCGATGGTGGTCTAAGGACCATATTTGGGCGATGATGATCAGATGACTATAGTCATATGACAATGGTCAGAGAATTAAAATCGGGTGATAGGGGTTGAAGGACCACAGTTAGGCAACAGGGGTTTGAGATTTATAATCAAACAACAATAGTTTGAGGACCATAGTATGGCAACGATAGTCAACAAACTGAAGTCGGGTGGTAGTTTATCTAGGGTAAGAAGCTTGATGTTTTACTTTTTTTTTTTGCTAATTTTAAGAAATTTTTGTACTAAAAAGCTTCTTTAGAAAGCAATAAAAAAGCTATCCCAAACAAAACCTATGATCACCAAAAATTTAAGAAAAAAATCTCCATCTTAGGGCTACGACCAACATTCTTAACCTATAATTATGTAAATATAAAAGCTTATATAAACAAGTACATGACTTGTCTAGCTATAGAATATTAATGAACAACATGAATGCTTGAGGAGTACATTCACATCAATAAGAAGTTGGCTCCCTATCACTATGTAAAATGATTTCTTGACCAAAGCTTTTCTCCATACATTACATTGCTCCTATGAATAGTCTCTATAGTTCACATGCAAATAGAATGGTCCCACTTTGAACTTGATCTATGTGTGGTTTCTGATTAAAATGTTAATGTCCTCATTAATGCCACTTGTATTTGAAGAAATGTTTATAATGTTTGAAATGTAGTCCATTTTTTAGAGAGGTTTAATGAGGAAACAATCGGCTTACGATAATATAAATTTAAAGTGTATAAATATAAGTAGGATAGTATTTTTAGGTTATAAATTTGGTATTCATATTTTAATTTTTTTGGACAGAATATAAATATCTTTAACTAACTTGATTGTTACTTTACATACCAAAGAGGCTTCTATGAAATTATCACATGTCGGAAATTAAGCAAGAATAATGAGATTGATTTCTTTTGTATTATTTTCTTATCTCATAGAAGCATTTGAGAATAAATGAGACAATAAGATTTAGGGGTGTTAAAATTGGGTTGCGGGTTTGGTTCAGGTTGAACCCAATATTGACCCGCTACTGTTTGATATGATCCAAACCCAACCCATTTTTGCAGACGGGTCAAAAATTTCAACCCAGACCTGACCTGACATGATTAGCCATGGTCAACAAAGCATCACAGAACTCACGGGTGCAGCCAGGGGGTGAAACGTACGGGTGCGGCCGCGAAGTGAGGCGAGGCGCATGGGAGCAACGGGCTGGCGAGTCGAGACGGCGAGGGCAGTGCTGCGATGGTTTGCGTACGAGTTGTGCAGTGGGTACACATGGGGTGTGTGTTGGTTTGAAAAGGTGATTTGCCTTATAAGGTGTAAAATAAATCTAAATTAAATTTCTTTGGAAAAAATGTGAATTAAATTTAAATTTCAATTCTGAAGTCGAACAGACCATTAGGGATAATATACAGCCTCAAAAGGCGGGAATAAAATCTCCTAGCGGGTTCAAATCTGAAATTATGATTTTTCTCTTGAATGTCAAGCCTGATTTAAGGAAGAACCACATATGACCCTGGAGAGTCTAAATGAAGTTCAGTCAAATATCTGACTATGATAATCAAGAGAAATGATCATTAATTTCATATTCAAATTTATGTTAACACATGATATATCTCCCCGAAGAAAGAAGATATCATCCATCAGCAATCGTTCGATTATAACGATAATGATCGTTATAAGTTTAATTTCCTAAAAACATATTAATTGAGTTTTGTTGTGGACTCAAATATACGCGGCGATAGAGTTTAAATCTCCGTCTCAGCGTTGTACGTATATCCAGCACACAAACAGAAGAATGAAAGAACACCAGGATTTTTACCTGGAAAGCCCTGAAAAAGGGAAAAACCACGGGGCCACGCCCAGTTGAAAAAGTTCCACTAGTGTTGTTTGAAATACACAAGGCTGATTCGTCCTTTAAATTTAGGACGATCAGATTACAATGAGTATCAGTTACAAGGACAAGCAGAGTTCCGACGTCACTCGGGGTGTCGAGCAGAATTCCGGCGTCACTTGGAAAGAAGTCCGGCGTCACTCGGGCGTCGGGTAGAATTCCGGCGTCGGGCAGAATTTCGACGTTGCTCCCGTGTCGGGCAGAGCTCCAGCGTCCCTCGGGCGCCCGGTGGTGCTCCGGTGGTGTTCTGGCGGAATTCCGGCGAAGTTCCGGTGGTGGTCGAGGAGGAGCTATTCCCTCCTACACTTTTCTTCTTCTTCTTCTCCTTCTCTTCCTCTCTTCTTCTCTTCTTGGCTTGGGTCCCCTCTTAAGAGAAATGAGGAGCTATTTATAGTTTTTCTGGAGTGGCATAGCCCGTAAATATGTGAGGGATTAGGGGTAAATAGGGAGTGATCCGGATGAACGGCCGATATTGAATCCCTTGATCGTGAACCGTTTATCAAGCATTTGAAGGTCTTAATGATATCAGAATTCTGCGATCTTAGGCTCGTTGGATTCGTCTCGTCGAGCCGCTCGATTCGACTATAAGCTCGTCAAAATCGGAGATCGTTTGGTAACTCAAATTGCTGTTCGATACTTCCAATAGTACTTCGGGTATTTGATTTGGGCTCATTTGGGCTCGGATTGAGTCGAATTTGGTGTTGTTGGATTCGTATTTCCGAGACGCTCAGTTCGACTATAAGCTTGCTGAAATCTGAGTTTAAATGGTCTCTGAATTAATTTTTGAAGTTTCCAACTTGAGTTTTTCCTCGAGATTCGTGCCCGATCAAGATAATTTTTCGATGACGTATCAGTTGCCCCCCTATTTTTGGACGTCAAAGCTCCAGGAGTCCAAAAATATATGTGTCGGCTTTTCACTTTGGCAAAATCACAAAAATTTGCGTTCCAAAAATTAAATATTTGCTCGAACTTGATCATAGAGGCTCCGTTGAGCTCCGAAAGTGTCAAAATTGAGTCCGGAACGTCGAAAAAACGTGTCCGGGGACCCCAAAAACGTCCGATTTGGACCGTCCGGGCTCGAAATCGGAGCCCGGGATCGCGTAGGCAGCCGAACCGGCCGGCCGGCCGACCGGCCGCCGGCAGCTGCCGCCGGCGGCGGCGCCCGCGCCAGCGGGCGCGTCCGCGCGCTGAACCGCGCGGAACCGCTCGGTTATAACCGCGCGCAGTTATAAAAAAAAATATATATTTTTTTTAAATTGTGGGGCCCACATGGGATTAAAAAATCCCAAAAAATTCCAAAAAAATTCCGAAAAATTCAAAAAAAATCGGAATTTCTTCTCGAAGCCCTCTCCCTCCAATTTTTTAATATTTTCCCCCCTTTTTATTCAATAACTCTATCTCTTTTCATCCTATAAATAGACCCTCTGGGGTAGGGGTCAAAATGCTCCTCTCTTCCTCCTCTCCTGGCCTTCTAGCTTTTGACATTCTGAGGCTTTCCACAGTTTTCAAGTAGGTGACTTTCCCTACTTGATTCGGCGCCCCTCCTTTTGCACAGAAGTTAGCGGTTTTCCCTCTTTTTTCTCTCATTCTGGCTTTCTGACAGTTGAGGTATTCCGTTGTTATTCAGTAGGTGATTTTCCCTACTTGAGACAACGCCCCTCCTCTTGTACAGGAGATAGAAATTTCTCTCTTCTCTCCTCTAGTTTCTGGCATTTTGAGGCCTTCCGCTGTTTTTGAGTAGGTGACTTTCCCTACTTGACTCGGCGCCCCTCCCTTTGCGCAGAAGTTAGAGTTTCTCTCCTTTAAGAGATCATGCGGAGGTGAGATTTAGTCGGAGAGAGTCTGACGGCGGTCAGTGGCCGGGCGGTGGTCCGACGAAGGTCGGGCTGAAGTTCAATGGCGGTCCGCGACTGAAGTGTGCCAACATCAGATATTACTGAATCAGGGGACCGAAGTAGTGTGATATGCCAATATTCTGGTAATACACTAACACTGTCAACTGAGTGGAGGTCTGATGATGATCCAGTTATATCCTTTCTTTAAAGGAGCAGTTGTAGGAGATGCTTGCGTGCAGTAAGGGAGAAGTCACTTAAATCCACCAAGGATATTTGACTGTGTTAAAGTTACTTGCTGCTTGATGATACTAGCTTGTATGAATGTCACCAGTGTACCGTTTGATTTCAACTTCTTGTGAGAAGAAATGTATATTTGAATCTGAATTTATGTAACTCCAATGATATTGTAAATGAAATGAGGATTTGTCCCCTAGAGGGACCTGAATTGTTCTTGCATCTGTAAGACATGCTTTGTGCTTTTGATGTATTATTAGTCTGAACGAATGTGAGAGACATCCTTTTAGGATGTTTGACATATTTGAGACTGTAGGTCAAAGCCCTTGCTTGATGACGTTAACATGTATGGAAAAGGTCGAGAGAATCCACCAAGGATGTGAGACCTTTCCGAGGTTGTACGTCAGAGCCTTTGCTCGACGACGTTAACTTGTATGGAGGAGGTCGAGAGAATCCACCAAGGATGTGAGACCTATCCGAGGTTGTATGTCGGAGCCTTTGCTCGACGACGTTAACCTGTATGGAAGAGGTCGGGAGAATCCACCAAGGATGTGAGACCTATCAGAGGTTGTATGTCGGAGCCTTTGCTCAACGACGTTAACCTGTATGGAAGAGGTCGAGAGAATCCACCAAGGATGTGAGACCTATCCGATGTTGTATGTCGGAGCCTTTGCTCGACGACGTTAACCTGTATGGACGAGGTCGGGAGAATCCACCAAGGATGTGAGACCTATCCGAGGTTGTATGTCAGAGCCTTTGCTCGACGACGTTAACCTGTATGGAAGAGGTTGGATCGAATCCCCCTGGGATTGATCATCCCGTGATTGAGACACAATAAAGATTGCGTATTTCTCAAATCAAGGATAAAGAGACTACATTTGTCAGTAGCTTTTCACTGTCAGTTGTATTCTTTTTAAAGAAAGAGACAATATCAAAACTGGACGAACAACACATTATATTTCTGTAAGACAATAATTCTCTTGTACAACAGAAGAGATACATATAGGGACAACCACATCATTTGACTTGGTAGAAATACTAAGGACATTAGAATGACATCCTACTGATCATAGAAGAGATACATGGTGACACATGACAAGTAGTATTACTAACACAAAGGTTCAAGTTGCAGCATTACTCAATCTCACCAACCATTTGAATATTATTCAATGGTTGTCTTTGTTGTTGTTGATTTTGCCCCCCAGTGGGGCGAGCTTCTTCTCGGGTAGGTGGGTTCCCAATAAACTGTCGAAGATAGCCCTGGCGGATAAGTCTTTCAATCTCATCCTTAAGTTGCCAACACGCTTCAGTGGCGTGGCCACGACTACGATGAAAGTGACAGTACTGATCTTGATTTCCTGTATTTGGCTTCGAAGGATGCGGCTATTTCACTTTGTCCTGATCTTGAATCGCCATTAACACATTTGCTCGAGATGTGTTAAGCGGAGTGTACTCTTTCTCCTGCCGAGGTTCTCGTTGTGGTAATGGGGGCCTAGGAGGTAGATTGATATTCCCTTGCTTTTTCCGTTGTAAGGAAGAATTATCCATCCCAGGAGCACCTTTGCGCTTCCCATTTGTCTGCTCGAACTGCTTTCTGTGAGCATTTATGGCTTCATCTGCGGAGATTTGTGCCTGCACACGATGAATCAGGTCGGCGTATGAATGAACCGTATCTCGCATAAGAGCTGAATAAAAGGGGCCAGGACGGAGGCCTCCAAGGAAGACCCCTCGGAGCAATTCTGGGTCTACTCCTGGAATCTGTCGTGCTTCTGTGAAAAATCACTGAAAGTACTCTTTCAATGATTCTCCCTCATTCTGACGGATTCCAGATAGGTGGGAGGAATCCTTAGTGATTCTTCGATTGGCTACAAACTGTTCAATGAAGGCTTTGGCCAATTTGACGAATGAAGGGATCGTTCCGGATGGAAGAGAATAAAACCATGTTCGCGCCTGTCCTTTGAGTGTAGCAGGAAAAACCTGACATAGGAGGGCATCCGAAGCTCGCTGGATATGCATGATGGTTCTATAATGATCGATGTGCTCGTACGGATCGGATGTCCCGTCGTAGGAATCAATGCTCGGTAGTTTAAATCCTACCGGAATAGCGTGTTGAAGAATAGCTTCTGTCAAGGGTGACGACTCCTGCAAGTCCCACTGACGAAGGGGTTGCCTTATGCCTCCTGCAGGGAACTCTTCTCGAACCAATCGTCGTAGTTCGTGGCGAAGGGCATTGCGAGGGAGCTCAGCAGCGTGTGGTCGGGCTAACTCTTCAGGGAGGTCCAAAGGAATGCGAGGTTGCCGACCTGTGTGCGAAGGATGGGTAGAACTTGCTGTATCAGCCAGTTCATTATCTTGATGTGACTGCAGATGTCTCCTTGGCGGAGGAAGAGGAATTTCTGCTTGAAGATGTTCGAGTTGAACAGCTTCTACTCGTGGTGGATCTCGAGGGAGAAGAACCTCCTCCTGTGGTGCTAGTGCCGGTTGTTGAGTCTCTCGCAGGAGTTGTAGGATCTCGTTCTGAGATTCTTCCATTTTTCGGATTCGCTCCTCCAAAGAAGGCCCTGAGGTTCCTTCTCCAGCAATGTGTCGCCCCCCATGCAAAAAGGAGGCAGAAACTTGATGTCCATGATTTATAGACTGGTTTCTGGATTGATGAGAGTGGGAGCGGGAGGCTCCTATGAGGCGACTGCTACGCCTATTGGCCATGAAAATAATATTTAGGAGTGTGGGATAGTCTTCCCACAGACGGCGCCAAACTATTGCGGACTCAAATATACGCAGCGATAGAGTTTAAATCTCTGTCTCAGCGTTGTACGTATATCCAGCACACAAACAGAAGAATGAAAGAACACCAGGATTTTTACGTGGAAAGCCCTGAAAAAGGGAAAAACCACGGGGCCACGCCCAGTTGAAAAAGTTCCACTAGTGTTGTTTGAAATACACAAGGCTGATTCGTCCTTTAAATTTAGGACAATCAGATTACAATGAGTATCAGTTACAAGGACAAGCAGAGTTCCGACGTCACTCGGGGTGTCGAGCAGAATTCCGGCGTCACTTGGAAAGAAGTCCGGCGTCACTCGGGCGTCGGGTAGAATTCTGGCGTCGGGCAGAATTCCGACGTTGCTCCCGTGTCGGGCAGAGCTCCAGCGTCCCTCGGGCGCCCGGTGGTGCTCCGGTGGTGTTCCAGCGGAATTCCGACGAAGTTCCGGCGGTGGTCGAGGAGGAGCTATTCCCTCCTACACTTTTCTTCTTCTTCTTCTCCTTCTCTTCCTCTCTTCTTCTCTTCTTGGCTTGGGTCCCCTCTTAAGAGAAATGAGGGGCTATTTATAGTTTTTCTGGAGTGGCATAGCCCGTAAATATGTGAGGGATCAGGGGTAAATAGGGAGTGATCCGGATGAACGGCCGATATTGAATCCCTTGATCGTGAACCGTTTATCAAGCATTTGAAGGTCTTAATGATATCAGAATTCTGCGATCTTGGGCTCGTTGGATTCGTCTCGTCGAGCCACTCGATTCGACTATAAGCTCGTCAAAATCGGAGACCGTTTGGTAACTCAAATTGCTGTTCGATGCTTCCAATAGTACTTCGGGTATTTGATTTGGGCTCATTTGGGCTCGGATTGAGTCGAATTTGGTGTTGTTGGATTCGTATTTCCGAGACGCTCAGTTCGACTATAAGCTTGCTGAAATCTGAGTTTAAATGGTCCCTGAATTAATTTTTGAAGTTTCCAACTTGAGTTTTTCCTCGAGATTCGTGCCCGATCAAGATAATTTTTCGATGACGTATCAAGTTTTAAAAAATTGACGTGGTTTCTAAATCTCCTATGAGTGCAATTCCTTGTAGTTAATTACATCATAGAAAATCGAAGTTTCCTATGAATACTTTCGATTAAAATAATGGCAAAAATTTTGTTTAGAGATTTTCTAAGGGGTGGATATTAAAGGAGGTGAAACTAGAATTTCAAGTGGGATTGGAGCAAGATTGAGCACTTATTTTTGAAGTCAAATGAAGAGAGGTAGAAGACACTTTGGGATTCTAAAATGATTTAGAAGTGTCCTGGCCTAATCTAAATATTGGGCTTTAAATTTTGTATTGTGAAAATTTTTAATTTGAATTGAATAAATTATTAAAAAATTAAGATTATATTCTCGAAGGTTGGGGTCTTATGATTCAAAATTTATTTCGGATCCTAAATCTAAATTGGGCACCGTACGAAGGTGGCCCAAATCTAGCTAATGCAGTGCAAAATCTAGACTTATCTCTGCCTGGATTGGGGAGGCAGCTAATTACCTAATCTATTTAAAATTCATAAGTCTGATCTTTATGAAAGAGTGGTAGGGTCGTTGTTATCAAAGTTTTTGAGAATTGAGACTGACGTCTAGAGCAAATCCTAATTAATCCATTGACTTATGTAGGGTAAAAATGCTAAAGAGAGATGCAATTAAAATTTTAGACTCACTTTTAAATTAATTTCTAATGCAATGCATGCTGATCGACTCGATTAAATGCATAAATGAGTATGTAGTAGTTTTAAAAAAAGGCTTTAAAATATTTTTTTATAGAGATTGCACAACATCCTCTTGACATATCTGCACCCTCAAAGGTTAGGTGATCTGCCAGAACTCGCAGGCGGGGAGGTGCTTAATAAGGGAGAGAAGGTAACGATATGCTTATGAGAGCTCCTGGTGGTCATGTGCTTACTTCTTAGGTCATTAGAGTTTTCATATATTATCTAAAAAATTTATTTAGATTTTGAGTATAAAAAGTTTTATCATGCCCTCACGAGCCTCCGCGTATCCAGACAAAAATAAAAGAGGCACATAAATGTCAAAAAACTAAAAAAAGCAAGCAAGATCCTATATGCAATCACATTAAACCAAACATATCAAAAAAATAATAATTAATTCCTTAAAGTAAAGTCCGTAGGCAAATGCCCCATTTATTACAACTCAGAATTGCAAAAATTAGAAGTGGTCGGGCACCACTAACCACAAACCCGGAGTCTAATCCTAAGACAGATGTAAGTAGACTTTGAGTGGGATACTCTTCTATCTTTAATCCCACGGTCTTCTCCTCTTCGAACTCTTTGGATTCGTCATACCTAGGTACCCAAATAGAAAAAAATACTATGCCCCCAAATGAGAGGTTATTCTTCTCACTTTGTGTAGTGGAGTGATCCAAAATTGAGCTTCCAAATAAAAAAAGACTATCCCCCTAAGGGATATTCTTTTCTCTTTGGAATTCAATTTTTGGTCTAAGTATCCCAAACTCAAAGACTCTTTCACAACTCTTAACTCCAAATAAATTACATTGACACTGAAAAGAAAAAAAAACTAGACTCACCTGTAAGGTTACCCTAAGGATTTAAATATTAAATTAATCCTAAGCTGTTATATATAATAAAATTAAATACTCAATCCAGTCATGTTTGGCCATGCTATTATTTATTTGAGGACTAAATAAGCTGAAGCACCTATAGCATTTATATAATTATTAAATTTTTAGTCCCCTTTTATTGCCCTACACGAGTATGGCCACCTACAAAAAACTCAGTAAGCAACCATAACGATCCTAACCTAAGAGTAAACTATCGCCCATCACATCAATTCACAGAGTGAAATAAAGAAAAGTAAGCAAACACATCAAGTAATTTTAATCACAACATGCAATGAAATCTTGGAAAACCTGGTACACAATTATAAAGTAAACACCAGCCTAGCCTAGACTAAAGTTGGTTGTCCTAGCAATCTATCTAAAGTGTGTGTAAAAGGTCATGTAGTTGGGGTAGATCCTAAGCTGGGTAGTTAATTAAGATTGTCTAATGTTTAGGTTTGTTAAAGGTTGAAGGAGATATTTATGTTTAAGTCTAAGTGTTAATATATTCAAAGTTAATTTAAGATGTATCTTTAGGATCGATTAATCAGGTGGATTTGATTAGTTAAAGATTAAGGGGTTAATGAGTTTTGATTAATTTGATTGGTGGCTAAATATAAAGGTTAAATTAATTTATATTTTTCATCAATCGGTTCGTGGCGTTGTGCCACTAGGCTTGAGGAACCATGCCTCTTTAGGACACGTAGCCCCGTAACCCATAGTAGTCCATCCTAAAAACCTGGTTGATATAGTTAAATTAAGGATTTTAGTTTAGTTAAATAATTAAGAGTCACTTAATTTTAGTATTTTATACACCATTGAATTCATTCGTGACGTTGTGCCACTAGGCTCGAGAAACCAGGCCTCCTTAAGACACGTAGCCCCGCAACCCGGAGTAGTCCATCTTAAAAACTTTATCTCTAAAGTATTTGTAGTGTATTAAAATGTTGGTTAAATGGTTTTATTAATCAAATTAAAATTTTCTAAAATTTTAACAAATTATTGGATTTTTGGAATTATTGGAGTTATTTTAATCGCATTAATTAAGGGTCTAAAAATTAACTTCTTAAATCAAAATTAATTTTAAAGGTTTTAGATTTTTAACAAATATTAGATCTTATGATGAGTAGTTAGACTATTAGTTTTCTTAATTTGAAGTTTTTAATGAAAAGTTATGATTTTTCGAAGTTTCCTTAATTAATGAATTATTAAAATTACTTAATTAGAAAAAAATTTTGGATTTTGATCCAAATCAATCTCAAGCCTCTTAGAATCACCCTCAAAGGCCAGGAATGATCTAAGGAGATATGTCCAAGCATTTAGAGATTTTTTAAGATTTTTAATTATTTTTAATTAATTATTTAAATTAATTATATATTAATCTTAAAATTTAAATTAAGATGAAATTAAGGGTCAACCAATAAGGCTTTTATTTTTCACTGATCAAGGGTTCAATTAGGGTCAGTTAGAGTCCTTATGTGAAATTTTTAGGTTTAATATGAATTTTTGGCGAATTAAATAGGGTTCTAGGCCAAATCTTGAATGGGATTTTGGGGCTCCTAATTGGTAGGCCAAATGGGCACCAAATCCAGCAAATATTGGGCCATGAGATCACCTGATATCAAAGCCCAATCTCCCTAAATTTTGAGTTAAATGGATCTCTCTAAGGTGGTTTACCAAGCCACCCAAGGTAACCTCTAGGTCACCTTAGAAAAATCCTAAGTCACTACCCTAGGCTTGGATGAGGGTGAAATTAGTGGCTCTAAACTCTTTAGACTAAGCATGATTAACACAATAAAATTTAAATCCTAAATCTCATTGGAAAGGTCACTAAAGTAATTTAAAATCGAGGGTCAAATTATGACCCTTGACCTTAAATTGAACAAATTGTGCCTTTAAACACATCAAACAAAGGGTAGAAAATTTGGGCATATCAGAGACATGCCCAAATTCATTCATCCCAAAGTCCCAAGCCATGGTGACATATAATTAACACACAAATACATGAATATGATAAACAATCAAAGTGAAATTAAGAATTACACAGAAACAATCAGAGCTTGGGACCATAGGGCTTTGACAAGTCTCCTCAAGACTTTTCCAATGAGCCTAAGATCACCTAAATTGGACAAGTGTGTGAGGAGATATGTATTTTTGAAGTTTTTTTGTGATTTTTGAAATTAATTAACCTAGAATTACATAGTCGGATACGCTTTTACACACGACTTCTATCGATTGGCGGGGCAATGATTAGCGCCAACTGTGTAACCACGGGGTTAATCTCAATCATCAGATCATGAATCAAACGACTGTGATCAATAGGGCTCTAAAATCGTGGGATCAAATATACACCGTTGATCTAAATTAGTGGTCAGGATTATGTCATCAACCTCACGCAGCTAACCGAGACCATAGAGCTTTTTTAGAGTGATACGAGGAGTCCCACTGGTGAAACTCCGTCAAACTTCATAGAGAGCATCAGAGCAATAAAAAACTTCAATCCAACGGTGGAAATCCATTGGGGTGAAGGTTTCCTTCACACTTGACTGGACTACCTATCTAGGGAGCTTGGGATGAAGTTCTCACCATGAGAAAGCCCCAATAGATGGGTTTTTCTCTCGAGAAGCTTGAGCGGATGATTTCAAGGACTTTTCCTTCATATGTCAAGGTCAAAGGATTACCAAAGGTAGGACTTCGAGTAGAGGGCGGAGAGATTTCGCTAGAGTTCGCTCATGACCGTAGCTAGGAATGACTAGGAAGCTGGGGGGAACTACGAGATTACTCAAATTACTCTAGGGAATGATTTTGAATGTCTACGAGAGAATGAGGGGGACTGGGAGAGAGTTTCATGTTCAACTCATCCTGCGGCCATAGACGGCTAGGATCAACTGGGCAGACCATTAGATGGTTGCCAACTAGAAGGGGACATATCCTCTGAGCCTCGTGAGCTTGAAGCCAGCGAGCCTAGGCTTTGGATGAGGGCCGAGATGGAGGGGACCACTTGAGATGAATCTCCATTGGTTCCGTTCGCTGTCTGCTCGGGGTTGGGTCAGGTTGAGCTGGAAAGGCACTGGAGGTCAGGTGAGCTCAACCATGAGCTCAATTGGGCGTGAGGTAACCCAATTGCTAGAGTGAGCTCGGGCCAACTCAAACCTGTATGGTTTGGGTCAATTTAAGCTCAACCTGGGTCATGTCAGGGTCTGGACTTGATATGGGAGATGTGTTCAGTCATAGGCCACCCAATGCAAGTGGCAATTATGTCTGGTCTGGTTTGTGGATGAAGTTGGATCGGGTCAAAGTGGTTTTGACCACTTTGGGCTAGCCTAAAGGTTGACCCAAGTCAAACCAAGGGCTGGGCTAGCTAGGGTAGGTGTGTTGGACCTAGGGCTACCCAATGGAGGCCTTGGTTGGGTTTGATTGAGCTTAGGTTGAGAAATGACTTAACCTAAGGTGGTTTTTGCCATTTTGTGTTAGCCTAATTCCTAACCCAAGCTGACCCAATGCTAGGTCAACTATGGGATGTGTGTTGGGTCAAGGGGAACCCAAACCCACTATTGGTTTAATCTAATTGGGCTACGGTTGGAACTTGACTCAAGGGAGACCCTTCTTTGGACACTTGGGTCAAGCCAAATAGCTAACCCAAGTGGGCCTAAGTCTTAGGTCTCCAAGTGGGATCTCTTGAGGGCCCAATGGATCGCCCTATGGGCTAAAATGGGTTTGGGAATGGTTTGGTGGTCAAGAGGTTTGAAAGGGTTGAAGTATATGTGTAGTTAGATCTAGGGTCTAGGGTTAGGTCCATTGAGTTCAAGTGGATTATATGAACTCAATGGAAATGGTCCCAAGTGGATTAAGGTTCATTTAATTGGAAATGGCCATTTGAATCCTTAAGCATCACTTTGGTCAACCATGGTTAACTTGGTCAACTAGGTAAAACCAAAGGGTGGGTTTGGGTCCAATGTATTCCTAATGATGTTTAGGATCCATTGGGGTAGGTTTTGAAGGTTGAAATGGGAAGGCCAAAATAGATTTGAGGAACATATTAAAAACTCTTTTAAAGGGCATTTTTGTCATTTTGACCCTTGGTCAACCCAAGATCAAATAGGGTCCAGCAAAGTGTAGGTTACTGGTCAACAAATCATAATAAAAGTCATGGATGTGGTTGAGAGGTTTGAAAAGGATCCTAAGGTCAAATTTTATTGAATGGCAAGTCCAATGGCATAGGCTGTAAATATTTAAAGGTTTTGCAACCTTTAAAAATAAATTTAATTATTTGGATTAGGAGTGTCAGATTGAGCTCAAATTTGGTGAGTTGACCCTAAAGATATGTCTGATCAATATAAAATTAATAGGGCCCTAAATTAGAGGTCATTTGACTGAATTTCAAGGTTATGGAAAATCCACCCAGAAAGGGTTTCAGGACTTGGGCTCTCAACCTTAAGATTTGGTTTGGAAACTTAGATTTGGATTGGATTTAAGAGTTAAATGATTGAGTTTGAACTATCCATATCACTTAAATTAAATGCATGATTGGGGTTGATTGGATAAGATCAAGACTTGATTGAAGATTAAGTTAGACTATGATTGTAGGAAGGGTAGAAGTTGGGGGTGGAAATTGAATTGAAGGCTGGATTAAAATTTGATTGGGGTTTCTATGATTGACAAGTAGACACATGTCAACCCCAGGATCATCAAGCAGGTGTTTGAACAGGCCCTTATGACCTTATACAAAAATAAGGTCAACAAATGGACCCCTAATATGTGTAGTAGAATGAAGTTTTACTACACATATTGGCATTGACTGAATAGAACAAAAAAAATTTGAATCTGATTCTAAGGAAAGGAAACATTGAGACTCATACCTAACCTTATAGAAAAGAAATCGAAGAAAACTAGGATGGTGCCATGAAGGGCGTACTACATCACTAGCGTGTGATCGTGTGGTGGGATCAAGGTATGCCCATCACAGAGGATCGAAGTCGGATGATCTTATGATAGGGGGTCAAAGTATGCCCATCATAGAGGATCAACTAGATGATCATGTGGTGGGGTCCAGGTGTGGCCACCATAGAGGATCAAAGCTGGATGATCATATGATGGGGGTCAAGGTATGCCCATTATAGAGGATCGACTGGATGATGGTATGGTGGGGTCAAGGCATGGCCACCACAGAGGATCATAGTTGAATGATCATATGATGGGGGTCAAGGTATGCCTATCATAGAGGATCAACTGGATGATCGTGTGGTGGGGTCAAGGTATGGCCACCACAGAGGATCGAAGTTGGATGATCATATGATAGGGGTCAAGGTATGCTTATAATAGAGGATCGATTGGATGATCATGTGGTGGGGTCAAGGTATGACCACCATAGAGGATCAGAGCTGGATGATCTTATGATGGGGGTCAAGGTATGCCCATCATAAAGGATCAACTGGATGATCGTGTGGTGGGGTCAAGGTATGGCCACCACAGATGATCAGAGCTAGATTGAAACTAGAATGGTGATGCAAAGGGCATTATCCACCACTAGTAATTCTAATCCTAAGGAAAGGAAGCTTTGGAGCTCATACCTAACCTAAAGGAAAAGAAAACTTGATTACTTTTGATTTTTTTATGGTGATTTTTTTAAGATTGTTTTGAAAGTAAGAGCAGAATTGACCAAAGTTGATTCAAGGCATTAAACTATTTTATTGATTGAAAATTCAAGCTACATCAAGCATAATATTTCTTAAGAAAATACCCATTGACAGGTAATATTGGGTGATTTTCTTTATAATCAACTAGCTGATACGAGCCCCCTTCGTAGATAGTCTCTACAACGAATGGTCCTTCCCATGTTTGTTCAAACTTTTCATCAATCTTTCAGTGGGTTAAGATAGGCCTTCGAAGAAATAAGACCAAGTATCCTACTTGGAAGGTTCTAGGTCGCACAAACTTATCGTGAGCTCGAACCATTTGGGCTTTATACAATTCTAGACTTTATTGAGCTTGGAGACGACACTCCTCAAGGCCTTCGAGTTTTTCTAGCTGGAGTTTTACATTCTGCTCAATTATGATTTGATTCTAGACCGCAACTCTGAGCAAGGGAATTTGCACTTCGAGGGGGAGTACGGCCTTAGACCCATACAATTTGTCATTAATGATGTCACTAGGTTTAGTAGGTTTAAATCAAAGTTTCTAACCCTTGGACTAACATATACATAAATATACACAAGCACAATCAATTCCTAAGTCTAAGAGAGCCTTAAAGCTAGGTGGTGTGTACACCCTAATCATGCAAATCAAATTAATATTAATCAAGTGAAAGACTAATCAATGAATAGTTAATAGAATAACTATTCATTGATTAGTCATTAATCCCCACAAATTCCATTCACACACTTAAGCTATGTTTAAGATTCCAAAGGGATCTCCCAAATATATTAAAGATTTAATATATATAATTTTAAAATAAACTTTGAAATATAGGTATTTATATATATAACCTATATATATAAATATTAATCTTAAATTTAAAATACTTAAAATATCATTAAAGTAAGTTTGATATTCAAATGAGAGATCCTCTGATTCCAAAGTTTATTTGAAATTAAATTTTAAAATTTTAAAATATTTAATAAAATATTTAATTAAATATTAATTAAACATTAAAATAATTAAATAGTTAACATTAATAAAAATAAATTAAGTTTTTAATCTCTAAAATTAATTTTAAATAAAATTATTTAATTTTTTAAAAATTTTAAAGTATTATTTATTTTTTTTAATTTAATTTGAGTTTGATTTGAATTTTTGAAGTTTAAAAATAATTAAATACATTTAAAATAGTTTAAAATCAATTGATATTTAAAATAATTCTTAAATTGAGTTTAAATTAAATATTAAATGTTTTTTTGAAATTTTAATATTATTTTAAATTATTTTAATTGAATTTTTAAAGTTACTTGAATTTAATTTAATTTAATATTTAAATATTTAAATAATTAAACATTAAAATATAAAATATATTTTTAAGTTAATTTTAAATTCAAATTAAAACATTTTAAAATAATAATTTTTTTATTATTTAAAATACTTTAATATATAATCTTTTAAAAATTTGAAAATATTTACATAATGTTTAATTAAATTTGATATTTAAATAATTAATTAAATGATTAAATCATATAATAATAAATATTTTTAATTAAATATAATTTCAGAATGTTTAAATTGTTTTTCTTAAAAATATTTGAAATAATATTTAAAATTTTGAAAAATATTTAAGTTAATACTAATTAAATATTAACTAAACCTTTAAAAATTAATTATTCTTAAATTATTTAAAATACATAATATATTTTAAAATACTTTTTAATTTTAAATTAAAGATTTTTAAATTCTGGAATTTTTGATATATAATATTAATTTTTTGAAAATTTTAAAATAAATTTTAATTAATTTTTATAAGAAAAATAGAATTTAAAATAATTTAAATAATGATTTTTAATCATTATTAATGATTAGTGGCGCGTTTGACACGTGGCAGAACCTGGTTTGCGGGCTTAGAACGTGCGACAGCGGCGAATCATTGGAAATGATTGTGCCGCCGCGCAATCATGACCGGATGATTGAAAACCAGCGAGCCCCACACGCTTTTCTCACTAATCCACGTCGACACCCCTCCGTGCCCGGTAGATCGTCCACTGTAATGAGCGGACGGTCACGATCTAGTCAGATAGAAACTTGATCAATCGCTCAGACCGCGCGGTTGGAAGAAGCCCCGGAAAGGTGCGATCAGAGCCTTCAATCAATAGCTCCAATCGTACACAGTTCATGCAAGGGCAAACTGAGCCCTAGAACCAAATTTTTGACCTGTTCTCTCAAACCAGCGAATGAAATCGAATGAAATTTTAAAATTAACTTAAGCTCATGAACAAAAATTTTGTGGAGTTGGATTTAAGGCTTGAAATGAATTTAATAGAAAGTTATTTAACTTAGATGACCTAAACTAGGGTTAGAAATTTTTACCTTGATAAGGGACTGTTTGAACCGTTTAAGGATTCTCTGAAATTGTTGTCTATCCACGCTTAATTTTGTAGGAGGAACTCTAGCTTGAAAATGTATTGAATGAGCTATATAACTCCTTAAACGGATTTGAGCTTGACTCACCAGATATCTCACCGCCAGCGAGTTTCTGGTGGTGGGGTTTGAGCTGGAATGGATGTGGGAGAGGTCTGGAGTTCCAGAGAACTAAAGGTTGGGTCTAGGAGAGCTTGAAATGGAGAGAGAAGGCTAGGGTGTTGAATCCATGCTCATTTTTGCCTTTGCCCCTATTCAAACTACTCCAGATGGATTGGATGGCCAAGATTGACTGGGTGGCTTGTTGGGATGTTGCCACATGGCCCAAGTTTGTTAGGGAGCAGGAGAATAAAAAGGACATAAAGACATGATGTGTAGAGCAACACTTGCCCTTATAAGCACATGGGGAATGATTAGGGATTTATCTAGAGCTTAAGCTGGATTTAGTCAACACTTAGAAAGTTTTGGAGCCTATTTCAGCTGCTAAAATGATCTCAAATAGAGTGGATTGACTCTAATGAGTGATTTGGCCAATCTAGAGAGTTGTTTGACCACCCATTGACTATTTGACCAGTCAATGGGCCCATGGGTGTTGAGGTGGCAGCCAAGTGACCTCAAGAGCTGGCTGAAGGGGTATGGGGAAGGCTTGAAGCTTAAAAGTTGAAACTTGAATACATACATATACATGAAATGAGGTTTGACCAAGTCAAAATAGAATAATTTGATTAAATTGACCATGACATGATTAATTGTGGGCTAGTAAGTGTTCAAAGATTTGAATGCAACAGATTTGAGAATCTTTAAATGAGTAGGATTTGAAATTCAAATAGATTGTGGTGATTCGACCTTATGTTGACTCGATTTCATTATATGTGGGTCTAGTTGACCTGGTCAAAGGTCCAGTCAAATCAAAATTACTAAAGGAAGTGATCACAAGAATTTGATAGAATTTTAAATGTATTTGAAAATTGATTCAAAGTAGAAAAGCTTAAGGGTTGAAATGGTCAACATGGGTTGACTAGGTCAACCAGGTTGACCTAGGGCTAGAGTTTGGGCTAGAATGATTTAATATGATGTTTGGGGTCTGGTTGAGGTAGTTTCAAAGTCTGGAATGGTTATTTAGATCAAATAACCTATTTAGGCCCTAATGGGCCTAATAGGTCAACTAAGTTGACCAAGGGTCAGGGGTTGGGTTCAATCATTTCAAAATAACAATCTGAGTCTACTGGTGGTGGTCTCAAGGTCTAGGGAAGTCATTTGGTCAAAATGACCTGTTTGGGCCCTTAATGGGCCTTTAGGTCAACCTAGGTTGACTTGGTCAACCAGGTTGACCTAGGGTTTGGTTTTGGGTCCAATAGGTTCAGTTTGATATTTAAAAATTGCTAGAAGTGATCCCAAGAAATTTGGAGATCATTTGGTTTGAAATAGGCATTTGAACCCCTAAGGGGTATTTTGGTCATTTTGACCCTATGTCAACTGGGGGTCAAAGTGAGTCTAATAAAATGCAGTTTAATATTCAATGGGTTAGGATTAAGGTTCTGAAAGTGATTGGAGGCTTTGGAGAAAGTTCCAAGGTCAAAATCCACTAGGTGATAGGTCTAGTGGCACAGACCATAAATATTTGAAGGTTTTACAGCCTTTCGAAATCAATTCAATTTCTGTGGTTAGAGACCTCAGAATGAGCTCAAATTTGGAGGGTTTCCTCTAGAGACATGTCATATCAATTTGGAATTGATAAACTCTAAATAAGAAGTCATTTGATTGGGTTTTGAAGTGTTCAAAGATTTGCTGAAAAAGGCTTTTAGGACTTAGACCTTTAGCCTTTGAATTTGAGTTAGATTTCTGGTTTTGAGTTGGATTTTGAGTTTGAATGATAGGGTTTGAACTACCTAAATCATTTACAATTATTTAGATGATGGTAGATGATTAGATAGGATTAAGGTCAGGTTAGAGGCTGTGACCACTGGATTTGGGTTATTTAAAGATCAAGATTGGTCAAGGGTTTAAATTGAATTAAGCTCTGGATTTATTTGAGTCTTGAATAGATTAATTTAAATTCTGGGTTGGTTTGGAGTTTGAATAGATTTGAGGTCTGGATTGATCTAAGGTCTGGGTAGATCTACGATATGGGTAGATCATAGGACCTGAAGTCTGGAAGAATCCTAAGGTCTAGGATCTAGGTCTCTAGAATCTAAGAAATCCTAGGTTCTAGGGTCTAGAAGAGTCTTAGAATCTAGAGTAGATCCTAAAGTATGAATTCTAGGAAGATCCTAGGGTTTGGAAGTCCTAGGGTCTGGGGTCTAAAATGATCCTAAGATCTAGATGGATCTAGAGGGATCCTAGGGTCTAGAGTAGATCCTAGGGTCTAAGAAGATCATATGATATAGAGTTTGATAGAATCCTAAGGTCTAGAGTAGATCCTAGGGTCTGGAGTCTAGGAGGATCCTAGAGTCTAGATCAGTCTAGAGTTTGATTGAGTTGAGTTTAAAATTAATATGGGATTAAGATTGATTTGAATCTGGATTGATATTAAAGTCTGGATTGATCTAAGATCAGATTGATCCTAGGGTCAAAATTAATCCTAAGGATTAGAAAGATTCTAAGTTCTGGATTGGTCTTACTGACCTCATACAGAAATAAGGTCAATAATATTAATTTATTTATTTGATTTAATTATGATATGGATGATTTGATGATGATTGTGATATAGGGTTGCCTGCTTTTCCTAGTTTCTTTGACATTTGCATGTCGAGTTTTATTTTAGCCTGGATTCAATCGAAGGCTCGTGAGGGTACACCCAAAACTTTTCTATTTAAATCTAATAAATTTTTTTTAAGATAACATAGAAACTCTAACGCTCTTAAGAAGTAAGCCCGAGACCATCGGGAGTTCGCATAGCATACTTGCTGCATTATTCTTTTCATTTGTTAGGCCTCTTCCTGCCTGCGTGTTCTGGCAGAATACCTAGCCTATGAGGGTGCATATATGTTAAGGGGAGTCTATACACTCTAGGATAAAACCTATTTTTTAAGTCTTTTAAAACTGCCTCATATACATTTCAAGCATTTAATTGAGTCAATCGGCATGCATTGCATTAGAAATCAATTTAAATATGAGTCTAAAACTTTAACTATATTTGTTTTAGCATTTTTCACCCAACATAAGTCAAGGGACCACTTAGGATAATCTCTAGATGTCGGTCCCACTTCTCAAAAACTTTAAGCCTCCCTACCACTCTTTCATAAAAATGACTATACTCATGGTTTTAAATCGACTAGGTGGTTAGCTGGCTCTCTAATCCAGGATAATATAAGTCTAGGTTTTACACCGTATTAGCTAGGATATGGGTGTGAGTGTTGTGTGTCGAACACTAACCCCACTTTAGATTTAAGATTCAAGGTTACTACTATCGGTGTTTCGTAGTATGCTTCATTGGTATGTAAGTCCTCTATTCTTTAGAGGCTATCAATCTTATCCATTTGTGTTATATGGATGACGCCACCTCCATCTTTCTCTCTTATATATGTTGAATGTTGATTTATTTCTTTTCTCAAGTTTTTTCTCATTACCTTAGTCCCTCTGAATACTGATGTGAGTCGTGTATGTTGACTAAGCTAGGTTAAGTCCTTTCCTTCCCCTAAAGTAGGAACTTCTTAGTCTCCTCCCTATGTGCCAATCTCATTTAAGAGAATAATGTAGGATCCTTAATCAAGAGTCTTCTTAGGCCCCGGCTTGAGATGTAATTAACCACGAGGGCTTGCACCCGTGGGAAATTGAATTCCACATCAAATAAACCTCACTCGAGTTGATGTATCGGGTGGGGGAAATCCCATGACTCTGATTAGGTTATGCATATTATTACCCATCAAGATGCGTAGGTGAGAGCCACTATCCTCAATGGTTAATCATATGTATGATCTAATCCACCCTCCTATTGGCCCGCTTGCGAAGAGCGCATAGGCCGGTGATTGTTTCATCCTACGGGATAGTGCAGTCGTACCCTCTTCATTTTATCCCCGCACGGTTGTGTCTTTTTGGAGGTCTATAAAGGACTATCCGCATAAGGGGTATCCTTTCCTATTTGAAATTTAATTTTGGGTCTAAGTATCACAAACTCAAAGACTCTTTCATAACTCTTAACTTCAAATAAATTACATTGACAATGAATAGAAAAAAAAACTAAACTCTCCTGCAAGGTTATCCTAAGGATTTAAATATTAAATCAATCCTAAGAACTTATATATAATGAAATTAAATACTCAATCCAGTCACACTTGGTCATGCTCTTATTTATTTTGGGGCTAAGCAAGCTAAAGCACCAGCAGTATTTATATAATTATTAAATTTTTAGCCCCCTTTTATTATCTTGCATGAGCATGACCACCTGCAAAAAATTCAGTGAGCAATCAGAATAATCCTAACCTAAGAGGAAACTATCACCCATCACATTAATTCATAAAGTGCAGTAAAGAAAGTAAGCAAATATATCAAGCAATTTCAATTACAACATGCAATGAAATTCAAAAAATATGGCATACAGCGGTAAAATAAACATCGGCCTAGCCTAAACTAGAGTTAGTTGTCCTAGCAAATCATCTAAAGTGTGTGTAAAAGGTTGTGTGATTGGGGTAGATCCTAAGCTGGGTAGTTTGTTAAGATTATCTAATATTTAGGTTTGTTAAAGGTTGAAGGAGATCTTTATGCTTGAGTCTAAGTGTTAATATATTGAAAGTTAATTTAAGATGTATCTTCAGGATCGATTAATCAAGTGGATTTGATTAATTAAAGATTGAAGGGTTAATAAGTTTTAATTAATTTAATTATGGTTGATTTTAAAGGTTAAATTAATTTATATTTTTTTATCAACCGATTCGTGGCATTATGCTGTCAGGCTCAAGGAACTAGGCCTCTTAAGGACACGAACCCCGTAGCCCGGAGTAGTCCATCCTAAAAACTTCTTCTCTAGAGTATTTGTGGCATATTAAAATATTGGTTAAGTTGTTTTATTAATAAAATTAAAGTTTTCTGAAATTTTAACAAATTATTGGATTTTTGGAATTATTGGAGTTATTTTAATTGCATTAATTAAGGGTCCAAAAGTTGACTTTTTAAATTAAAGTTAATTTTAAAGGTTTCAAATTTTTAACAAATATTAGACCTTATGATGAGTAGTTAGACTATTAGTTTACTTAATTAGGAGTTTTTTTATAAAAAGTTATGATT
The DNA here is from genome assembly GCA_019925795.1 of Dendrobium chrysotoxum. Classification (NCBI taxonomy): domain Eukaryota; kingdom Viridiplantae; phylum Streptophyta; class Magnoliopsida; order Asparagales; family Orchidaceae; genus Dendrobium; species Dendrobium chrysotoxum. The sequence goes on along the minus strand of CM034300.1, from coordinate 2,852,127 downwards.
TTATTAATTTTGGACCAAGATTGAAACTATGGTTGACCAGAAGGTTGACTTTTTGACTTAATTCTAAAGGTTTAACATTTTAAAAAAATATTAGATTTTAGTTAGAGTTGAATGACTTTGATTTTGATTGAATTGAATTTTTTTAGAATTAATTATGATTTTTCAAAGTTTTGTTAATTAATAAAATTTTAAAATTACTTAATTAGAAAGGATTTTTGGATTTTGATCCAAATCAATCTCAAACCTCTTGGAATCGTCTCCAAAGGTCAGGAATGACCTAAGAGGATATTTCCAAGTATTTAGAGATTTTTTTGGAGATTTTTAATTATTTTTAATTAATTATTTGAATTAATTATTCATTAATCTTAAAATTTAAATTAAGATGAAATTAAGAGTCAACTGATAGGGCTTTTATTTTTTACTGATCAAGATTTCAATTAGGGTTAGTTAGATTCCTTGTGTAAAATTTTTTGGTTTCATATAAATTTTTGGTGAATTAAATAGGGTTCAAAGCCAAATCTAGAATGGGATTTTGGGGCTCCTAATTAGTGGGCCAAATGGGCACCAAATCCAGTGGATGTTGGGCCATAAAATAACCTGATCTCAAAGCCCAATCTAATTTGGGCTTAAATGGACCTCTCTAAGGTGGCCACCCAAGGTAACCTCTAGGTCACCTTAGAAAAATCATAAGTCACTACCCTAGGCTTGGATGTGAGTAAAATCAATGGCTCTAAAGTCCTTAGACTAAGCATGATTAACACAACAAAATCTAAATCCTAAATCTCATTGGAAAGATCACTAAAGTAATTTAAAATTAAGGGTCAAATTATGACCCTTAACCTTAAATTGAACAAATTGTGCCCTTAAACGTATCAAACAAAGGGGAAAAATTTTAGGCATGTCAGGGACATGTGTCCTGACATGCCCAAATTCATTCCCCCAAAGTCCCAAGCCATGGTGACATATAATTAACACACAAATACATAAATATGATAAACATTCAAAATGAAATTAAGAATTACACAAGAATAATCAGTGCTTGGGACCATAGGGCTTTGACAAGTCTCCTCAAGCCCATTCCAATGAGCCTGAGGTCACCTAAATTGGACAAGTGTGTGAGGAGATATGCATTTTAAAAGTTTTTTTTTGTGATTTTTGAAATTAATTAACCCAGAATTACACAGCCGGATGCACTTTTACACCCGACATTTATCGATTAGTTGGACAATTGAAAGTTCGTGAGGAGTGTTAAGCCCTTATGAACTAGCTCGAGGCTAACCAAGAGGGGGGTGAATTGGATATTTAAAAACTTCTTTAAACAAAAAGAAAATTCTTTTTATATGTTGCAGCGAAAATAAATTAAATCAATAATAAAAAGATCAATCATAGATTTCATCCAAGCAGTTAATTACAGTAAAATAAAATATAAAAAATAATCAGGAAGAACACACCAGATTTATAATGGTTCAGTCCAACCTGACCTACGACCACTCCCAGGAGGCACCCTCTGAGTATTGCACTAAACCTTTAGGTATTCTCCTTTAGCCCCCACAGCTAGGCTGAGAAGCCCTTACAAAATCACTTCCACCTTTTCCGGTGCGGCGGAGTAGCCGGGTCCCTTGACACCAAAGAGATCTTCTTCTTCCCAAAACTTTTCTCGAGACAACCCTTGAATCCGATGGTACTTAGGTGCAAGCTTGCCATAGCAACCGTGTGAATCCCCTCACACTCTCTCGAAAATCCCCCTTCCAAGGCTCTTCTCCCTCTCAAACTCCACCCTTTCCTCTCTCCCTTTCAAGCTCTCTCTTCAAGTTTTCTCCAGAAGAAACGAAGCCTCAATGGCTGCAAAAGATACTTATTAAGTGCATTGAGAAAGCTTAAATAGAGAGTTCTAAAAACCCTTCTAAATTAGTTCTGGCGGCAAAGATCGTCCAGTACGATGTACTAAAAAAGACGGCTTCAAAAAATCCTAAAAACTCAATTATGTCGTTAAAGATCATCAAGAACGATCACAGGATTGCCCAGGATGATGTGTAGAAATTGACCTGATAGTCCTAGATGATCTCAGGATAGTCCAGGACGATCAATACAAATTTTAAACAAATCGTCCAGTATGATATACAGATCGTCTAGAACGATCAGAATATCAAATTATGTATATTTAATTGAATAATCACATGATTAATTTAGGCAACATTATCATAGATAGTCCAATACGATATTGATCGTCCTGAACGATTAGACCAAAAATAGAAACTTAAAATCTTGCCTAAATTATTATGGTGGCTAGGGTTTTGAGAACACATGGGATCGTCCAGGATGATATAAATCATTCAGGACGATTAGTTTAGAAATTAAACTTTTGGTTTTGGCACAATTTCACTCCCTGAGTGTATGTGTGCATGGTCACCAAGCTGGCAAACACCTTTACAAGACTGACTCAAGAAATTAAAATTAAATCAATATATATTATAAACTTTTCACAGCATAACCTATTCTACCCAATCTTGAGCTCTGATTCTTCGTTGGATGGTGCAAGATGTTCCTGAAATGTTAGTATACACACAAATAAATATACATTATAAATATTAGGAGATATAATGATGCGATCTATAATATTTGTTATTATCAAAATATAAACTCGTGAGCCCGAGTCATAAAAATCTCCCCCTTTTTGATGATGGAAAACATTACAAGTTAAATTTATAAATAAAAAGAATTTTCTCCTAATCTCCCCCTCGTTAAGATAAAAATTTTTAAAAAAGGGGAAAATAAATTTTTTTTTTATTTTTTTATTTTATTTTAAAATAAAACAAATAAAATAAAATAAACAAATACAATATAAAAATAATAGTACGTTCAAATACAACACAAATATAACAGTACTTTCTCCCCCTTTGACATTATCAAAAAGAAGATGAGCATATAAAAATAAAACAGAAAAAATAGACTAAAAGATCAAAACGGACCCTGATCTAATAAAAAAATTTTAGAAGACTCAGTTTGAAATATCAAAATTTTTTTGGAATGAGAAAATTACCTCTTGATTTTATTTAAAAATTTAGTGAAGCATGTATTGACCACTCATAACCCCATAAAAGTTAGAAATTCAGAAATTGTTAATCCAAACTCAGGTTTTTTAAAAGGCTCAGAAACTTTTTAAGCCAACATCTAAATCAATAAATAAATTAGAGAAGGAAACAATAATCTTTTCAAAACTCCTTGCATGAAATATATCTAATAGAAGATTAATGCAAAAAGGCGAATCAAAAGTCATGATTTTTAAACTCAAGTATCAAAAATATCAATAGTTATAAAGATTTTCTTAAGATTTAAAATACAAGAAATGTAAGCTAACTTATTGTGGGCTCATTTTGTGTCTCTTGATTAATTTTTGGCACACTTTGCGCATCTTTTAATACACTTTATGTATCTTTTTATTTTGGCGATATTGCACATCATTTGATATTTTATTTTGGCGACATTACGCATCTTTTTAGCTTTGGGCTCATTTTGTGCCTTTTTTTTCTAAATATGCTTCCTTTCTGCAATTTAAAGACTAAAGCAAATCCAATCTAGTGACAAAAATTAACAGCTTGATTAAAAAAATAATGAAGTAGATTCAACAATTTGCAAAAGATCCCTATGAGATAGAGAAAATATAAGGAGATGAAAAAAATTTACTTTCAATATCTAATCTATAATTTGATAAAGATTTTAAAATAAAAGTGAAATAGCCTAATTAAAGATATGAGATAGAGAGATAAAATTATAAGTTTTCTTCCTTTGACTGATTTTAGAAAAGTTAACCACAACTTACATAAAATTTTAAGAAAGTAGGAGGCAAATTTTTCATTTTTAGAAAAAGTAATCTTTTGAAAAGTTATTTGATTTTCTTAAGCGTATACTAAACAAACATGTGATATCTGTATGCTGATCAGAGAAATTGACAATCATATAGAAAAACAATAAAATAAAAGATTGTAGAAATAAAAACAAAAAAGAATAAAATGAAAACTTAAAAAATAACACAAAAAGTAAAAAATATTCACATAAACAAAACAAACACAAACACACAAGCAAAACTTTAATCCACATCATCTCGCTCATGGTCTGATGATTTAGAAGCTAGGTCTGCCTAGGAAATTTTTTGCTTTGCATTATTTGCCCTTAACCCTTTTCCTTTTCAAGAATGGTTTTTAAGTTTAAATACTGATTTTTCATATGTTCAGGTTTCCTACATCCAAAGTAAATAACATCAGAAAAAATTTTAACATTCTTACCATTTTTACTTTTGTTCCAATTTTATTGATGTTGATGCTTGTGCTTTAGTAGACTTTTTAATTTGTTTGTTATTGATGATAACTCCTTACTTTCATCATCTTTTGAGTTGCTTTTATCCATATCTTCTATTTTCAGTACTATAGTTTTACCTGCATCCAAAAGCTTTTGACTCAAATCTTGCTCGTAGGCAATGAGTGAACCAATCAGATTATCAATAGAATATTCGTTCAACTTTTTTGATTCACAAATAGCAACAACTTTGGCATCAAACTTATCAAGCAGGTAGTGTAGAATTTTATTAACCTTTTTAAAGTTTAAAAATTCTTTACCTAAAGCATGTAATGATGTCACAATTTGTGTAAACCTAGTATACATGTCTAAAATTATCTCATAAGATTTCATGCTAAAAAGTTCATAATCATGCATTAGAATATTCAACTTAGATTGCTTAACTTCACTAGTTCTTCGTATGTAATGCACAGTTTATCCCAAATTTCTTTGCTAGTAGTACATGTAGATATTATCATGCAATCATCAGAATTCAAAGTACAAAAAAAATAATTCAAATATTTAACATTTAATTGAGTATTGATCAGATCTACTCTACTCCATTCAAAAAAAGGAATATCAGTTTTGATTCCATCTATAATACGTGATGGTACAGAATAACCAATTTGAATCATATGTCACATGTCATAATCTATTGATTTCAAAAAAGTAGACATACGAATTTTCTAAAAATTAAAAGTAATATTTTTAAATAAAGGTGATCGAGTGATTGAATATCCTTTCGCAATATAACGATTTTCAAAATTAGCCATAGATCAAAATTCAAAAGTTTTTCAAAATTTGATTTTATGAATCCCGCTTTTATGCCACTTGAAAGTTTGTTAGGGGTGTTAAACCCTAATGAACTAGTCCCGAGGATCTTCTCTCTCTCAAACTCCACCCTTTCCTCTCTCCCTTTCAAGCTCTCTCTTCAAGTTTTCTACAGAAGAAACGAAGCATTAATAGCTGTCAAAGATACTTATCAAGTGCCTTGAGAAAGCTTAAATAGAGAGCTCCAAAAACCCTTCCAAATCAGTTCTGGCGGCAAAGATCGTCCAGGACGATCGTAGGATTTTCCAGTACGATGTGCTTAAAAAGACGACTTTAGAAAACCCTAAAAACTCAATTCTGTCGCCAAAGATCATCCAGGATGATCGCAGGATTGTCCAAAATGATGTGCAGAATTTGACCTGATAGTTCTGAACGATCTCAGGATAGTCTAGGACGATCAGTATAAATTTTGAATAAATCATCCAGTATGATATACAGATCATCCAGGACAATCAGAATATTAAATTATGCATATTTGATTGAATAATCACATGATTAATTTAGGCAACATTATCATAAATCTTCCAGTATGATATGGATCATCCTGAACGATTAGACTGAAAATAAAAACTTAAAATCTTGCCTGAATTATTATGGCGGCTAGGGTTTTGATAATGCATTGGATCGTCCAGGATGATATAAATCGTCTAAGATGATTAATTCAGAAATTGAACTTCTGGTTTTGGCACAATCTCACTCCCTGAGTATGTGTCTGCATGGTCACCAAGCTGGTAAATACCTTTACAGGACTAGACTCAAGAAATCAAAATTACATCAATGTATATTATAAACTTTTCACGGCATAACCTATTCTATCCAATCTTGAGCTCTGATTCTTCATTCGATGGTGCAAGGTGTTCCTGAAATATTAGTATACACACAAATAAATATATATTATAAATATTAGGAGATATAATGATGTGATCCATAATATTTGTTATCAACAAAACATAAACTCATGAGCCCGAGTCGTAATAGTAATGATTAGCGCTGACTATGTAACTGCGGTGATAATCTCAACCGTCAAATCACAAATTGGATGACTATGATTAATAGGGCTCTAGAACTGTAGGATCAAATATGCGCCGTTGATCTAAATCAACGGTCGCAATTATATCATCAACCTCCCACAACTAACCTAGATCATAGAGCTTTTCTAGCGTGATCCGAGAAGTCCCACTGGTGAAACTCCATCAAACTTCACAGAGAGCATCAGATCAATAGAAACCTTCAATCCAACGATGGAAATCTGTTGGGATAAATGGTTCCTTTACACTTGACCAGACTATCTATTTAGGGAGCTCGGGATGGAGTTATCACCATGGAGAAAGCCCAAACGAATTGGTTTTTCTCTTGAGAAGCTTGAGTAGATGATTTCGAGGACTTTTCCTTTAAACGCTGAGGCCAGAGGATCACCGGAGGTAAGACTTCGATTGGAGGGCGGAGAGATTTCACCGGAGTTCGTTCGAGACTATAGCTAGGAATGACTAAGAAGTTGGGGGAAACTATGGGATCACTCAGAGAGCTCTAGGGAATGATTTCAAATGCTTAGGAGAAAATGAGGGAGACTGGGAGAGAGTGCTCTGTTCAACTCATTCCCGCGGCCATGGATGGATGGGATCGATCGGACAGACTATTAGATGGATGCCAACTGGAAGGGGTCATATCCTTTGAGCCTCGTGAGCTCGAAGCTGGCAAGCTCAGGCTTTAGAAGCCTTTGGAAGAGGCCCAAGATGGAGGGGACCACTATTGACCTCCTTTTCGACGTCGAGCACTCACATAGTTGAATTGCATATTTTGTTGGTCCATTTGTTTGCTTGCACGTTGCACTATTATGTCTGATAAGGGTCAAATTGTGTATTTTATCTCAGTTCGTCGTCGACCTTAGGATTTACTCCTTTTGGTCACATGTTGTCCTCCATTTTACTTTAAAATATGTGCGATCAGGTCAGCGACGATTTAGATTTGTAATTTACATACATTTGAGAGTTTATCACGCACATTTGTTTTGTACATGAAATCTTTTGATCGATATCTCATTTTCCTGAACGATTTGCACTGTTGTGTCCGATATGTCGAGACAAATCAAACGAGCTCATTTGTGCTCATATTGGGTTTCGTTTTATGCGTGTCAAGGAGAGAGAGTTGAAGATTATTATCATTATTATTTTAAAATTAAAAAATGTCTTCTTTTCATATATTAAAAATTAATTAGTATATATAGATATGTAAAAAAAGAGAGAGAATTTATAATTGTTATTATTATTATTATTATTACTCTGATAAATTAAATTCAGATTAAAATAAAACTAATGATTAGATTTATTTATTAAATAAAGATATAATAAAATAAAGAACAACATCTTATTTAAATATAGCTCAAATACAAAATAACTTTATCTCATATCTTTTCATATCACTACATATAAAGCAGGATTATATTCAATGGTTGATCTGGAAGACCAAACTCAATCATGACAGTTAAATGTAGGGCTTTGCCTTAATCTCCCATTGAATGAGGCCGGTTCAATAGAAGAGACACGGTTCACTCCCACATGGCTGAAAGCAGCTCTGACAGGGAGGGCTCTTCCATTCAAATCCATTAGGCTCAGGAGAAAAAAAGGGGATAGAGCCACACGCCATCTTATTCTCTCTCAACCTGCTGTTCTCCCTCACTCACACGGACAGCAGCCGTAAGTTATCCTTCTCTCTGAGGTTCATGCGACATAAGAGACGAAGCCCCTCTCACGCTACAGGCCGTCGGCATCCTCCGCTATCAACACTGACGTCGATAAGCCCTCACTTCTCTCAAGTTGCCTCCGACCTCACCGACTCCGGCACCCTAGCTGCCCGCTGCTGCCGTGGCCCACTCTAGCCAACCGAGTCACCATCTGCCACCATCCTAATAGTTTCAGCCAAGTGAAAGGGTATTTTCTACTTTTCGTCTACCCAAATAGAGAAAAGGAGTTATTTGCGAGGTATATTACTTGGATGAGGGAATTGGACAATGAATACGAGCATCAATCACCCCTATTCATTCCAGTGGGGGTGCTACGGGCGGAACCACTGGGTGATAAACCCCTGTGTTGTAAGTTTTCTTAAAACTTAGAAAGTCCTTAAGAGCCTTTTGGTTGTACGATCCCCCACCCTTAGGTCCTTGTAGTAGCTTCTTTTTCTAGATTGCTTTTATTTATTAGGAACCCAAAACTCAATTACATTCGTGTATATGTTAAAGGGGTTAGTCATAATGATTATAATCCCACAAAATAATAGTATCATCTAAGGACAAAAATTAAGGATGAGTCTTAAAAAACTTAGATTTAGGATGCATACACATTTTAGGAGGGAAACGTTAAACATAAAAAACTTAGTGACATTTTATCCTAGGATTAGTATACATCATTAATCTAATCTTAATAGTAATTAATCAATAATTAAAAACCTCCAAAAAATCAGTGATAATTCAAATAAAAATGCATAAAAATAGTTAACTTTTAATCAAACCATAACCAATGCACACAATCACTAAAGATGAAATTTGAATATAAGTTTGAGCTAAATCTAATTAACATAATAATCATCTCTTAATTGAATATTAATTAAATATAATTCATTAAAAAAATTAAATTCAAGAATTATAAAATGAATTAAAAGCAAAGAGAACAAAACTAAAAAAGAAAATGTTAAAATGAAAAGATTTATAAAACTCAAATTCTAATTCATTCAATAATTAATTCTCCTCATAATTAATAACATACACAGTCCAAAATCTTTTAGAAATCGGAACTAAATAACAAACCTAAAAGTTGATAATCTTAATGATTGAAATGGGTAGAAATGAACAAGATAATAGACTCATTAAAAATTTAACACAACTTGAAATTTTAAAACTTAATAATCGATCTAAAATTTAATCAAACTATAAATTATTTCTTTTAAAAGAAATTAATCAACCCTTAATCTTCAACTAACTAAATTAATTCAATTGGTTACTACTGGGTAACCCAGGCCTACGAGGCTATTAAGTTAGCCCCAAAGAGGGTGAAATAAACCTCACAGCCTTGGTGAGCAACAAAGGTAGTAATCATCAAATATTTAAAATATATTCTAAAATTAATATTAAGACATTAATACTTAAACTTGAATTAAAGCCTTCCTTTGACCTTTAACAAATCAAAATCACAAATAACTTGAATAAATTATCCTACATAGGACATACTCAAAACTACACAGCATGTTACACACACTAGAACTTACTTGCTATGATCACCGACTCTAGTCTTAGGTTAGACCGTTGGTGTATTTTGGTGTGAAGTGGGTACCTTGCCTAGAGGGTATCCTTAGTATGTTTACTTATTTTTTGTACTCTAGATGTCATGCATGCATCTTTAAACACCTTACTTCATAGTGCACCCTGTCTATATACATGCATCATATCATTAATGCTCAAATGAAAAAATGTCAAAATAGAATATATCTAGGATGCATGTAAAAGAAGATTCAAAGTAGAATATACCTAGGTGCAAATATATGTGCAAAGAGTCAAATATAAATATAAGATGTCAAGAGTTATAAAGATTTGAAAATATTTATACACATACACATAGGGCACCAAAAGATAATCCTCTCTCTTGGGGGCGTTCTCTTTTGGAATCCTATAGAAGACCCATAGTCAAAAGATGATAAGCAAATACATTCAAATTTATATTTCATAAGTATAGAAATCCAAGCATGTTGTCATGGAGCTTGGCCACATTATTTTTTAGCAGACCCTGGGTTGTATTTATGTTTCAAATAATGAATAAAATATTTTATTTATGCACTCATTTCATGCATCATACATGGCGATAGATATATATATTTGCATATTTAAATTAATGTCCTTGACTCCCTAGGATTAGAGCTCTCCTATCTTGCATACGTAGGGCGATTGATTGTATTTAGGATGTTAGCTACTGGCTCACTCCAGGCAAGCATAAGCTCAGATTGTTCACCCCTCAATATGTCTCTGTCAACTTTTGATGAATTCAAAATCTATTATTTCTCTTAGGATAACAAATTCAATTTTTGATCTTTTAAACTAAAAATTTTAATCACATTTTTATTCATTTAAAAAGGTCTAATCATCACTAAAGCTAAAGAGAAGAGCTTATCCTCTTTGGAATAGAACTTAGGAACCCTCTCTACGCATCAAATTAAGAAGAGAATAATATAGCATCCTTAATCGAGAGTTTTCTTAGGCCAAGGCCTAAGATATAATTAACTACAGGGGCATGCGCCCGTAGGAAACTGATCTCCACATCAAATAAACCTCATTCGAGCTAATGTATCGAATGGGAAAAATCTCATAATTTTAATCAGGTCATATATATTATTACCCATTAAGGTATGTAAGTAAAAATCACTATCCTCCATAATTAATTTTATATATGATCTCATCTGCTCTTCCATTAGTCTACATGCATAGAGTGTAAAGGCTTACAATCGTTTTATCCTACAGGATAGTGCTATTGTACCCTTTGCATTCTATTCCCCATAAGCATAATACTTTCAGAGACCCACAACCACTGGAGCTGAATCCCCATTAGTTCCAGTCGTCGCCAATTCGGGGCTAGGTCAGGTCGAGCTGGAAAGGCTGCTGGAGGTCAGGTGAGCTCAACCATGAGCTCAATTGCGCAGGAGGCAACCCGATTGCTAGAGTGAGCTCGAGTCAACTCAAACGTATACTATTTGGATCGATTTGAGCTCAACCTAGGTCAAGTCAGGGACTGGACTTGATATGGGAGATGTGTTAAGTCATTGTCCACCTAATGCAAGTGGCAATTAGGGCGGGTCTGGTCTATTGATGAAGTTGGCTTGGGTCAAAGTGGTTTTAACCACTTTGGGCTAGCCTAAAGGTTGACCCAAGTTAACCAAAGGGCTGGGCTGGCTAGGGTAGGTGTGTTAGACCTAGAGCTACCCAATGGATGCCTTGGTTGGATTTGATTGAGCTTAGGTTAAGAAATGGCTCAACTCAAGGTGGTTTTTGCCACTTTGGGTTAGCCTAATTCGTAACCCAAGCTGACCCAAGGGATGGGTCAACTATGGGATGTGTGTTGGGTCATGGGGAACTCAATGCCACTATTGGTTTAATCTAATTGGGCTAGAGTTGGAACTTGGCTCAAGGGAGACCCTTCTTTTAACACTTGGGTCAAGCCAAATGGCTAACCAAAGTGGGCCAAGTCTTAGGTCTCTAAGAGAGATATCTTGAGGACCTAATGGGTTACCTCATGGGCTAAAATGGGTTTGGGAATGGTTTGGTGGTCAATAGGTTTAAAACGGTTGAAGTGTATGTGTAGTTAGGTTTTGAAGGTTGAAATGGGAAGGCCATAATAGATTTTGTGGAACAGACCAAAAATCCCTTTAAAGGGCATTTTGGTCATTTTGAACCTTGATCAACCCTGGGTCAAATAGGGTCCAGCAAAGTATAGGTTACTAGTCAACAAATCATAATAGAAGTCATGGATGTGGTTGAGAGGTTTGGAAAGGATCCTAAGGTCAAATTTCACTGAATGGCAAGTCGAGTGGCATAAGCTATAAATATTTGAAGGTTTTGTAGCCTTTGAAAATATATTCAATTTCTAGGATTATGAGTGTCGTATTGAGCTCAAATTTGGAGAATTGATCCTAAAGATATGCTTGATCAATATACAATTGATAGGCCCTAAATCAAAGGTCATTTGACTGGGTTTCAAGGTGGTGGAAAATCCACCCAAAAAGGGTTTCATGACCTGGGCTCTCAACCTTAAGATTTTGTTTGAAAACTTTGGATTTGGATTAGATTTAGGAGTTGAATGATTGAGTTTAAACTATCCACATTAATTAAATCAAATGCATGATTGAGGTTGATTGGATAAGATCAAGACTTGATTGAAGATCAGGTTAAACTATGATTATAGGCAGGGTAGAAGTTTGGGGTGGAAATTGAATTGAAGGCTGTATTAAAATTTGATTGGGGTCTCTATGATTGATACATGGACACCTGTCAACCCTAGGATCACCAAGTAGGAGTCTGAATAGGCCCTGATGACCTCATACAAAAATGAGGTCAACAGCGTGTGTGAGATGGGCAGCGGTGCGAGGGTGAGTGGGGCACTACCGCAACATTTTGATTCAGTTCGATTTCTTTAGCATTGTTTGTTTCTTTGTTTTAGATTCCTTACCAAGTTACCTCATCTTCTATTCTTCATATGTTTCAGATTCCTTACCTAGTTATCTTTTACTTGTGTTTCTATTTCTATATTTCATCAAGTTCATTTGAATCTTTACAAAAGAAAAGATAGAGATTCTTTCATGGTGATTGGGAGTTTTAAGAATGGAAAGAAAATGACTCAATCTTTTCTTGAATAGGAGTTAAAAGAAAATTAAGAAAACAAAAAAGATTTTAAAATCTGTCAGAGAAAATCTTGATGTATCTAATTTGAAGTTTAAATTTTACTTAATTAGATCTTAATTTGATTAAGGTTTTCAACCCAAAAAATGTCAATTACTTATGCAGGATTAGCTGCATTGGTTTTGGTTTGAAGCGTGAAGGGGCTTGAAATGTGATTATGGTTTTTTTTATGCTCGGCTCAAACTATCTCCTTATCTTTTGTAAGAGCAAATTATAGTTATTTTTTGTATGAAAGAAAACAAAAAGTAATGCAGTGATATTTTTTACAAAGTTAAACATGAGTAATGCAGTGATATCCTAAAATAACATAAATCTAAAATTTGCGATTATTAAAAAATATGTGTAACTTATGCTTAATGTTTATTTTATTTAGTTTTCAATACATCAATTTAATTTTTACTATGTTTAACTAATAATAGAAGGATCGATATATGAAAAGGAAGGAACATATTGAGGTTGATTTTGATAATCTGCCTATCGACCCTAGGCTTTGACCTTCAATCTGGAGTTATGATATAAATGATAAGGATAGAGTTCGACATGCATATTTGGTGAAGGGACTTTATCAACCAAAAAATCATAATTTTCACCAAACATTGACAATTTTTACTTTGTCATTATTGTAGATGAGAGTCATGATTTATCAACAAAGGAACAGTTGATAGTTGCTATGAGATATGTGGATAAGAAATGACAAGTTATTGAAAGATTTATTGGTATCAAATATATTTCTTCAACTAATACAGTTACACTTAAGGCAACAGTTAAAGCTATACTTGTCAAGCATTCTTTGAGCTGGCATAGGATACGTAGTCAAGGTTATGATGGAGCATCTAATATGCGAGGGGAATTTAATGATTTGAAGACACTTATTCTTAATGATAATCCTTAAGTATTTTATGTTCATTATTTTACACATCAACTCCAATTATGCTTAATAGCTGTAGCAAAAAATCATTGACAAGTGAAACATCCATTTGAGTTCACTTTTAGAATTATAAATACTGTTGGGGCTTCCTGTAAGAGATTAAATGCTCTTAGAGCTATTTAACATGGAAAAATACTATCACATTTTAAAGCTGGCAATCTAATAAGCGATCAAGGTTTAAATCAAGAAATTAATTTACAAAAATCTAGTGATACTCGATGGAGTTCACATTTTCATACTTTAATTAGTCTCATGAGAATGTATGCTTCTGTAATCGAGGTGTTTGATATTGTTAAAGAAGAAGGGATAACTGGTCAATAATCGGTTGAAGTAGGTGTTCTGATTGATATGATAAAGTCTTTTGATTTTATATTTATAATGCATTTGATGATTAAAATCTTGAGGATTACAAATGAGTTATCATAATTATTATAAAAAAGATCAAGACTTTGAAAATGTGATGAAATTAGTCCAAATATCTAAACAACAACTACAGATATTAAGGGAGAATGGATGGAGTACTTTACTAGATGAAGTATCATATTTTTGTAATGTTTTCAAGTTGATGTTCCAAATATAAATGATATATACAGAACTCGTGGTCAATCAGTGTGAAGAGGTGAAGAGATAACAAACTTACATTATTATCGTGTTGAGCTATTATGTACTGTAGTTGACATGCAACTTCAAGAGCTAAATAATCGCTTTCCTGAATCTAATACTGAGTTGTTTCTTTGTGTGACATGATTAAACCCAAGTGATTCCTTTATTGCTTATGATGAAAGAAAATTGATATGTCTAACAGAGTTATATCTAAGTGATTTTTCTATAATTGAGCTTGTGGCTCTTAAAAGTTAATTATCAACTTATATTATTGATATGCGTAATAGTGATGAGTTCTCCTCTCTAAGCAGTATTGCTGATCTTGCTAAGCAAATTGTTAAGATCAAGGAGGATGACATGTATCCTCTAGTTTACAGATTTATTACTTTAGCATTAATTTATCAGTTGCTACTGCTACAATGAAGAGAGCATTTTCTGTAATGAAGATTATTAAGCATCAATTGCATAGTAAGATGGGTAATGATTGGCTCAACGATTGTCTGATGTCTTACATTGAAAAATATGTGTTCAATTTGATTTCCAATGAAATTGTAATGCAACATTATAAAAAAAAATATAAAATAAATTAATAAGCTTATAATAATTTTTTAATTCATCTATCATAATTAAATATATGATTTTATTTTGAATTATGTCCTCATTTTATTTTTTTAAATATTAATTCATTTATATGAAAATTTTGCCTCCCCCCTATAAAATGAAAGGTTGGTTTCGTCCCTGGAGGTCCCTGAATTCAAAGTCATTCTCATTCTATATAATACAACACATTCAACTATGTTGCCACTTAAAATTCCACTAATGATTTATATCTCTCATCCTATTTCTCTTTTCTTTGCAAACAGTATGTTCGTTATGATCACTTCTACAATCCCAGCTCTCCATCCACCTTATTGTGTTCAAGAAATAACTTATTTAGCCTTTTGTTATTGTACAATAATAATATTTAATTTTCGACATGTTCGAGGCATTATATTTTAAATATGATATGGGCATTCGATCCAACAAGGTTCTCCTCTAAAATTTTATATTCATGTTTATTAATATGTTAATTTTCCATCTATAATGTCTTTTCACCTCGCGTAACTTCAGCATCAAATAAAATTCAATTTTGTTGAGGTTTTTGCTTCTTAATGCCTTCCAAACTGATAAAAACCCTGCATTTCAAAATTAATGGAGATTTTACTATCTTCGATGAAAGCTAAACAATATTTAAATCAGTTTTTTTTATTTTAGATTTTGTTATTTTATAAATTGCATATGCTAAATCTTAATACATTATTTATAATTTTAAATGAAATCAAATTTTGATTCTTAATATATGGATATGATATTTAAATGAGAGTTTTTAAAAATTTTCTATATTTGTTAATTTGTCTATAAGAATATTAAAAAATAAGTATTATATACTTAAATTTAATATAAGCGCAATTTAGTATTTTATGATTAAAATATTAAGGCTCATAAACACAACCAAATAATTTATATCTATTTTTAGTTGCATAAATATGAAAAAAATAATAATATAATCAAATAATCATCAATTTATTTAAACAATATTTGCTTATTAACCACATTTAAATAAACTTTTTTAGAGCAACCAAAGACGAAATTGCATGGTTGATATCAATTTATATCTATTTTTAGTTCACGCGTGAGGCGGTTAGGTTTGCTTTTCCTTCTTTAAAGCGCACAGACGGAGCTTCGAGCCAGTCAATAGCCTTTGCCTGTCTACGATTTGCTTTTCCTCTTCGGCATTTGTTCGTTGCTGATCTGCTTCTCGTGAAATAGAGTTCTGAAAGAGCCCAAGCTTCTCCGCCTCCTGATTGGAAGTCGCGCCGGGAGCTCGCCACGAAGGTAACGAAATTTCTCCCCTTTCACGCGCTTCTTCGGTCGGAATTTTTTTTCCCTCGCGCCAAGAATGCGTTAAATCAATCCAACTCTTCCTTTCCACACATATATACAGCGATCTAAGGAGTAGAGAAATTGGCCCTAAACTGGGACAGATTTGATTGAGATGGGTAGTCCTTCTGATGTGGTGGGCGTTAGGGCAAGCAAGAGATCATCTGTCATGGTGGCAGCTTCTCCCAATGAGCACAGGGTTATAGATAGCAAGACATCTCCAACCCAAGGTTCGATTTTTTACTTATCGCTTTCTTATAGAAAGTTGCCGTCTTGTTGGATCTTAGAATTGATTGTGTGTTCTTATTTATTAATTTTGATTTCAAAGAATGGCTCTAGTATTAATTCTGTATGAAATTTAGATGATTGTAGAGGTCTATGCACTGTTATAAGAATCCATTTGACAATTCTTCATTTCCTATCCTAGTAGCTGATCTGAGATGCAATGTTTTATTTTTTATAAGTTTTATTTGATGCAAGAACATTTGCATGGTAGGGTTAAAGAGTTTAGCATCTTAATTTTGTATGAGGATCTAGTACACATACTAATAAAAAAGAGTTGCAAATGACACCCAAGTTCTCAACTGAAAAATCTTGAAAAGAACGGAGTCTGATCCAAGTGAATTGATTCCACTAATGTTTGTCATTTGTTATAAATGATGTCCTTCTTTGTGATTGAGGAAGGTGATATAATATAGTAGATAGAAACTATATAGGATAAATTTCGTGGTTGAGATTGGAAGAGCCCTATGATATGGGAGATATCTTCAAGACATCATTTATTTTGCTGATGTCAGGAGTCAGAGTTGGTGCTGACTAGCCAATGATGTTCATCGGTCTTATAGGTGATGATGTGCATTGATATTTTTGATGACGGTAAGTGACTAAGTCAAAGGACCTTATCCAAAAAATAATGGTCAGAGAATCATATTTGAGCGATGGTGGCGAAGGACCATAATCGAGGAACGGTGATTAAAGGGTCGTAGCCGGGCAAAAAGGCTTAGAAATGATGATGGTCGAAGGATTGTAGTTAGGCGGCAGTGTTTAAAGAATGTATGTTGGGTGACAATGGGCGTAGGACTGAAGTTGGGTGATAATTGTTGGAGGATCAAAGTCATACAATGGTGTTTGAAGTACATAATATTGGGTGATGTAGATAAAGGATCATAATTGGGCGATGGTGGTCGGAAAATCGTGGTCAAACGATGGTGTTCGGAGTACCATGGTCAGGCTACAATGATCGGATAACCATAGTCGAGTGATGGGGGTTGGATGATTGTAGTTAGGCGACAATGTTCAAAAGACCAACTTCAAGCAATTAGGGTCAAAGGACCATGGTGGAGTGATGTTGGTCTAAGGATCATAGTGGGGCAAAGATGGTTGGAAGATCACAGTTAGGTGAGGGTGATCATAGGATTATAACTGGGTGACAGTGGTCGGAAGATTATGGTCGAGCGAAGGTGGTCTGATGATAATAGTCTGGCAATTGTGGTTAGATGATTATAGTCAGATGGCAATGGTCAGAGAATCGAAATTAAGTGACATGGGTCGAAGGACCAAAGTTAGGCAACAGTGGTCGGAGATCCATAATCAGACAAAAATAGTTGGCAGACCATAGTCTGGCAACGTTTTCACATAACAAATGAATGAAAACGAAAATGTTTTCTAGTTTTCTTTTCTATCTAGAGGCAACCAAATTAGCCCTCAAGTATTTTGTATGAATTTCTATGCATCAACATATCTGTCTACTTCCATTAATTCTTCTTTTCTGGTATTCATACAAATTTTGTGTGCACTGCCGGCTTCTGTTTTCAGATGCAGTTCAGAGAGGTCTCAAAATGGCCATTATTGCAGGCTCTGTAGTTGCAGTTCCCACGGTATGCTTACACTACGTTTCTTCAATATAAAAATATCACCTTTTTAGAGATGCAAGGATGCACTTTGTTTAGACAATATATTTTATGTGAATTTTCCTTCTGTCTCTAAGGATTGTGTATCTGAAGGACTTGGTTTATTTTTTGATGATCATATTAATCTTCATAATGCCTTTTCCTTCATAATATTTGTGTTGCAGCTGGTTGGATGTCGAGTCATTCCTTGGGCTAAAGCAAATTTGAATTATACTGCACAAGCACTAAGCATATCAACAGGTAACATATTTTAATTTATTTGAATGCTACATTAATTTCACAAAAGTTAACGGTAGGTTTGATGTGCCTTGCCTGGTCAGAATTGAATATCTTCATTTTCTTAACACGAGATTGGAGTATTCTATTTTAACTTCATGCAGTTGGATTTCTAATTAACAAACCCTTTCAATGGTTCTTTAAATAATTGAATGCTTGTTTTCACTTTTATTTAAATGTCATGATGATGTGCATTTGTTTCTTCATAGGTTCACTTTTTCTTGCTTGTAGTTTCTTGTTGAAAGATTTGATTTAATCTTTCATCTCTCTAGTGAAGTTGCCATGGCTAGTCTGTTTTGCATATATTCTGAACTGAAACCAAATCTTTCATTGTTCAGCTGCTATTTCTACTTTCTTCATCACTGCTGATAAAACGATCCTGAAACATGCAAGGGGAAACACAATTGGAAAGTATGACAAGAGTTATGGACATGAAGCAGTACCAACTCAAAGATGAAACTCTTGGAGCATGAATTTTGATGTTTAATGGTTTCAGCCCTGGCAACTATTTATTTCCATTTTTTCTTTGTTCTGAAATAGCAATAGCAGGAAGGCTTTGTAAAGTTGGCATTTGACCAATGTTTGAGATGAAGAAGAAATGTGTTATTTTTCTCTTAACCATTTGGTAATCTGAAATAAAAATTAAAGCTTTTTTTTTAATCTGTGATCTTGCTGGTATCTTATAATGGCTGGGTGGTAGGTTGTAAAAGAATAAACTTCTATCTATGGAAGGTGTAAATTATGCTATTGTTATGCATAGATGTCAAATGATATTAAAAATATTGAATAAAGAAGAGAACAAGTTGATGATTGAGGGATAGTTGCCAAAAAGAACAACCTTTACAGCAAGAGGGGTAAGTATTGCAAGAGAAATGATGAAGGAATGCATATGAATCAGAAATCACATTATGCTCCAAATATTTGCAGTAGAATCATAACAAAGAAACCTTTGATGTATTCTTCTGATCCAATGCTGGCAAGGAACAGAAGCAGTAATCTTTTTGCAGTAAGAAATATGCCCCTATTTCATTTAAGAAGATGTAGAATGATTGATTTACAAAAATGAGAGAGAGAGAGAGAGAGAGAGAGAGAGAGAGAGAGAGAGAGAGAAGGGAGGACGATGTAGTCGACTTGTAATTTATTTTTGTATAAAGAGTTTTGGATGGAATTCTTCAAATGAGATTATTACTGTTTAAAAAGTTTGAAGTTTGAAACTTGCTGGAAATATTGCTTGAAATTGTCTCAACATGAAATCAACTCGGCTTGATTTTGAGCTGATTTCGAGCACAGCTCCACACTAGAAATTGATTTCGAGCGTCACACTATACTAGAAATTGATTTCGAGCACCGCTCGATACTAGAAGTTGATTTCGAGTTTATTCAACTCGCTCAAATATAATGTATGTTAACTCAAAATCTAACCCTAAATGAGTATTTATAAGAGTCGACTTAGGCTTCATTTGAGACAGCTTTCTTATTGTTTCTTAAAGAAAGTTGCTTTAAAAAGTCATAAGAATGCCGTCTCAAACGAAGCCTAAGCATCAAAATATCTAATTTTGAGTTGAGCCAAACTCATTTGAACTCGACAAGATAACAATATGAAATGATTTATTTTTCTTTTTGAATCTCAATGTTATGTATGATAAGAGACATGCATAAATGGTTTATCTTATTTAACATCAGCTGAAAGCTTATCAAGCCATATTTTGTTAAAAGCTTGTGCTATTTGTATTCCTTTTGTTGGAGATTAATCCTCTGAGCAATGATTGTAGAGGTCTCTGCACTGTTATAAGAATTCATTTGACAATTCTTCATTTCTTCTGTAGCTAGCTGATCTGAGATGCAGTGTTTTTTTTTTTAATAATTTTTTTTTTTAAGTTTGATAAGTTTTTTGATATGATTTGCCTAAAAATTTTATCTTGTATTTCATTATATAATTATTCTGCTTATTATATATAAATTTTAATATTTGTATTATTTTATCATATATTTAACAACAAAGATCTTCATTAATATTAACAAAAAAACTTTTTTTTTACACTTCCAACCCAATCCAATTCTATCATGTATAAGTTCAACTTGATCCGATCAGGTAAACACTTGCCCTCGTCAAAAGGAAGCCACCTGCCACTTGCTGAAGTGCCAGTGCTCGCAGACATGGCACTATAAATAAACCCAACTCTTCATTTCCATGCATATCTACAACGATCAAAGGAGAAGAGAAATTGGCCCCAAACTCGTAGGGATTTGATGGAGATGGGTTTTTCTTCTGATGTGATGGGCATTAGGGCAAGCAAGAGATCATCTTTCATGGTGGCAAGTTCTCCCAACGAGCCCATGGTTATAGATAGCAAGACAGCCCTTATCGTAGATTCGATTTTTGCTAATGGCGTTCTTATAGAAAGTTGACATCTTGTTGGATCATAGAATTGATTGTGTTTTTATTTAATAATTTTGATTTGGAAGAATAGGCTTTAGTATTAATTATGTAAGAAATTTAGATGATTGTAGTCTTGTAGAGGTCTCCGCACTATTATAAGAATCAAATTCTTCATTTCTTCTGTTATTAGCTCATCTGAGATGCAGTATTTTTTTTTTAATAAGTTGTATTTATTTATTTCAAAGTTTGATAGGTTTTATTTGGTGCAAGAACATTTGCATGGTAGAGTAAAAGAGTTTAGCATCTTAATTTTGTACGAGGATCTAGTACACATACAAATAAAAAAGGAGTTGCAAGTGACACCAAAGTTCTCAATTGAAAAAATCAATAAAAGAAAAAAGTCACAGAGCCTAGTCCAAGTAAATTGATTCCATTAATGTTTGTCATTTAATATAAATAATGTCATTCTTTGTGATTGAGGAAGGTGATATAATACAGTAGATAGAAACTACATAGGATAACTTTCGTGGTGGAGGTTGGAAGAGCCCTATGGTATGGGACTATGGGGGATATATTCAAGACATCACTTATTTTTATTTGCTCGTTCTCCTTTGAGGAGAGGAGATCAAAACCAAAATGTCCAACATAAATCATATTGCTGATGTCAAGAGTTAGAGTTAGTGCCAGCGAAGTTCATCAGTCTTATAAGTGATGATGTGCGTTGATATTTTTAGTGACGATAAGTGACTAAGTTAGAGGAATGTAGTCAGAAAATAATGGTCGAAGAATCGTATTTGAGCGATTGTGATCAAAGAACCATAGTCGATGAACAGTGGTTGAAGGGCCGTAGCCAGGCAACAAGGCTTGGAAATGATGATGGTCGAAGGATTATAGTTAGGTGACAATGTTTAAGGAACCTAAGTTGGATGACGGTGAGCTTAGGACTGAAGTCGGGTGACAATTGATGGAGGATCAAAGTCAAATGAAGGTGGTCGAAGTACATAACATCAGATGATGGTAGACAAAGGATCATAATTGGGCAATGGTGTTCAGATGATCGTGGTCGAACGATGGTGGTCGAAGTACCATAGATGAGCTGCAATGAATGGATAACCATAGTTGAGCGACAGGGGTTAGATGACTGTAGTTAGGTGACAGTGTTCAAAAGACTAACTTCGGGCGATTAGGGTCAGAGGACCATGGTGGAGTGATGTTGATCTAAGGATCATAGTCTTGCAAAGAGGGTTGGAGGATCACAGCTGGGTGAGGGTGGTCATAGGACTATAATCAGGTGACGATGGTCGGAAGATTATGGACGGACGATGGTGTTATAAGGATCATAGTCAGGCGATGATGGTCAGATGACTATAGTCATATGATAATGGTCAGAGAATTGAAATAAGGTGACAAGGGTTGAAGGACCACAATTAGGCGACGGTGGTTGGAGATTCATAATCAAACAACGATAGTTTGAGGACCATAATCTGGCAACGATAGTCGACGAACCGAAGTCGGGTGATAGTGCTCAGAGGACCGTCGTTGGGTGACATTAGTATAAGGATCATAATCAAGCAATGGTGGTCAAAGAATTACAGTCAAGCGATGTTGGTTGGATAACTGAAGTCGAATGCTGATAGTCAAAGGACCGAAGTCAAACAAAGATAGTCGGAGGACTTAGTCGAGTGACAGGGGTCGGATAAACCTAGTTGGATAGCCACAGTTGGGTGGTGGTCTGTCGATGACTGTCGGACAGTGCTCTAATGATGGCAATCGAGAGGTGATCCAACAAAGGCGATTGGGCGATGGTCTACGATGGCAATCGAGCGATGGTCGATGATGGCATGTTTGGATGCATGTAGGATTTAATTTAAATAGAATTTTGTAAATCCTCTAAATTTAGATTTATTAAATCTTGAGAGGGTTAAATCCTAAAAACTGTTTGGTAAAAAATATGTTAAATCTTGACAAATTCTATGAGACTGTTTGGCAATGCTTTTCATGATTTAAGTGTTTAACTCATATGAAATTTGTGTTTTAAATATGAGTTACTTTTTAATTCTAATTTTATTTAACACCAATAAATTATAATTAAGAATATTATAACTAAGATGTTATTTTAATAAGTATTTTAAAAATAACTTATTTAGCTATTATTTTAATAAGTATTGTAGTTTTAACCTGAACCGATCTTGGTCCAGGTATTTTCACACTAAATGGATTGAAGCCATGTGGCTCGTCTCTCTCGCACACGAGCCGGCCGAACTGCCTTCCTAGCCATAAATCTCTCTCCAATCATGAAAATCATGTGGTTCATCCCACCTCGTTTGATTTCTCCCGCCTATAGCTTCCCTCTCATGCCATTTAAACCTAGTAAGGAACTCATGAATCCTCTTCTTTCTATTATGTCTCAACCGTCAAACTCTCCCTTCTCCTCCTTCGTTTCTTTCTTGCAATAGCAGTTCTTGGCGAACTCTTCTCAAACTTCTCTCCTTCTACAGTGAGTTTTCCCTCTCCTCTCTCTTTCCTTCATTCTTCTTGTTTATTCCCAAGGGTGTAGAATAGAGGTTCTCTCTTTTGTAGAGTTTAGCTAGATTTGTTTAGATTGTGTTGAAATACTATTATGATAAATTTAATATGGCTTTGGGAAGGAAATCTTATTTAAGTTAATATTTGCCTTAATCAAAATGCTATATTATCTTATATCTTTTAGAAGTACCATTAATCTAAATTTGTTTGTGGAGTATTCTTTTAGTTTTGATCTCCATAAGATGTCTTGGTAGGTCTTAGATTAGATTGCCTTAATTGATAATTAAATTTGTTTTTTCGGTGTGACTAAAGATTTATTAGGATTTTCTCTATCAAACTCCGGGTTCGGAAGGCGGTACACCCCGTCGTTACGGGACGCGATTAAAGGATATAAAAACCTATTTTGTATTCACAAAGAGGGACATGCATATACCAGATGCGATAGGATATATATATACACCAAACTAAACAAAAAAAAGTGAAAATTAAAATATTTAATTCATTAACAAAAATTCAAATAGACAGTACATCCAAACAAAAATAGTCTGATACACACAAAGAAAATGTAAATGAAACAAAATAGCATGAAACAAATTACCCTTACAAATGACTTGGAGCTAGCTGCAGTCATTTTTGAACCTGGTCCAAATATTTTCATGCTAAACTGAGCGGAGCCATGCTTCTCCCCTTCTCGCACGCAAGCCTATCAAACGACCTTTTTATTATGAAGGCAAAATACTTGGGGAATATATGAGATGAGAGAGAGGGGGTGGGAGAATTAATTAAGTAGACATCAATATAATATAAACTTATGGGATATAATTAACCTTAGAAATTTGCTTCTTTGATAGACCTAGGACCCGATAAAAAATAAAACTTGCATTAGTTTGCTAGAGTAGGGGAAAAAAATCTCTGAACGTAGACAAAGTCTTATACATTGGTTAATTTCATTTTAAAAATAATATGTGAATATTATTTTACCCTTCAAGATGAATATTATATTTCTTATGTTGAGTTTGACTATAAAATTTTATCATGACTTGCATGCTTATTTTGTGAAAATCTTCAAGATCAAGTTATAATCTTATATATATTAATATGTTATGATTCCTATCCCTTAACAAATCTAGCTTATTTATTCAATGAATAATAAGTGTAGCATCTTTGTGCAGTTAAAATATTTTTAAACTTCTACTTGAGATATTGGAGTTAACTAAAAAATTGTAAGACATTTTGTCAATTTTGTTTTAAATTATTTAATTTTGATAGTAATTTGTTATATGGTGATGACATTTTTTAAATGCTACATTTAGTTTTTTTCTTATTGAGGAGATTTGTGTATTTTTGGCTTGAAAGTAACTTTTGTTTAAGAATTCATGTTATTAACTTATTAGCAAAAAAGCAACTGGATTTTGTCAATAATGCAACCATTAATTAAAAATTAATGTATCACTTATTTTATTCATTTATTATTTTTTTATATTATTTCAAATTAATTCAATATACAAGCATAGAGTATTAAGTATCAATATATTAAATTTATTTCCCCTAATTATAATTTATTATCATTATCAAAAAAAATGATTCATGATACAAAAAATCTTAATTAGAGGAAAGTGTTATGGAATTATAAGAATTAATTAGTGCATGATTGATATCAATTTCTTAGTTTATAATTGATATACCATCAAAAAATTATCTTAGTCAGGCACGAATCTCAAAGCAAAATCAAGTTGGAAACTTCAAAAATTAATTCAGTGACCATCTGAACTCCAAATTCTACAAACTTATAGTCGAACTGAGCGTCTCGGAAAAACGAACCCGACGACACCAAAATCGACCCAATCCGAGCCCAAATGGGCCCAAATCAAAGACTCGAAGCACTTTTGGAAGGATCAAACCATAATTTGGGTTACCAAACAGTCTCCAATCATAACATGCTTATAGTCGAATCGAGCGGCTCGACCAGACGAATCCAACGAGCCTAAGATCATCAAATTTTGATATCATTAAGATAGTCAAAGGTCTATTGAATGGTGTATGATCGCAGGAATCAAGATCGGTCGTCCATACGAACCACTCCCAATTTACCCTTGATCTTCCACTTATTTACAAGCCATGCCACTCGAGAATTCTATAAATAGAACCACATTTCCTCTTGAAAGAGAGGATCGAAGCCAAGAGAGAAGAAGGAAGAGAAAAAAGATCGCTCTTGCCTCCTTGCTCCTCCTCGACCACCGCCGAAGTTCCGTCGAACCACCGCTTGACACCCTGAGTCCCGCTGGACCACCACCTGGCGTCCTGAGCTCCGTCGGACCACTGCTTGACGCTCTGAGTTCTGCCGGACCACCACCTAAGGCCCGGACTTCAGCCGGACCAACACCTAAGGCTCAGACATCTGCCAGACCACCACCTGAGGCCCGGACATATGCCTAACCACCACCTAAGGCTCGACATTCTGCCAGACCACCGCCTTACGTCTATGGTCTTTCATACGCCCGTCTTCAGCTGACTACGATCTTCCTGACCTGCAACGTCTGTCAACTACGATCCTTCTGACCTCCATCACCAGACAATAGTCTTTCTGACCCATGTCTCCCGCCAACTACGATCCTTCCGACCACTTCATCTACTTTGGGTTTTTTTTTCTTTTTCAATGCATGATCTGCTGCTGTTCTAGTTTTGTGTTCATATGCTATTTGGATCTGTATTTTGTACAGTTACATTATGCTTTTTTCAGCCCCATTTGATGTTTGCTTGTTGTTTGAATTCAATACATTTCTAAGAAAATGTCCTTTTAGAGAAATCACTGTCATTTTCTTTTTCAGTTGTGTCTTTTTTTTTGGGAAAATTTGGGGCGAAGCCCGTATATTGAATATACCAAAAATTTATATTGGGTTACAAAAAGAATAGCCAAGAAAACTAGCAAAAAGCTATACCCAACCCCCAATAAAAGAAAGCCAACTAGAAATTACAATAGAAAGAGAGAACTAGGACTCAGCAAACACTGAAATCGCCCCAGAACTCAATATAATTCAAAGCAAATGCTCTAGAGTTCAGTGCTAGCCGAGTCAACGAAGAAAATCTCCCTGGTTGCCAAAGAAGAAGAGCCCTAAAAAAAAAAGAAGCAGCCAAAGAAACCTCCATGGCCATCCAAAGGGAGAATCCCTGGTTTCCAACTAAGAAGAGCCCCCAAAAACAAGCAGCAAATGATCCAACCTCCATGGCCATCCAAAGGGAGAGGCACAAGGGCGGTTCCAGACATCATCGTCCAGCCACAAAACCAGCCGCCAAACCAACCAATCCGCAGAAACATACCCTCACCAGCACAAAACGACGAACATTCAGAGACTCAAGTGAAGCACCTGGGAAAAGAATTACAGAGCAAGTCCCCATTCTTCTTTCTGGACCATTTCCAAGAGATGGTCAAAGCTAACTTCCGGCACAAAATCTAATAGGAAACATGAGAACCTGAAAACCTTCTATCATTCTGCTCTCTCTAAATAAAATAAACAGCCGCACAGATCACAAAATAATAGAAATTCTTCTCCACCTTGTTGTACATACACAACTCATCCACAAAATCAAACAATTGCAGGACAGTAGGTCTAAACAGAAAAGACTCCAACACCGACAAGAGATAGGAAATAACAGCAAAAGAGAAATCGCATTAGAAAAAAATGCGTGAGCCAGACTCCTCCCCCAGATTACACAGGGGACAAATAGCATCAATGAAAATGTTTCTTCGGGCAAGGTTGTCAGCCATTTTTAAACCACCTTTAACTAAGAGCCAAGTATAAGAAGAAAATATGAGTGAAGCCCGTTTATGCCAGATGTAATTATTCCAATTAACCTTGTGCCTGCCGTCAAAATAGTTTAATCTAAAGTCCTTAAAGCAAGGTTTAGCAATATCTTTCCAAGTGATAGTCTCGGCAGAAGTATCCAAAACATGAGTGGCCAAAATAATTTGCTGGATCTCGATAGGAAAAAGGTCTGGTAAAAACCAGGCATGATTCCAAAAAATAGAAATGGCCCCATGAAGAGCAGAGGAGGAGGAAATAAGATCAGCCAAAGAAAAATCATTAATCCATGGATCCCAAAGAAAGGAAATCCTAGAGCAATTTTCAGCATTAACCAAGATAGTAATGTGCCCTTTGATCTTTCTAGCAACCCCACAGATATTCTTCCAAAATTTAGAGCATTTATGAGAAACAGGTTTGAAAGGTGAGGAAAATTTAAATCAGAACCAGTCAAACACCAGAGAGTAAGAGTTATAAAATCTCTAAATAAAAGAGCAAGCAAACCCGTGAGTGAGTGAGGGCAAATCCGGGATCCCAAGACCCCCAAAACAGGTTGGCAAATAGGTGTCTTTCCAAGCAATCAAATGTAACTTCTTCCCCTCCTTGGAGCCATGAAAAAGAAATCTAGAGCACATTCGATCTATAAGTTTAACACAGGATTTAGGTATTATAGAACCCCTGATCCAGTAAGCGATAGTGTTTGCAATGGTGAACCTTAAGAATTGGACACGACCTGCAAAAGAAAGAAACTTTACTTTCCAACCAGCAAGTAGAGTAGAAATTCTACTCAAGAGTGGTTGGAAGTGAGAAAATTTTAGTTTTTTTATTGAGATGGGCATCCCCAGGTATTTGAAGGTGTGCTCGGTGTGAGAGAAACCAAGGATATTAATGATAACATTAGCATCAGTAAGGTTTTTAGAGAAAAGGATGGAGTACTTATTATTGTTGGTATGCAGTCCAGAGGCCTTGGCATAATTGTTTAAAATCTTGGAAAGCTCAATAGCATTGGGGGTAGAGGCAATCCCAAACACCAAAACATCATCTGCATAGAGGAGATGGCTGAGAGACGTCTGCCTAAGAGGGATCCCCAAGAAAGAGCTAGAATCCATAGAGCAAGAGAAAGCATCCATCACTATTACAAATAAAAGAGGAGAGAGGGGGCAGCCTTGTCTTAGACCAGCATAAGAAGTGAAAAACCCTTCAAGGGAACCATTAATGCAGACATAAAAAGGGACATCAGAAATGCAGTTCTTAATCCAGAAAATGAATTTTTCCGGGAAACCTTTAATTCTTAATCTAGTAATCAGAAACTCCCAGGAAACCGAGTCAAATGCTCTGCGAATGTCTAGCTTTGCACAAAATAATTTGTTTGGTGAAGCACTATTAAATTCATGAAGGTTCTCATTAGCCAAAATGATGTTATCAGAAGAAATCCTCTTGGAGATGAAGCCATCTTGGCTCTTATGAGTAATATGTGGCATAACAATCTTAAGCCGACTAGCAAGGATCTTAGAAATGATCTTGTAAAAGACAATACAAAGAGAGATAGGGCGATAATCAGAGATATTGGAAGCATGCAGATGCTTAGTGATGAGTGCAATTGCAGTGGCTTTAGCACTTCTAGGGAGATGACCATCAGCAAAAAAATTCTTAACAGCATTTGTCACATATAAACCAATAATATCCCAGGAGCCCTTGTAAAATTCAAATGTAAAGCCATAAGGTCCAGGGGAAGAGACGAAAGGCCCCTCAAAAACAGCTTGTTTAATTTCCAGGTCAGTAACATTCTCTAGCAGTAAGTCAATCAGGTGTGGGGGAATGGGATCACCACAAGGAAAGTTTATCTCAAAGAGTCCAGCAAGTTTTGGAGGGTTATAAAGTTTGTTAAAATACTTGCAAATGGCGTTGGGAATCTCCCCAAGAGTAGAAAAATGACCCTCATATCATTAATTCTAGCATAATTAGCTCTAGTATTAATACGGGCATACAGAAAATACAGATCATCTTCCCCATTTTGTAACCATTTAGCTTTAGCTCTTTGAATGATCCAAGAACTCCAAATCCCTTGTAATTTAGAAATGCTAGTAATGATATCCTTCAGAGAAGCATTAAGAGAAGAGTTTTGGGGGTTGTGCTGTAGGAGTTCAAGGCAAACCTTCTGTTTCTGATTCAAATTTGTAATCCCCAACTTAATAAAATGGTCATTAGACCATTTAATTCCTTTAAGATTGACCTTCAGAGATCTGAGTTTACCATAAAGGTTGGCAATGGGGCTTCCATTGTGATGTAAGGAAAAGGAAGAAATGAGGATACTCCAGAAATCATCCATCCTCAACCAATAATTTTTGAATTGAAATCTTTTTGCCCTAGAGGTAGGGAGTCCATCCAGGAGAAGCAGTGGAGAGTGATCGGAACAACCCGGAGAGGCAACATTATAATAGGATAAAGGAAAAGCTTCCAGCCATTTTTGGTTCACAAACATTCTGTCGAGTTTGATATGTATAGGATCAACAACACGGCCATTAAACCAAGTGTATTTAAATCCAGTAGAATGAAGTTCATTAACACCAGAGCTAAAAGCCCACCCATTCAACTCCCCCAATCTCCCAAATTGCATAGGAGCACCTCCATATTTGTCTTTAAGTTCTCTGAAATAATTGAAATCCCCCATAATAATCAAAGGGTTAGAGATGGAATCCGCCAAGGCTAGAAGTTGTTTCCACAAGAGACCACGTTCGGCCGGGGTGTTAGCAGCATACACCACCGAGAGAAGAATAGGAGGAAAATTACCAAAGATGAGAGTACCATGAATGAGTTGGGCGTTAGATAGGATAAGGATAAAAGATAGAGTGGAAGAGTTCCACTTAATCCAAATCCGACCACAAGAGGAAGAGCAGAAGTTGTTACAGCAATTCTTATTGGGGAAAATTTGATGTGTGTTGAGGAACCAGGGGTCCAAAAGAGATTGAGGAGAAATTTTTGCTTCCAAGATACACAGCATATCTAGGTGGTGAAAACTAGCTAAGTTCTTAGAGGCTAGAACCTTATCCGGGTTATTGAAACCACGGATGTTCCAGCAACCAATTTTTGGAAGGGTCATTTAGACTTGGTGGGGGGTGGTTGTACTTTCCTAGTACCTTTGGATCTTGTGGATTTAGCATGCTGAGATTTATGAGATTGACCCATATCAAGATTGTCATCCGCACTATGACGATCCCCAGGAGGGGGGTAGTATTCAATTGGTCATCCAAAGCCAACACAGAAAATTTATTAGGAGATGCCGTAACAGGGATTTTTTGGCGACTTCTCTCAAACGATTATATAAGAGCACTTGGAGAAGAGGAGCCTTCACAATTATCAGATGTGGGAAGAGGTATCGTGGATGGAGATTGGTCAGAAGAAGAGAAATCTTCCCCCGGTGAATTAAGATTTGGGATGGCAGCATCAGCAAGGGGAATAGAGGTATTAGAGGTGGTGATATTGGGTTGTGGGGGAATGGTGCTGGTTGAATCGTTCTGGATGAGGGTGCAGGAAGAGGTAGCAAAATTTGGTAACCCCGAGGGAGCAGTGGAGGTGCCAGGAGGTGGAAGGGAGGTGAAGGGAGGAGGTTGAGAGCTGTTGTCGGCTAGACAAATAGAGGAAGGGAGGAGGGCTGGTGGCTTGGGAGGAGCTTGAGCACTGGAGGGGAAAGAGATAGGTTTCGAATTAGATTGAGCTTGACGAGCATGACTCGTGCTTCTTCCCCTAATTTTTTTTTGCAATGGCAGTTTCGGTTGGGGGTTTTTATGATAGAGATTGCAAGGGTGCACAAGGGAGTCACAGCCGGTACAAGGCGAGAGTTTCCAGTCGTATAGAACCTTAAGAGAAAATTCATCACCATCCATGGAAATGGGGATTTCATCAGGGAAAGAGGAGTCAGAATTAACCATCACACAGACACGAGCATACGTAAGACGAGTTTTTCTTGCTGTAAGAGCATCTACAGCTAAAGGCATACCCACATAACTCTCAATCTTGGAGATACCCAACGGATTCCAAACAGCAAGAGGAAGATCTACAATCTTAATCCAAATGGGAATGTAACTACAGTCTTCCCTCTTTAGCTTAAATTTAGGAGTCCATTTCTGAAGAATAAATGGCCTCCCAAAGAAAAACCATAGTCCTCCGGACCATGCGAGCTCAAAATATTCCGAAAATGAAAATTTAAACAGAAAAACATCGTCGTTCAGTGAAAGGAGGTCGACCGAACCTTTGATATTCCAAACCTTTCTAATCGCATTCTGCAAACTGAGTTAGGTAGGCCTCAGCCCGACCGAATAGCCAACCAGCGAAAGTCCCCAATCTAGAACACCGAGGCTGAGATCATCTGTCGTAAAAGGGACCCGAGACAACGGGTTGATTAAAGAAACTTCAAAGCTATTGGCCACCGGGTCATGGTTTGTGAGGTTAGAAATGAAGTTTAGGCTAGAGGGAGCGGAGGCGGGGAAAGCCACCGAACCAGGGAGAGGGGGGAAATCGTTGAGGTAGGAAGAGGAGGCCATGGAGAGGATAAGGGGAGGAAAAACCCCTCCCCGCGAGGCGGGAGGGAGAAAAACTAGGGTTTTTCTAAGTGTTTGATTAAAAAAAATATGATTTTTGAAAAAGTGTTTAATTTTCTTTGGGAAAGTTAAATTTCTGGAATTTAAATTTTATAATCGAACACTTATTATGAATGATATATCGCCTCGAAAAGCGAACATATCGTTCTCTAACAGGTTCAGATTACAAATCTTGATTTACCCTGATTATCGTAGTCAAACTCAAGGAGAAACAACATATGATCTTGAAAAATCAAAATAATGTTTAATCCATTGTTCGACTATAATAATTGAGATAAGAGATCATTAATTTCATATTTAAAGTTATGATTGTAATTGATATATCTATCCAGAGAAAGAAGATATCAATTACTATCGGTAGTTCAAATATGATGATAATGATCGTAAAGTTTGAATTTCCCAAAGATGATCAATTGAAGGTTTTGAAAACTTGATTTTGAAATCTGGTCTGGGTTTCTAAATCTCCTACGAGCGCAAGCCCTCGTAGTTAATTACATCGTAGGAAACCAGAAAATTTCCTACGAAAACTCTCGATTAAAATAGCGATACGAATTTCATTTAAGATTTTCAAAGATCGATATCAAAGAAGGTTAAGGACCGGGATTTTCAATAGGGAATGGTTCGAGATTGAACAGTTATTTCTGGAGTCAAAGGAAGAAGAGTAGGAGGTGTTTTGAGATTCTGAATTACTTCAGAAACACCCCAACCTATCCTAAGTGTTGGGCTTAAATTTGATAGAAAGATATTTTAATTTGAATGATCAATTTTATTAGAAAGTGGGAATCAGATTCCCAGAAGGTTGAGGTCTTAAGATTGAAGACATGCCTCAAAACTTAAGTCTAAAATGGGTACTGAGAATCAGTGACCCGGATCCTAGTTAATGCAATACAATCTGGACTTACCCCGGCCTGGATTGGGGAGCCAGCTAAACCACCTAAACGCTTTTAAAACCATGAGTCAAAGTCTTTAAATGTAGAATGGTTAAGGACATTGATTAAGATTGGTTTAAAGAATTGGGGTCGACATCTAGAGCAGATCCTAATTGACCCCTTAACATATGTTGGGTTAAATGTCTAAATAAAATGCAATTAAGATTTAGACTCGATTTTTAATTTGTATCTAATGCAATGCATGCTAATTGACTCGATGAAATGCTTAAATCAATATGAAGCAGTTTTAAAATAGGCTTAAAAATAGATTTTATCCTAGAGATTGCACAACATCCCCTTGGACAGAACTGCACCCTAATAGGTCAGGTGGTCTGCCAGAACCCGCAGGCGAGGAGGTGCCTAACAAGGTAGAGAAAAGTTAATATGAATGCATGAAAAACTCCCGGCGAGTCCGGGCTTACTTCTTAAGAGCGTTAGAGTTTCTATCTGAGCTTAAAAATTTTTAAGTTTTGTTTAAGTAGAAGAAGTTTATGACCGTACCCTCACGAGCCTCCGATCGGGTTCCAGGCTAAATCAAATACGACATGCAATAAGCGCCAAAAAACTACTAAAAGCATGCAAGTCCTTAATCGCAATCAACATCAATTAATCAAATCAACATTTAATTAAATTAATTAAATAAATGCTCAAACTGAAAGTCCATAGGCAAGTGCCCTTAATAATACAACCCAGGGTCTGCAGTAAAGTAAAGTGGCCGGGTACCACTGACTACAACCCGGATTCTACTCCTAAGACTCAAGTGACTTTGAGATTTGAGATTCTTCTCGTTCTTCACTTCTTCATTTCCTTAGAACTCCTTGGATCGTCGGGTCTGGATATCTAAATGAAAAGAAACTCTCCCTGAATAGGGGTGTTATCTTTTCTCTTTGGATATTTGAAATTCATCCTAATTTGGATCTCCAAATGGATAGGAACTCTCCCTAAGGGATGTTCCTTCCTCTTTGGATTCCAAATTGGATGTGCAAACATCTCAATCTCAAAGCACTTTAAATAGTTTACAACTCAATTTGAATCAAATTACATCAATTGAAATTAAAATTCTAGACTCAACAACCTGCAGGGTTATCCTAATAATCAACAGTTATATTTACATCCCAAGCAGTTAATATATTTGAAATTTAAATGCTCAAACCATCCACGCTTGGCCATGCTCTTTTAATTTTAAAGGGGGTCTTAGCAGTTCTCTGGAGCACCTGTGCAATTTGATAATTATAATTTTGCCCCCTTTAATTTATGCCCTGTATGAGCATGGCCACCTGCATAAGATTGAATTAGTACAAATCGTTCCTAGCCTAGGGGTAGATCTAATCGTACAATCAGTCACATCACAGAGTGCATTAAATAAATAAACAATCACATCAATTCTACTACTAGCAAACAGCATGCAGTAAAAGCTCGAAAACCCGGCACACAGCAGAAAAGTAAACACCGGCCTAGCCTAAGACTAGAGTTGGTTGTCCTAGCAAACCATCTAAAGTGTGTGAGGTAGGCTGTGTGGCTTTGATGTGTCCTAAATAGGATGATTTGATTGAAGTTGTTTGAGGTTCAAGTTGGTTGAAGGCTTAAGGGAATATTTAATTTGAATTTAAATATTAATGACTTGAGATTGATTTTAAACTTAATTTTAATTGTTTGTTGGATATCACCTTTGTTTCACACCGAGGCCGTGAAGTTTATTTCACCTTCCTTGGGGCTAATTTAATAGCCTCGTAGGCCTGGGTTACCCAGTGGTACCCGATATAATTAAATGATTTGAGTTTGATTAAGGTTTAAAGGTTGGTTAATTTTTAATTAAGATTGGTTGGTTGCTGGTTTTAAGTTCAAATTGATGTTTTCTGGAATTTTTGACAATTTATTGAATTTTGGAAATTTCTGGATTATTTTAATGATTTAATTAAGGGGTTAAAAATTGACTTTTTGATTTAAAGGGCTTTCTGGAAAGTTAATATTTTATTAAAATACTAGACCTTAATACGATCAGTTAGACAGTAAGTATGCTGAAATTGGATTTTTCTACATTTTATTATGAAGGTTTGAAGTTTTGACTTGAATTTGAACTAAGTTTGACCAAAAGTTGACTTTTTCAAATTTGTTTGATTTATGGAAACTTAACATTTTTAATAAATATTAGACCTTAAGATGAGTT
Source organism: Dendrobium chrysotoxum (assembly GCA_019925795.1). Classification (NCBI taxonomy): domain Eukaryota; kingdom Viridiplantae; phylum Streptophyta; class Magnoliopsida; order Asparagales; family Orchidaceae; genus Dendrobium; species Dendrobium chrysotoxum. The sequence goes on along the minus strand of CM034300.1, from coordinate 2,817,495 downwards.
GTATGCCTTTGAGTTTGCTCAATTTGGAGTTCATTTGAATTAGTTATGAATTTTTGAAGTTTTGACTATTTATTGAATTATTTAAATTGTTTAATTAAAGCCATTTTTGTGGTTTGAATCCAAATGATCTCCAAACTCCTTGAAATCAACTCCAAAGGTCAGGAATGACCTAAGGAGTGATTTCCAAGTGTTTGGAAATTTTCAGGAATTTTTAATTATTTTTAATTAATTAAATTAATTAAATATTGAATTTCAATTAACCTTAAATTAAACTTAGTTTTGAAGTCTAGTCAAGGGGCTTTTATTTTTCATTGAATAAGGGTTCAATTCTGGTCAGTTTGAGGTATTATTTGTAATTTTTGGATTTAAATCTGATTTATTAGAATTTTTGGAAGGTTTAATGGCTTAATTAAGGGTTGATTTTGATTTGTTTAATTTTCTGACCTAAAGGGCTCTAAATTGGGTGAAATTTGATCCTAAGGTATTGAATGCCACTAGGTTTAATATTCTCAAGTTTCACCCCTAATGGGTGTGTGTAAAGTTTCCTAGAAATTTTCTAAGTTATCTAGCCCTTATCCTTAATTATTTTCCCTAGGTGACACTAAGTTGAATGGGCTTGAATCAAGGTTACTAACCCTTAGACTACACCTAAGCAATCACACCACAAATATTATGCACCCTAATTCTAAAGAAAAATGGAGTTATGAATTTTCAAAGTTTTGGGTCCAAAATGGACCCATTACTTTAAAAATTCACATCACAGAAATCCACAAAGCATCTGACCCTAGAAAAATTACATAATATGCCTAAGATGCTCAGGAACCTTCCACCAAAATTTGGGATTCATTTGATCCCTGGATTGCAAGAAAATTGAGAGAAATGGAAATCAAACAAACACCATTTTCTCTCAATCCAGAGCTCAAAATAATTTAATTTTAATTTTAATAAATTCTACATTCCATTACCTTTCTAACGAGCCCAAAAACGTTCAATTTGGTGGAAAATTGAATTTACTGTGAATTTTGGAAGATTTTGGCATTAAAATTGATTATTTTGACCAATTTAGGTCAAATCTGCCGTCGGCGCCAATCATTGGTAATGATTGGCGCTGAAACGGCGGCGGCGAATGGCGGCGCGACACTTGGCATTGTGGGGGCCCGCCACTTAAATGAGTCAGCAGTCCATCAGGACCGCTGATCCGACCGCGGAACAAGCCAACGGCCAGGATTGCGCCACGTAGGCTGCCGCGGTTCGAATTGGCGCGCGTTCGAATCCAGCTGGGAACGGCGCGCGGTCCGACTAGGCCTGAGCCGTCCGATCCTGACAGAGGAAACATCGGACGGCTGTGATTGATTGGCCGATTCTAGTTCAAAAATGAACTAAATATTCAAATGCTTGTATCTCCCAAAATACTCGATGAAATTTCGCGAAATTTGAAACATAAACTTATGGTAGCATAATCTTACAATGCCTGGAGTTTGGAGGCTCCATGCATTGTATATTTGCTACAGTTTCAAACTCAATTTTAAATTTAAAAGTAGAATAACTCACAATCTAGCCGTTGGAATTTTGAGATTTTGGGTTCCCTTTGCTCCTGGAGAAGTCCCCTACAACTTTGATGAAGAGCTCAGGACCTAATTCTGGCTGGATCTTGAGTTAACTTGAAAAACCCTCTTCCTCTCTCTAACTCCCTCTCTCTTCACCAATGATGGTTTAGAGACTAGGATCTGGTGGGGGAAGGCTTGAGATAGCTAAAGAAAGGTCTGGAGAAGCTTGTGGAGAGTTTTTTGGGGGCTGGAATAGCTCTGGAGGAAAGGAATCAAGTGAGAGAAGATAGATTGGAGAATGAATTGATTTTTTTTTGTTTTTAGCCTCTTGAATCCTCCCCAGCCTAAATGGATGGCTGGGATTAACTAGTTGGGGTCCTAGATGCTTGACAAATGTCCCAAGTTTGTTAGGGAGCAGGGGAATCAAAGGTACCAAAGGACAATGATGTGGAAAGGTGTCTTTGTCCTTTTGGCACATGATTTTGATTATGGCTGGTTTAAGGATTAATCCATGGATTAAAAATGACTTAAGAAGCTTCTAGAGAACACTTAAACTTGCTGGAGTTGGAGTGATTAAATGGGTTTGGGTTTAAATGGGTTTTTTTACCACTTTGACCCCTCCAATTCCCTTTGTTGACTAAATTTGACTAGTCAACAGTCAAAGAAATGCTGAGGTGTCATGAGGGAGAACATGATTTGCTGGTGGAATTGATTTAAGGAGGTTTAAGGGAAGTGATTGAATGTAGGGTGGGATCTGACCAAGTTCAAATGAGTTGACTTGGTTAAATCCATTTGGCTTTATAACCCATGGCTTGGATAGATTTCAATCATGAAGTGGATTAAGTGTTCAATCAAACCTAAATCCCTAAGGAAGGTGATTAAATTAATTTGAACAAATTTGAAATTAATTAAGGGTTTGATTCAATGTGTAAAAGCTTAAGGGTTAAAGTGGTCAACATAGGTTGACTTGGTCAACCATGTTGACCCAAGGCCAAGATTTGGGCTTGACAGGTTTGAAATGATAAATGGGGTCTAGTGGAGGTGATTTCAAGATTCAAATGAGTCATTTAGATCAAATGACCTGTTTAGGCCCTTAATGGGCCTAATGGGTCAACTAGTTTGACTTGGTCAACCAGGTTGACCCAGGGTCAAGGATTGGGTCCAACCAGTTCAGAATGACATTCTGAGTCTGCTGGTGGTGGTCTCAAGGTCTGGAGAGGTCATTTGGTCAAAATGACCTATTTTGACCCTAAAGGGGCCTTCTAGGTCAACTAGGTTGACTTGGTCAACCAGGTTGACCCAGGGGCTGGTTCTGGGTTCAACAGGTTTGGTTTGATATTTGAAACTTGCTGGAGATAGTTGCATTTGATTTGGAGCTCATTTGACCAAAGTGACTATTCACACCCCATAGGGGTATTTTGGTCATTTTGACCCCTGGTCAACTGGGGGTCAAATTGAGTCCAAAAAAATGCAGTTTAATGCTCAATGGGTCATAATCAAGGGTCTGGAGGTAATTGGAGGCTTTGGAGAAAGCTCCAGGGTCAAAACCCACTGGGTGGTAGGTCCAGTGGCATAGACTGTAAATATTTGAAGGTTTTACAGCCTTTGGATTTCAATTCAGTTTTTGGGGTTAGAGATCTCAGAATGAGCTCAAATTTGGAGGGTTACCTCTAGAGACATGTCACATCAGTGTGGAACTGACAGATCTTGAATCAGAGGTCATTTGATAGGGTTTTGAAATGTTCAGAGATTAACTGGAAAAGGCTTTCAGGACTTAGACCTTTAGCCTTGGATTTGAAACTGGAAATCTGGTTTTGAATTGGATTTTGAGCTTGAATGATTGGATTTGAATTAAGCTTATATTGAATTGAAGCTTGGATTGATTTAGAGGAATCCTAGGATTTAGAATAGGTCCTAGGGTCCAAATCAGCTTAAGGAAATCCTAGGGTCTAGAATAGATCCTAGGGACTGGAGTCTGGAAAGGTCCTGGAATCTAGAAGTCCTAGGGAAATCCTAGGATCTGGGGTCTGGAAGAATCCTATAATCTAGAAGAATCCTAAGATCTAGGAATCCTAAGATCTAGGAATCCTAAGATCTAGATTGATCCTAAGATCTAAAATCTAGGAAAGATCCTAGGATCTAGAATAGTCTGAAAATTTGATTGATCTGAGATCAGGGTTGATTTGAATTTGAATTGATCTTAAAGTTTGGATTGATCTAAGATCAGATTGATCCTAGGGTTAAGATTGATCCTAAGGATTGGAAAGATCCTAAGGTCTGGATTGGTCCTACTGACCTCATACAAAAATGAGGTCAACACTAAGGAGAAGAAAAAATCTTTGCAACATTCAGCTACAAATGTTGCAAACCCTTTTTCAGTTGTGTCACTGGCTTTCATCCAGCTTCAAACTAAATGTGTCACTTTTGTTCAATTTACTGTCATTGTCAAAAGTCCATCCATAAATATTTATCCCTTTTCAGAGATTTTCACGTGATACATTTTTAGCCACGTTAAACTATTTCCTATAAATTTTTGTATTACCCTCTGTTAGCTGCCACTTTACCATCCACACTTGAGCTTATTCTCTTGTAATACCTATTTTACAATGCTTGTTTCAGGATATTTATACTTTTGGACATAAACTCGTGATGCACCTCCACCTATGCATTTTATCTTATTCTAATTTCGTCTTCTCCTACCAAGCATATCCATCTACACGATCCGAAAGAGCTTGAAAGGAACAAAAATGGTGGTCTTTGAAGTGACCCGTAAGGAAACCACTCCCTTCGATGGCCAGAAGCCAGGAACCTCCGGCTTGAGGAAAAAGGTTGTAGTGTTTCAGCAACCTAATTACCTTCATAATTTTGTTCAATCAACATTCGATGCACTTACTTCCGAGGAAGTAAAAGGTGTGACGCTTGTTATTTCTGGGGATGGCTGATACTTCTCAAAAGATGCTATTCAGATCATCATAAAAATGGCAGCTGCAAATGGAGTCAGACGTATATGGGTTGGTCTAAATGGCCTACTCTCCATGCCTACTATGTCTTGTGTCATCCGTGAGAGAGTTGGTGCAGATGGATCCAAGGCTACTGGTGCTTTTATTTTGACCGCTAGTCACAATCCAGGTAGACCACATGAGGATTTTGGAATCAAATACAATATGGAAAATGGTGGACCTGCTCCAGAGGCTATTAGTGAAAAAATTTATGCCAACACGAAGACAACAAAGGAGTACCTCATTGCAGAGAGCCTTCCAGATGTAGATATTTCTACCATCGGGGTGACCAAATTTATTGGACCTGAAGGAAGTTATGATGTGGAGGTTTTCGACTCAGCTAGTGATTATGTGAAATTGATGAAGTCAATTTTTGATTTTGAGTCCATCCAAAAGCTTCTTGCATCGCCAAAGTTCACATTTTGCTATGACGCTCTTTATGGTGTTGCTGGAGCTTATGCAAAACGCATTTTTGTTGAAGAGTTTGGTGCAAAAGAAAGTTCCCTATTAAATTGTACACCTAAGGAAGACTTTGGCGAAGGTCATCCGGACCCAAACCTGACTTATGCAAAGGAATTAGTTATGTGAATGGAGTTGGGAAAATCTAACCCACAAATGAACCCCCCGAGTTTGGTGCAGCTGCTGATGGTGATGCAGATCGCAACATGATTCTGGGTAAAAGGTTCTTTGTGACCCCATCAGATTCTGCTGCCATCATTGCTGCTAATGCTATTCAATCCATTCCTTACTTTTCTTCTGGATTGAAGGGTGTTGCCAGGAGCATGCCAACCTCTGCAGCTCTTGATGTTGTGGCACATAATCTAAGTCTGAAATTCTTTGAGGTACCTACTGGATGGAAATTCTTTGGCAACTTAATGGATGCTGGCCTTTGTTCAATATGTGGTGAAGAAAGCTTCGGGATAGGTTCAGATCATATACATGAAAAGGATGGGATCTGGGCAGTCTTAGCTTGGCTTTCAATTCTTGCCTACAAGAACAAGGACAACCTTAATTGGGATAAGCTCGTTACAGTGGAAGACATAGTTCATCAACACTGGGCTACCTATGGTCGCCACTTTTATGCTCGGTATGATTATGAGAATGTGGACGCAGCTGGAGCTAAGGAACTGATGTCATATTTGGTCAACATACAATCATCTCTCCAAGAAGTTAACAAGATAATCAAGGGAATAAGATTAGATGTCTCAGATGTTGTGGATGTTGATGAATTTGAGTACAAGGATTTGGTAGATGGTTCGGTCTCTAAGCATCAGGGAATCCATTTTTTGTTTGCAGATGGTTCCCGACTGGTATTCCGCCTATCTGGAACTAACTCAGAAGGTGCCACAATTAGGCTCTACATTGAGCAGTATGTCAAGGATTCTTCAAAGACTTCGAGGGACTCGCAGGAAGCTCTAGCTCCTCTGGTGGAAGTGGCACTAAAACTTTCCAAGATGCAAAAGTTCACAGGACGCTCTGCACCTATTGTCATCACCTGAGCATATGACAATCGACTAATAGCATGGAAGTTTTCTACTACTTGTTCAGTTGATTCAAAATAAATCATCTCTTCCTTTTTTTCTACCTATTTTTAGCACAGGGGGACCATGTTGAAGTCGCACAAACATACAAGTTAATCAAATTTGCCATGCAATTTTGAAGTGTTGCATTACTTTACCTGGGAATATACTTGATTTCATTATATCTCCACATATATGAAGGTCGTTTGTGGAACCTTATATACTTTCATCAACATATCTTTTGATGAATAAAATCAATACATAAGAAATACGAAGCAATTGATTGTGGAGGGTAGCACTCGGTTGAAGGAATGTTTGGCGCATTCCACTGATGATGGGTTGGAGGAGATGGCGAAATCGAATGAGATTTGCCGGTGCTGTATACAATTTTAGTCAGAGCATGGAGACTGCATATTATGGTACACACACGTTGAAGTTAGGAAGACTCAAACTACCCCTACCCATGTTGGCTCGGCCCAGTAGTTTAAGTTTAATTTATTTTTTACTAAAATCCTAACTCACATTCTCTAGTTGCGCCTTACATAATGTTGACTAAAAGGAATGCTTAATTCCATCGTGCATTTCAGAACACCATACTGAAGTTTAGAAGATCATGTTATGATGTTAACTGCATAACAAAAGCATAACGAAATACATGAATTTTGGCTGTGATCCATAATAAAAGCATGTTGAATTACATGATCCATAACAGAAGCATAATGAAGTACATCACATCATCAACTAATGTTACCTACATAGCCTCTGGGGCAATGCTTTAATGCCCGGAGTGTAATGCTGCGGTGGTCGACGTGGCCTTTCACGTAACCTGTGATGCTCCTCCACAGCAATTTCATCCTCAGGTATGTCATCTGTATGAAGGGTGCTCGGTATGAAATCTGGGATGAGGTATGCCAAAAAATCTGCTGGAACTTGGTAACTGATGATGTCCTTTGAGGGCCCTTGATCAGGATAAGATGAGGGTCCATCAAATACACTTTAAGGCTGAGGAGTGTCCTAGGTCATAGAAAATAGTATATCAAGTCCGCTTGTATCATCAAAGTATCCTTGCTCATGAATATGCAACTACTTGTGCAAGCCACGGCAAAGCTCCGCCACTGTGTTTATATCCCTCTGCTGTTGTGTATCATCAGTACCATTGAAGTGCTGTAACAAATCGTGTTTTGTGACAAGGAAGAAATCCCTCTGAAATAACTTACTTTTTACTCGACACCGAACTTCCACCCTTCGCCAGCCAACCTCCGTCGCCAGCCGACTATGGTCCTTCCAACCTCCTTCACCAGACAACAGTCTTTCTGATCATTGTCGCTTGCCGACTCCGGTCCTTCCAACTTCCGTCGCCAGATAACCATCTTTATGGCCACTATCGTCTGCCGACTGCAGTCCTTCCGACCTCCGTCACCAGATAACAGTCTTTTCTAACCACTATCGTCCACCGACTACGGTCCCTTCGACCACCATCACCAAACTACGGTCTTTTCAACCTCCGTCGCCTGCCGACTATGGTTCTGTCGACCTAACAAACATATCAATACTGATTCTTTCAAGACCCATCATGTAATGCACTTTATATGATGTATATTTATTACATCAAGCCAAGGCCTTCCCCCAAGAAACAGCCTCATTTGTAATCGACTGCAAATAATAGTGGATTTATTCAAACTGGGTTAGGCCCCGTGGTTTTTCTCCTTTTCAGGATTTTTCACGTAAAAATCTTGGTGTCTCTTATGAACACTATACCCTCTCTCTTTATCTGTATGCATGCTGAATTTTCGTACAATGCTAAGATATTAAACTTTATATTTTTCTACCGCCGCGAATGTTCCAGGACGCAATAATTATGAAGGCAAAATACTTTGAGAATATATGAGATGAGAGAGAGGAGGTGGGAGAATTAATTACGTAGACACCAATATAATATAAACTTATATAACTACCAAAAATAGGGCTATCGTAGCACAAAATTAGGCATTTCCCGGTGGTTTTACCCACCACAAATTATCTTATAGTTTTTTTTTTAAATATTGCACGCCCACTATGATTACAATGCGCAGCAACGACATTCTACAGCAGTTTCATGACCACTGGGGAAGACAACAAAATGCTACTTATCGCAATAATTTTAACCGCCACAACATCACAGAATTACAGCGGTCATAACCGCCACTGTTAGCTCAAAAAAAAAAGATTCATAGAATTGTGGCAGTATAAATTTCCACAAACCGCCATGAAAGTCCAGAATATTTTTTTATAACAAAATTCATAACATATAACTCATTCAATAAGCAACACAATTGCCCACATATTTTGGTTATTCATGATTGATCTTAACACCATAAGAGGTGACAAAATATCACAAAATAAATTAATAACAATCAAATTTACGCTTTTGTAATATCACTACAAGAAAAAAAGGCTTCGGCAGCACTTAATTTAGGATTTAGTGGCGGTTTTAACTGGCACAAAAATCTTTGCATCGGTTTTCATTATATTTTACATTTTTAAAGTCAAATAACAAAATTTTAAAGAAAATTCTAGCAATAGAAGGATTTTTAGGCATGATAACATGATTGCATGCAATCAATTGGACAATAAAGCTCACAAAGAAAACAAAATATAATGAATGGAGAGGAAAACTAGAGCACATATAAACTGCAGGCAATATGAACTATATATATAGTGGTACATATGCAAATCCACAGATATATATATTATGCATTTATTTTATTTTTAATTAGTGGAGTCCTCACCAAATTCCAACATCTATAACTTCATCATAATATGAACTTACCTTTAAAGTAACTCATTTCTATGCTATAGACTGTGATATGTTCCACAGAACAAAATAAAAATATAATTTAAACACAATTTAACTTTTTCTGCTTAACCTCATAGAGAGGAAAAGAGTCCCCTATCGAAAGATAAGTGCATGGCATCAAGACAATGGGTGATAAGCTTTGATTTGAATAATCATGATGAGCATTACAGAAATAAGAATATTATGTGATTGTGCAATAAAACTTAATAAGGTGGTTGAGAAATATTTATACTGCAGAGGTGATCAGAAGAACATATGTGGTAGAAGCTCAAGCGCAAGTCAACTTTGAAGCCCAATCAAGTACCAACAAGATACCTACAAAACATAATAGTAGAAAAAGAAAAGAAAAAAATGAGAGATGATGAGAGGAAATAAAAGATGATCCAAAAGTGAGACCACATGCCAACTTCCAAAGAGACAAAGATCAAGAGAAGCCATCAGTAGATAAGCAAAACTTCACCCAAATCACCCAAAATAACCATAACCCACACTGCCACCAAATAAGCAAGAAAGCACAACACCAAGCCCATCCTCCTCCAAACAAATCAACATTCCAAAGAGAGAAGAGTTAAACACATAAACAAAGCCAGAAGGCAAACTCCAAACCCCCACATGAATACAATGCCCACCAAAGACATAAGAGATGTGAAAAGTGCCTAAATCAACAAAGTAATGGCCACCAAAAAATAGAAAAAGCACCAGATAATCTCTCTAGCAATAAGAATTCGATAAAGCAAATCCACATTTGTATAATCCTGCATATATATATATATATATATATATATATATATATATATATATATATATATATATATATATATATATATATATATATATATATATATAAAGAGAGAGAGAGAGAGGACATCCTAGGCTATTCCCCCTCATCAATAAGCCAAAATACACCCCATAGACAAGCAACAAGGATGAGAGCAACACTCGTTGAAATCTCTTAGTATATCCATCTCTCAAATGTTTGAAGAACAAACCAAAAATAGTTCACTTTTCTTCTACACCTTACAAGCTGCACATCTTTTTTTAGGAATGAAACCACAAGCTACACAAGTATTTCAAATGAAACCATAAAAGAATAGTAGAAAACACAAATTAGAAGATGAAAGCATTTTGAATTAAACCACATGCGACGGAGTAGGGCCGAGCATGCTCACAAGAGCGTAAGCTCAGGCTTGGGGACAAACCAGCCAAGGAGTTCGAGGAAGAGCTAGACGAGAGCGGGATGTGCGAGAGGACGGGCTTTTAGGGTTCCAACGGTAATGGTGTCGCTCCTACGACAGCAGCTCCAATAGGTGATGCTTGGCAGTGGTTCGCTCTGATCGACGGCCAACGAGTCACAACAGCTCCAACCTTTAGGCTTTGACATAGTCGTTCACTCGAAGACTAAGAGTCACGGACGCACACACGAAAGAAGAGGGGAAGGGGGAGAGTCGAGCTTCAAATCGCATATAAGATTGGGAATTAGGGATTCAGTCTAAGTTCGGGGCTTTACCAACAGTCAAAACCGCAGTTAATTGCACAAGTTAAAATCGGTGCAAATTGTAGCGGTCAAAACCGATGCGAAACAAGGGTTTTGACTTCGATTTTAAAACCACCCCTAATAGATTCTGCGAAATATCCTATTTTTTTGGTAGTGTATGGGATATAATTAACCTTAGAAACTTACTTCTTTGATAGACCTAGGACCTGATAAAAAACAAAACTTGCTTTAGTTTGCTAGAGGAGGGGAAAAAATCTCTGGACGTAGACAAAGTCTTATACATTGGTTAATTTTATTTTTAAAATAATATGTGAATATTATTTTATCCTTCAAGATGAATATTATATTTCTTATGCTGAGTTTGACTATAAAAAAAAAATTGTTTCTATTTTTGATTTGATAGGAAAGTATTAGTCTGCCTTTTGAGATAATATCATACTAGCTATGTAGATTTGTTTAGAGAAATATAAACTGTAAATTAGTTTGTACAATTTATTTAACCATAGATTTTTTTAGCGACTCCACTAATGATTTGTTTCTCTCCATGTCCAGTGGTAGCTAAGCTTGTTTAAAATAATATAGAGCGGATGAAGATTCTAATAGTCAATGGTGGATGAAAATTGTAGTTGGAAAAGGTGATGAGTAGGGTTTACGGTAGAGTGAATAAGTAATAAAAATAAATTGAATGTGTGGCTTCAACAAACATCCATATATATATATATATATATATATATATATATATATATATATATATATATATATATATATATGTGTGTGTGTGTGTGTGTGTGTGTGTGTGTGTGTGTGTGTGTTTCATATTTTTGATGTTTTTTTTAAGATGCAAATGCATGAAGATATTTTTTACTTCATAAGCCATATGACTACTCTAATTTTATCATGACTCGCATGCTTACTTTGTGAAAATCTTCAAGATCAAGTTATTATCTTATATATATTAATATGTTATGATTCCTAGCCCTTAACAAATCTAGCTTATTTATTCAATGAATAATAAGTGTAGCATCTTTGCAGTTAAAATATTTTTCAACTTCTACTTGAGATATTGGAGTTAACTAAAAAATTGTAAGATATTTTGTCAATTTTGCTTTAAATTATTTAATTTTGATAGTAATTTGTTATATGGTGATGGCATTTTTTAAATGCTACATTTAGTTTTTTTCTTATTGAGGATATTTGTGTATTTTTGGCTTGAAAGTAACTTTTGTTTAAGAATTCATGTTATTCACTTATTAGCAAAAAAGTAACTGATTTTTTTCAATAATGCAACCATTAATTAAAAACTAATGTATCACTTATTTTATTCATTTATTATTTTTTTTATATTATTTCAAATTAATTCAATATACAAGCATAGAGTATTAAGTATCAATATATTTAATTTACTTAATTAATGCTTGATGACTATTTCCCCTAATTATAATTTATTATCATTATCAAATAAAGTGATTTATGATACCGAAAATCTTAATTAGAAGCAAAGAGTTGTGGAATTATAAGAATTAGTGCATGGTTGATATCAATTTCTTAGTTTATGATGATGTCGAATTTTTTCATAAATATGCACAAAGGTTTTAAAGCTATTTTGGTGAGGATGAGAAATAAGTTAATATGATAATTTACGTAATTATACTACCAGTAATATTTAAATATGTACGCCTCGTTTGAACAAGTCAAGAAGGTGCGGTAGACAACACATTTAACTATGTTGCCACTTAAAAGTCAACTAATAATTTCTTTCTCTCATCATATTTCTCTTCTCTCTCCAACAGGTATTATATTTTAAATATAACAAGGGCATTCGGTCCAACAAGGTTTTTCCTCTAAATTCTTATATTGATGTTTATTAATATGCAAATGTCATCTATAATGCATTTTCGCCTCGCATAACTTCCGCAGACAAAATTATGTTCCTTTATATTTTTTGCTTCTCAATGCCTTCCGAACTGATGAAAATCTCGTAATTCAAAATTCATGGAGATCTTACTATCATCAATGAAAGTTAACAAATATTTAAATCGATTTTCTATTTTAGATTTTGTTATTTGACAAATTGTATATGCAAAATATTGTTACATTATTTATAATTTTAAATGAAAACAAATTTTGATTCTTAATATCCGGATATAATATTTTAAAGGAAGTTTTTAAAAAATTTCTATATTTGTTAATTTATCTCTATGAATTTTAACAACAACAACAACATCATCAAGCATTTGTCCCACTATGTGGGGTCGGCTACATGAACCTTTTGTCCTGTTATCTCTATCAATTTTAAAAAATAAGTAATATATACTTAATTTTAATATAAAGACAATTTAGCTAAAATCCAGAGGCGGAGTTATAGTGAAGGCTCTAGGGGCATGGGCCACTACTGGCCCATTAATATAAACATATTGCAGAAACCTCATACTTAAAAGTAAAAATCCTACAACAAATTACCCCTCAAAAAGAGGATAATTTTGGGATACGAACTCAGCTCATTGGCTTTAGGTGAGTTAACATTACCAACAAAGCCACCGAGCAATTGTTGCTTCTACTTTTGCTATTTTATAATTAGTTTATAATTATGTGTTAAATTTCTTTTTTTTCTACAACTAATACATTTTTAAGAAATATCGGATTTTGGCAATCTTGGGCTTGTTGGATTCGTCTCGTCGAGACGCTCGATTCGATTATAAGCATGTCATATTTGAAGACCTTTTGGTAATCCAAATTATGGTTTGAACCTTCCACCAGCGCTTCAGATGCTTGATTTGGACCCATTTGGGCTCGGATTGGGTCGAATTTGGTGTCGTTGGGTTCGTATTTTCGAGACGTTCAATTCGACTGTAAGTTTACTGAAATCAGAGTTCGGATGGTCCCAAATTTAATTTTGAAAGCTTCCAAATTGGTTTTGCCTCGAGATTCGTGCCCGATCAAGATAATTTTTTGAGGATGTATCAATGTTTATTAATATGTTAATTTTCCATCTATAATGCCTTTTCGCCTCGCATAACTTCAGCATCAAATAAAATTCTATTTTGTTGAGTTTTTTGCTTCTCAATGCCTTCCAAACTGATGAAAACCAGTAATTCAAAATTAATGGAGATTTTACTATCTTCGATGAAAGCTAACCAATATTTAAATCAGTTTTTTTTTTTTTAGATGTTGTTATTTTATAAATTGTATATGCTAAATCTTAGTACATTATTTATAATTTTAAATGAAATCAAATTTTGATTCTTAATATCCGGATATGATATTTAAATAAGATTTTTTAAAAAAATTTCTATATTTGTTAATTTGTCAATAGGAATTTTAAAAAATAAGTATTATATACTTAAATTTAATATAAGCGCAATTTAGTATTTTATGATTAAAATATTAAGGCTCATAAACACAACCAAATAATTTATATCTATTTTTAGTTGCATAAATATGAAAAAAAATAATAATGTAATCAAATAATCATCAATTTATTTAAACAATATTTGCTTATTAACCACATTTAAATAAACTTTTTTTAGGGTAAATAAAAAAAATAAATAAAAAAAATAAATAAAAAATAAAAAAAATAAACTTTTTTAGGGCAACCAAACACGAAATTGCATGGTTGATATCAATTTATATCTATTTTTAGTTTCTATCTACAGGAAGTTTCGGGCGGTTGGCGATCTCCGCGCGTGAGGCGGTTAGGTTTGCTTTTCCTTATTTAAAGCGCAAAGACGGAGCTTCGAGCCAGTCAATAGCCTTTGCCTGTCGACGGTTTGCTTTTCCTCTTCGGCATTTGTTCGTTGCTGATCTGCTTCTCGTGAAATAGAGTTCTGAAAGAGCCCAAGCTTCTCCGCCTCCTGATTGGAAGTCGCGCCGGGAGCTCGCCACGAAGGTAACGAAATTTCTCCCCTTTCACGCGCTTCTTCGGTCGGAATTTTTTTTCCCTCGCGCCAAGAATGCGTTAAATCAATCCAACTCTTCCTTTCCACACATATATACAGCGATCTAAGGAGTAGAGAAATTGGCCCTAAACTGGGACGGATTTGATTGAGATGGGTAGTCCTTCTGATGTGGTGGGTGTTAGGGCAAGCAAGAGATCATCTTTCATGGTGGCAGCTTCTCCCAATGAGCACAGGGTTATAGATAGCAAGACATCTCCAACCCAAGGTTCGATTTTTTACTTATCGCTTTCTTATAGAAAGTTGCCGTCTTGTTGGATCTTAGAATTGATTGTGTGTTCTTATTTATTAATTTTGATTTCAAAGAATGGCTCTAGTATTAATTCTGTATGAAATTTAGATGATTGTAGAGGTCTATGCACTGTTATAAGAATCCATTTGAAGGGTCTTAGCCGGGCAACAAGGCTTGGAAATGATGATGGTCGAAGGATTGTAGTTAGGCGACAGTGTTTAAAGAATGTATGTTGGGTGACGGTGGGCTTAGGACTGAAGTTGGGTGACAATTGTTGGAGGATCAAAGTCATATAATGGTGTTCGAAGTACATAACATTGGGTGATGTAGATAAATGATCATAATTGGGTGATGGTGGTCGGAGGATCGTGGTCAAATGATGGTGGTCAGAGTACCATGGTCAGGCTACAATGATCGGATAACCATAGTCGAGCGACGGGGGTTGGATGATTGTAGTTAGGCGACAATGTTCAAAAGACCAACTTCAAGCGATTAGGGTCAAAGGACCATGGTGGAGTGATGCTAGTCTAAGGATCATAGTCGGGCAAAGATGGTTGGAGGATCACAATTAGGTGAGGGTGGCCATAGGATTATAATTGGGTGACGGTGGTCGGAAGATTATGGTCGGGCGAAGGTGGTCTAATGATAATAGTCTGGCGATGGTGGTTAGATGATTATAGTCAGATGGCAATGGTCAAAGAATCAAAATTAGGTGACATGGGTCGAAGGACCAAAGTTAGGCGACAGTGGTCAGAAATCCATAATCAGACAAAAATAGTTGGTGGACCATAGTCTGGCAATGTTTTCACATAACAAATGAATGAAAACGAAATTGTTTTCTAGTTTTCTTTTCTATGTAGAGGCAACCAAATTAGCCCTCAAGTATTTTGTATGAATTTCTATACATCAACATATCTGTCTACTTCCATTAATTCTTCTTTTCTGATATTCATACAAATTTTGTATGCACTGCCGGCTTCTGTTTTCAGATGCAGTTCAGAGAGGTCTCAAAATGGCCATTATTGCAGGCTCTGTAGTTGCAGTTCCCACGGTATGCTTACACTACGTTTCTTCAATATAAAACTATCACCTTTTTAGAGATGCAAGGATGCACTTTGTTTAGACAATATATTTTATGTGAATTTTCCTTCTGTCTCTAAGCATTGTGTATCTGAAGGACTTGGTTTATTTTTTGATGATCATATTAATCCTCATAATGTCTTTTCCTTCATAATATTTGTGTTGCAGCTGGTTGGTTGTCGAGTCATTCCTTGGGCTAAAGCAAATTTGAATTATACTGCACAAGCACTAAGCATATCAACAGGTAACATATTTTAGTTTATTTGAATGCTCCATTAATTTCACAAAAGTTAACGGTAGCTTTGTTGTGCCTTGCCTGGTCAGAATTGAATATCTTCATTTTCTTAACACGAGATTGGAGTATTCTATTTTAACTTCATGCAGTTGGGTTTCTAATTAACAAACCCTTTCAATGGTTCTTTAAATAATGGAATGCTTGTTTTCACTTGTATTTCAATTCTGTGATGATGTGCATTTGTTTCTTCATAGGTTCACTTTTTCTTGCTTGTAGTTTCTTATGTGCCTGATATATTTCAGGTTTGTTTCCCCCATCATAATCACCCAAAATGACTTTAATCTATAAAAGTTTGTAAATACCTTTAGCAATTACTCTGAATTTAGATTCCCATTGGATCTTGAAAAAAATGTTATTTTTTGCTCCTTCATGTTATAGGATTTCTTCCTTCTAAGTGTATACTATTATGAAGTGAATCTCCTATCAAGTGGTAATCTCATATAGTCAGCATCAGCAAAACCTTCAAGTTGTAGGATATCATAGCTTTTTTAGAGGATCCATTTTTCGAGATTTAATTTAAATTATGTGAGAACTTTACAAGCAGCTTGAAAGTAAGATTCTTTTAGTTTTTGAAGGAATTGATTTACGAGAATTACTGTAAAACCAATGTCAAGGTGGGTGCTTTATATGTAGAGTAGTTTCTCAGCTAACTTTTGATATTATCTATTTTTTATTCATGTTGCTTCTTTATATATATAGTCTCTGGTCTGATTTAATTAAATTTTGTGGGTCTCTAAATGGATTCTGCGTAGCGGGATTAGAATGCAAAGGGTATAATCGCACTATCCCGTAGTTCAATTAGCCTAATCGAATATACTCGAGGGAAAATCATAACAAAATCGAGGTCAACAAGCTTTTGCATGGCAAATATCAGTTATTTTTATTTCTCTTATACTATAGGATCTGATGTTCCCAAATAGTTTATGTATTGAGAAAGGAGACAACCTACCTTTTTGATTGACCTTCTTTGTTTCTGGCTTAGCCTTGAGACTTTCCATGGATGTTCCAATATTTTTTTTTTAATTTGTTATTTTTTTTAGTAGTTGCAATATGGATATCTTTTGTAAGAAATTTTTTTGCAAATTCTCAACATATACTATCATCACAAGTGTAGAAAACAAGCTGAATCTTTCATCTCTCTAGTGAAGTTCCCATGGCAAGTCTGTTTTGCATATATTCTGAACTGAAACCAAATCTTTCATTGTTCAGCTGCTATTTCTACTTTCTTCATCACTGCTGATAAAACCATCCTGAAACATGCAAGGGGAAACACAATTGGAAAGTATGACAAGAGTTCTTAACATGAAGTAGCACCAACTCAAAGATGAAACTCTTGGAGCATGAATTTTGATGTTTAATGGTTTCAGCCCCGGCAACTATTTATTTCCATTTTTTCTTTGTTCTGAAATAGCAATAGCAGGAAGGCTTTGTAAAGTTGGCATTTGACCAATGTTTGAGATGAAGAAGAAATGTGTTATTTTTCTCTTAACCATTTGGTAATCTGAAATAAAAATTAAAGCTTTTTTTTGAATCTGTGATCTTGCTGGTATCTTATAATGGCTGGGTGGTAGGTTGTAAAAGAATAAACTTCTATCTATGGAAGGTGTAAATTATGCTATTGTTATGCATAGATGTCAAATGATATTAAAAATATTGAATAAAGAAGAGAACAAGTTGATGATTGAGGGATAGTTGCCAAAAAGAACAACCTTTACAGCAAGAGGAGTAAGTATTGCAAGAGAAATGATGAAGGAATGCATATGAATCAGAAATCACATTATGCTCCAAATATTTGCAGTAGAATCATAACAAAGAAACCTTTGATGTATTCTTCTGATCCAATGCTGGCAAGGAACAGAAGCAGTAATCTTTTTGCAGTAAGAAATATGCCCCTATTTCATTTAAGAAGATGTAGAATGATTGATTTACAAAAATGAGAGAGAGAGAGAGAGAGAGAGAGAGAGGAGGACGATGTAGTCGACTAGTAATTTATTTTTGTATAATGAGTTTTGGATGGAATTCTTCAAATGAGATTATTACTGTTTAAAAAGCTTGAAGCTTGAAACTTTGCTGGAAATATTGCTTGAAATTGTCTAAACATGAAATCAACTCGGCTTGATTTTGAGCTGATTTCGAGCACAACTCCACACTAGAAATTGATTTCGAGCGTCACTCTATACTAGAAATTGATTTCGAGCACCGCTCGATACTAGAAATTGATTTCGAGTTTATTCAACTCGCTCAAATATAATGTATGTTAACTCAAAATCTAACCCTAAATGAGTATTTATAAGAGTCGACTTAGGCTTCGTTTGAGATAGCTTTCTTACTGTTTCTTAAAGAAAGTTGCTTTAAGAAGCCGTAAGAATGCCGTCTCAAACGAAGCCTAAGCATCAAAATATCTAATTTTGAGTTGAGCCAAACTCATTTGAACTCGACAAGATAACAACATAAAATGTTTTATTTTTCTTTTTGAATCTCAATGTTATTTATGATAAGAGACATGCATAAATGGTTTATCTTATTTAACATCAGCTGAAAGCTTATCAAGCCATATTTTGTTAAAAGCTTGTGCTATTTGTATTCCTTTTGTTGGAGATTAACCCTCTGAGCAATGAAGACCAACTTCAAGCACTGTAATTATGTAAGAAATTTAGATGATTGTAGAGGTCTCCGCACTATTAGAAGAATCAAAATTCTTCATTTCTTCTGTTATTAGCTCATCTGAGATGCAGTATTTTTTTTTAATAAGTTGTATTTATTTATTTCAAAGTTTGATAGGTTTTATTTGGTGCAAGAACATTTGCATGGTAGAGTGAAAGAGTTTAGCATCTTAATTTTGTACAAGGATCTACTACATATACAAATAAAAAAGGAGTTGCAAATGACACCAAAGTTCTCAATTGAAAAAATCTAGAAAAGAAAAAAATCACAGAGCCTAGTCCAAATAAATTGATTCCATTAATGTTTGTCATTTAATATAAATAATGTCATTCTTTGTGATTGAGGAAGGTGATATAATACAGTAGATAGAAACTACATAGGATAACTTTCATGGTGGAGGTTGGAAGAGCCCTATGGTATGGGACTATGGGGGATATATTCAAGACATCACTTATTTTTATTTGCTCATTCTCCTTTGAGGAGGGGAGATCAAAACCAAAATGTCCAACATAAATCATATTGCTGATGTCAAGAGTTAGAGTTAGTGCCAGCGAAGTTCATCGGTCTTATAAGTGATGATGTGCGTTGATATTTTTAGTGACGATAAGTGACTAAGTTAGAGGATTGTAGTCATAAAATAATGGTCGGAGAATCGTATTTGAGCGATGGTGATCAAAGAACCATAGTCGATGAACAGTGGTTGAAGGGCTGTAGCCAGGCAACAAGGCTTGGAAATGATGACGGTCGAAGGATTATAGTTAGGTGACAGTGTTTAAGGAACCTAAGTTGGATGACAGTGAGCTTAGGACTGAAGTCGGGTGACAATTGATGGAGGATCGAAGTCAAACGAAGGTGGTCGAAGTACATATCATCAGATGATGGTGGACAAATGATCATAATTGGGCAATAGCGTTCAGATGATCGTAGTCGAACGATGGTGGTCGAAGTACCATAGACGAGCTGTAATGAATGGATAACCATAGTTGAGCGACAGGGGTTAGATGATTGTAGTTAGGTGACAGTGTTCAAAAGACCAACTTCGGGCGATTAGGGTCAGAGGACCATGGTGGAGTGATGTTAGTCTAAGGATCATAGTCTTGCAAAGAGGGTTGGAGGATCAAAGTTGGGTGAGGGCGGTCATAGGACTATAATCAGGTGACAATGGTCGAAAGATTATGGAGGGGCGATGGTGGTATAAGGATCATAGTCGGGCGATGATGATCAGATGACTATAGTCATATGATAATGGTCAGAGAATTGAAATAAGGTGACAAAGGTTGAAGGACCACAATTAGGTGACGGTGGTTGGAGATTCATAATCAAACAACGATATTTTGAGGACCATAATCTGGCAACAATAGTAGACGAACCAAAGTCGGGTGATAGTGCTCAGAGGATCGTCATTGGGTGACATTAGTATAAGGATCATAGTCAGGCAATGGTGGTCAAAGAATTATAGTCAAGCGATGTTGGTTGGATAACTGAAGTCGAATGCTGATAGTCAAAGGACCGAAGTCAGACAAAGGTAGTCGGAGGATTTTAGTCAAGTGACAGGGGTCAGATAAACCTAGTTGGATAGTCACAGTTGGATGGTTCTCTATCGATGACTGTCGGGCAGTGATCTAATGATGGCAATCGAGAGGTGATCCAACAAAGGCGGTTGGGCGATGGTCTACGATGGCAATCGAGCGATGGTCGACGATGGCATGTTTGGATGCATGTAGGATTTAATTTAAATAGAATTTTGTAAATCCT
This sequence comes from Dendrobium chrysotoxum, assembly GCA_019925795.1. Taxonomy (NCBI): domain Eukaryota; kingdom Viridiplantae; phylum Streptophyta; class Magnoliopsida; order Asparagales; family Orchidaceae; genus Dendrobium; species Dendrobium chrysotoxum. The sequence goes on along the minus strand of CM034300.1, from coordinate 2,797,119 downwards.
CTAAATCTAGATTTACTAAATCTTGAGAGGGTTAAATCCTAAAAACTGTTTGGTAAAAAATATGTTAAATCTTGACAAATTCTATGAGACTGTTTGGCAATGCTTTTCATGATTTAAGGCGTTTAACTCATATGAAATTTGTGTTTTAAATATGTGTTATTTTTTAATTCTAATTTTATTTAACACCAGTAAATTATAATTAAGAATATTATAACTATGGTTCCTTCAACCATAGTCGATGAATAGTGGTTGAAGGGCCGTAGCCAGGCAACAAGGCTTGGAAATGATGACGGTCGAAGGATTATAGTTAGGTAACAGTGTTTAAGGAACCTAAGTTGGACGACGGTGAGCTTAGGACTGAAGTCGGGTGACAATTGATGGAGGATCGAAGTCAAACGAAGGTGGTCGAAGTACATAACATCAGATGATGGTGGACAAATGATCATAATTGGGCAATAGTGTTCAGATGATCATGGTCGAACGATGGTGGTCGAAGTACCATAGATGAGCTGCAATGAATGGATAACCATAGTTGAGCGACAGGGGTTAGATGACTGTAGTTAGGTGACAGTGTTCAAAAGACTAACTTCGGGTGATTAGGGTCAGAGGACCATGGTGGAGTGATGTTGATCTAAGGATCATAGTCTTGCAAAGAGGGTTGGAGGATCACAGCTGGGTGAGGGTGGTCATAGGACTATAATCAGGTGACGATGGTCGGAAGATTATGGACGGACGATGGTGTTATAAGGATCATAGTCAGGCGATGATGGTCAGATGACTATAGTCATATGATAATGGTCAGAGAATTGAAATAAGGTGACAAGGGTTGAAGGACCACAATTAGGCGACGGTGGTTGGAGATTCATAATCAAACAACGATAGTTTGAGGACCATAATCTGGCAACGATAGTCGACGAACCGAAGTCGGGTGATAGTGCTCAGAGGACCGTTGTTGGGTGACATTAGTATAAGGATCATAATCAAGCAATGGTGTTCAAAGAATTACAGTCAAGCGATGTTGGTTGGATAACTGAAGTCGAATGCTGATAGTCAAAGGACCGAAGTCAAACAAAGATAGTCGGAGGATTTAGTCAAGTGACATGGGTCGGATAAACCTAGTTGGATAGCCACAGTTGGGTGGTGGTCTGTCGATGACTGTCGGACAATGCTCTAATGATGGCAATCAAGAGGTGATCCAACAAAGGCGATTGGGCGATGGTCTACGATGGCAATCGAGCGATGGTCGACGATGGCATGTTTGGATGCATGTAGGATTTAATTTAAATAGAATTTTGTAAATCCTCTAAATTTAGATTTACTAAATCTTGAGAGGGTTAAATCCTAAAAACTGTTTGGTAAAAAATATGTTAAATCTTGACAAATTCTATGAGACTGTTTGGCAATGCTTTTCATGATTTAAGGTGTTTAACTCATATGAAATTTGTGTTTTAAATATGAGTTAATTTTTAATTCTAATTTTATTTAACACCAATAAATTATAATTAAGAATATTATAACTAAGATGTTATTTTAATAAGTATTTTAAAAATAACTTATTTAGCTATTATTTTAATAAGTATTTTTTAGTTTTAACCTGAACCGATACCGGTCCAGGTATTTTCACACTAAATGGATCTAAGCCATTTGGCTCGTCTCTCTTGCACGTGAGCTGGCCGAACTGCCTTCCTACCCATATCTCTCTCTCCAATCATGAAAATCATGCGGTTCATCCCACCTCATTTGATTTCTCCCACCTATAGCTTCCCTCTCAGGCCATTTAAACCTAGTAAGGAACTCATGAATCCTCTTTTTTCTATTCTGTCTCAGCCGTCAAACTCTCCTTTCTCCTCCTTCTTTTCTTTCTTGCAATAGCAGCTCTTGGCGAACTCTTCTCAAACTTCTCTCCTTCTACAGTGAGTTTTCCCTCTCCTCTCTCTTTCCTTTGTTCTTCTTGTTTATTCCCAAGGGTGTAGAATAGAGGTTCTCTCTTTTGTAGAGTTTAGCTAGATTTGTTTAGTATTGTGTTGAAATACTATTATGATAAATTTAATATGGCTTTGGGAAGGAAATCTTATTTAAGTTAATATTTGACTTAATCAAAATGCTATATTATCTTATATCTTTTAGAAGTACCATTAATCTAAATTTGTTTGTGGAGTATTCTTTTAGTTTTGATCTCCATAAGATGTCTTGGTAGTGTTGACCCTGTTTCTCCCTAGACCTAGGTCAAAGGGTTGACCTGGTCAAATTTGACCAGGCTAGACCCTGGAACCCAACCTAGTGGGTCCAGGGAGTCAAGCCAGGTCTGCTGAGCCCAGACCCAGGCCCTGGGTCAACCTGGTTGACCAGGTCAACCCAGGTTGACCCATTAGGCCCATAGAGGTCTAAACTAGTTCAAATCAAATCCAAACTCAATCCAGGGCTCTCCAAGCCCTATTCTCTCCTCCACTGGACTCAGTGGGTCAGGCTTGACCCATTGGGCCTAAGTCTTGGTCCTGGGTCAACCTGGTTGACCAGGTCAACCCAGTTGACCCATATAGGCCTTAATGGGTTTAGATCAGATCCCAACCCAGCTAAACCCTCTCTTGGGCTCAAACCCTCACCCCCTAGGCTTAAGTTGACTGGTTTGACCAAGTCAAGTGTTGACTTAGTCAACCCTAGCCTTTAATGGGTCTAAATGACCTATTTAGGTCCATTTAAGACCTATTAAGGCCTTAAGAAACTTCTCTAATGCTTTAAGGCTCATACCCATCTCTCCCTTGACCCAATTGATTAGGTTGACCAAGTCAAGCTTTGACTTGGTCAACCCAAGTCTTGTGAGGTCAAATTGACCCATTCAAACCCATTTAAAACCTATTTAAAAGCTCTAAACCCATTCCTAATCAATCCTAAACCCAAACCCCGGCTAGGAGGTCTAGTTTTCCCTCCTAATTGACCCTAGGGTAGATCTTAGCCGTTAATCATTAGCTTGAGGCTATAAATAGGGTATTAGGGTTGGTTTTAAAGGGACTTTTTGCTCTTGCCCGATCTCTAAGCCCCCAAAGCCTGTGAGATTCTGTGTGAGAGCTCCCACGACCCGTCCCCACCTTTTCCAACCCAAATCCGCCACCAAGACCCCGCCGGCGGCAGACTTTCCGGCGAACCGAGGGCTAGAACCTTCCTACGCGAATCCTGTCCGATCCAAGGCGTTTCGAGGCTCGAGATCAACTAGGGAATTACTCGTGGACAGTCTACAAGTTCAACAAGCCCAAGATCTTCCGAATCCACCAAGTGGATTAGGTAAAAATCCTAACCCTAGTTAAAACACTTAGGGTTAATTAGCGTCGTCATTAGTGCGTATTAGGACAAACCAAAGATCCCACACGAATGCTCTTCATGTATAGGTCATATATCTAAAATTTCATCGAATTCCATCAAGTAGATTGCAAGAACAAGACGAAAATAGGTTTAGGGCTTCGGATTACGTATTCCGCCTGATACGTCTGATCAGAACCGTTGATTTTACGATCAACGGTTCCGATCGCGTCGTTCCGCGGCTAAGGTTCGACCGCAGATCCGATCCCGCGGTCACTGCTCCCGTCTGGCTCAATCTGAGCCGTTGATCCGCGCAGCGGCAGATCTAACGGCAGCGCTTCGCTGCCGTCGTTTTAAGTGGAGCGGGGCCCGCCGCCACCAATCATTGGCAATGATTGCGCGGCGGCGCAATCATTGCCAATGATTGGCCGCGGTTAGCGCGGCCAATCAAGGCCCGCCACGTGGCTGACCGCCGCCGAAATTTTTTTTAATTTGTTTTTTTTTATTTTATTTATTTATTTATTTATTTAAATCATAATAAAAAAAAATCAGAAAATTATTTTTTTTATTATTTAAATAATAATATTATTATTATGATTATTATTATTATTATTATTATTATCATTATTATTATTATTATTATTATTATTATTATTTTTATTTTTATTATTATTTTTATTATTATTATATTATTATTATTATTTTAGTTATTTTAATTACTTTAATTATTATTATTATTATTATTATTATGATTATTATTATTATCATTATTATTATCATTATTATTATTATTATTATTATTATTATTATTATTATTATTATTATTATTATTATTATTATTATTATTATTATTATTATTATTATATTATTATTATTATTATTTTAGTTATTTTAATTACTTTAATTATTATTATTATTATTATTATTATTATTATTATTATTATTATTATTATTATTATTATTATTATTATTATTATTATTATTATTATTATTATTATTATTTTTATTATTATTATTATTATTATTATATTATTATTATTTTAGTTATTTTAATTATTTTAATTATTATTATTATTATTATTATTATTATTATTATTATTATCATTATTATTATTATTATTATTATTATTACTTTAATTATTTTAATTATTCTATTATTATTATTATTATTATTATTATTATTATTATTTAAGATTTATTTCTAAATCATATTAATATTATTATTATTATTACTATTATTATCATTATTAATATTATTATAATATTAATACTATAAATAATAATATTATTATTTTTAATAATATTATTATTATAACTAATATTTTTATCATTATAATATTAATTATTATCATTATTAATATTATTATAATATTAATATTATAATTAATAATATTATTATTTTAATAATAGTATTATTATGAATAATATTTTATTATTATATTAATTACTATCATTATTAATACTATTATAATATTAATATTATAATTAATAATATCATAATTTTAATAATATTATTATTATGATTATTATTATTATTATAATTTTAATTATTATTATTATAATATTAATTATTACTATTATTATATTAATATTGTTAAGTAATAATATTATTATTATCTTTAATAATAGTATTATTATGTTAACATTAATATCACTATAATATGAATATTTATTATTCCATATTATTACAATATTTTAATTATTATTATTTAAATTTATTTTAAAATTCAGATATTATTATATCTGATTTATTTTAAAATTATTAATTATTTTCAAATATTAACTATTTTAAATTATTTTAAAATTACCTTTAAACCTATTTAACTTCAAAAATTCATAACTTTGCCATTTTAAATCGGATTTTGACGCACAATACCTTAAACTTTTCAGAAAAATATGAATTTTAATTTGAAATTATCTTTTTATACCTAATTTTGTCCTTTCTGGATGCTTTCTGTATCACTATGCTATTTAATTATTTAAATATTATTTAATTAATATAATTGATTATTTTAAAAATAAAAATTATTTTAAAACCCCCTTGGTGGCTGGTAGACCTCCCATGCTTATGAACTGAAGTATTTTCAGTTATCTTATTTTCAAATTTATATTATTATTATTTATAATATTTATGTATTTTAAAAATGAGTTTAAAAATTACATATTATTTAAATCCCCAAATTTTGGGAAGTCTACCCCTTATGAAATTTTAAATCTAGGACCTATATGTGAACAGCATTCATGTGGGAGAAGGATTAGTGAATGATTGTGTCCCAATCATTCACTAATCACTTCATTAGGCTTCTTTACTTAGTGTTTTCGTAGTCCTTGCATGTGTAGGTTGCACAAGCACTTAGCCTAGGCTCTCCTAGATCTAAGGACATGATTTGGTGTGTTTATACTTGCTGCATTTACCCTCTATGTTGTTCCTAAGGGTTAGTTACTTCATTTCATTCCTATATAACGTAGTGACACCTTAAGGACAACAATTAAGGATCATCTAGTGAACTTAGAAAAATTCCATGAATTAGGGTAGAGCCCCAAATGACTTGAAATCTGAAACACTTAAACATAGTGACATCTGGAACCCTCTAGAATCTTCTAGGAATTTTCTAGACTCTTTAAAACACTTGACCAGCAAACCCCAATTTACCCGTTAATCAAGCCTTAGAAACTTCCGAAAAATATAATAAATCCATTTTAAATCAAAAAAATACCCATAATACCTCAGAATTTAGTCCCCAACCTTAGATAATTAGGGCCCCTTAGTTAGACCTTAATCTGGACTTTAATTCAGCCTTAATTAAAAATCATATTTTTGCCTTAATTAAATAATTAAAAATTATTAAAAATCCCAAATTTTTCCCAAACACTTGGGAACACCTTCTTAGGTCATTTCTGACCTTTGGGGGTGATTCCAATCAGTTTGGAGCTGATTTGGGCTAAAACCCCCAACGTACCCCTAATTAGGTAATTTCGATAATTCATTTAATTGACTAAACTTCTAAAAATCATAACTAATTACAGAAAACTCCAAAATGGGCAAACTAAAAGGCATTCAACTCACATTAAGGTCTAGTATTTATTAAAAATATTAGGTGTCCAGAAATCAGCCTAAAATAAAAAGTCAACTTTCCGGTCAACTGCAACCTATAATCTAGGGCCCGAAACTTCTAAAATTCATAACTTTGCGTAGGAAACTCTAAATCTAGCAAACTAACTGTCTAACTACTCATACTAAGGTCTAATATTTAACTAAAATATTAGGAATCCCAAACCTAGCTTAATTCTCCTAGTGACCTTTTGGACCCCTTAGCTTAGTAGGTAGGGACCCCGAACCTCCTGAAATTCACTAAGGTAATTTAAACTTCAAATATCATCACCCTAAGCATTAAAACAAACCTACACATCAAATCAATTAAAATGGATCCTAATTAACTAATATGTATACTTTAATTAAAACTCCCTCTTCAGACCTGCAACAAACCTAGACAGTAGGCAATTGTAATTAACTACCCAGCTTAGGATCTACCTCAGCCACACAGGCTTATACACACACTGTAGAATTGTTTGTTAGGGTACCACTTCTAGACCTAGGCTAGGCCGGTGTTTACTTTTCTGTTGTGTGCCGAGATTTCTGAGGTTTCACTGCATGTTGTGATTGAGATGATGCTGGTATGTTTGTTTACTTTTACTGCACTCTGGGAATTGATGTGATTGCACGATAGACTACCCATAGGTTAGGATCGAGGTTGATACTAATGATGTTTTCTGCAGGTGGCCATGCTCATGCAGCGCTAAATATAAGGGGGGTCATAATCATAATTTAAAAATTGATGCTGTTTTATGCAGGTGCTTCAGAAATTGCTCAGCCCCCCTAAATAAATGAGGGCTAATTAAAATCATCATTATAAATTGCTACAGGTGCTCCAGAGCTTGCTTAGCCCTCAAATAATTAAGAGCATGGCCAAGTGTAGCTGTGACGAGTACTTTTATTTTTATATAAATTGCTTGGGATAATATAAACTGCTTGGGATGATTTTCATTAGGATAACCTTGCAGGAGAGTCTAGATTTACTGCTTTCATTTAATGTAACTATTTGTAACATTGGTTGAGAGTTGTGAAAGTCTATTTTGAGTGGGGATGCTGAAACCCAAAGGTTGGATGCCCAAAGAGAAAAGGACACCCAATATGAGGATAGTCCTTTTCTATTTGGGAATCCAAATTTGGATTATTCTACTACCCGAGGAGTCCAAGGAAGCTGAGGTCCAAGGAGTCCAAGGAAGCTCAGATCCAAGGAGTCTAAGAAAGAGAAGATCAAGAAGATGAAGACCAAGAGTATCCCACTCAAAATAACTTGCGTCAATCTTAGGATTAGGAATCCGGGTTGTTGGCAGTGGTGCCCGGCCACTTTAATTTTCTGCAAACCCTGGGTTGTAATTAAGGGCAGTTGGCCTATGGACATTTATTAATTTGTTTGGATAATTCTGATGTGTTTTATGATTGTGTGCCTCTAGGATTGTTTGCTTTTCTTAGTTTCTTGGCGATCTGCATGCCGCTTTTGTTTTAGCCTGGATTTCGTTAGGCTCTCTAAGGACTAAAACCTTTTCTACTCGCAACTAACATTTAAAATTTTAAGTTTTAAGCAATTTAGAAACTTAACGACCTAGGGAATTGCCGGAACCGTCCGGGGTCGCATGCATATTAATGCATTTCTCTTTCCTTCTATAAGATACTTCCCCGCCTGCGGGTAGAGTCCGGATAATCTGACCTATGAGGATGAGGTGCCGGACCTGGGGAAGCCCAGTCTAATTCTAAAAATTATTTTATAAGCCTTTTTAAAGTTCTGTGCATACCTGATTTGGAAGCTTCAACTAGCATGCATTGTATTAGAAATCAACTAAATCAAAATTTTAATTGCATTAGTCATAGGAGCATTCACCCGACATCAGTCCGGGGCCAATTAGGAAATCCTCTAGATGTCGGCCCTATTTCCGAGAACTATAACCCACCTACCCATCTTTCATAAATGACTGGACAGCATGGTTTTAAAGCGATTAGGTGGTTAGCTGGCTCCCCCTTCCAGGCCGGGGTAAGTCCAGGTTTTGCATTGCATTAGTTAGGACACGGGTGTTAGTGTTGCGTAGAACACTAAACCCATTAGATTTAGGATTCAAGGCTACTATTGTTTCGTAGTACGCCTCATCAGTAGGTAGGTCTTCTATCTTCCAGAGACCCTAAACCCTACATATCCGCGTCACACGGATGACGCCACCTCCATCCTTCCCTCCTGCATGCTTCGAGTGCGTGATCTATTTATTTTTCTCCAGTTTCTTCTCACTATCTTAGTCCCTCCGGATGCTGATGTGAGCCGTGCATGTTGACTAAGCCTAGTTGAACCTCTCTTTCCCTTCGAGTAGGACTTCCTAGTCTTCCCCTTATGCGCCAATCCTAATTTGGAAAGTATAATATAGAATCCTTAATCGAGAGTATTCTCAGGCTCCGGCTTGAGATGTAATTAACCACGGGGGCTTGTGCCCGTGGGAAACCGAATCCCACTCTCAAATAAACCCCATTCGAGCTAATGTATCGGGTGGGGGAAACCCGTTGTGATTAGATCGTACATATTGTTACCCATCGGGGTGTGCTGGTGAGAGCCACTATCCTCAATGGTTAATCGTATGCATGATCGAATCTGCCCTTCCATTGGCCAGATACTATCTCCCCTCGCGGGGCGATGGTGTCTGTGTCCTTTCGGAGGTCCACAGGTAGGTCTTAGATTAGATTGCCTTAATTGATAATTAAATTGGTTTTTTCGGTGTGACTAAAGATTTATTAGGATTTTCTCTGTCAAACTCCAAGTTCGGAAGGCAGTACACCCCGGCGTCACGGGACGCGATGAAAGGATATAAAAACCTATTTTGTATTCACAAAGAGGGACATGCATATATCAGATGCAATAGGATGTATATATATATACCAAACTAAACAAAAAAGTGAAAATTAAAATATTTAATTCATTAATAAAAATTCAAATAGACAGTATATCCAAACAATAATAGTCTGATACACACAAAGAAAATGTAAATGAAACAAAATAGCATGAAAGAAACTACCCTTACAAACGACTTGGAGCTAGCTACAGTCATTTTTGAACCTGGTCCAAATATTTTCATGCTAAACTAATCGGAGCCATGCTTCTCTCCCTTCTCGCACGCGAGCCTATCGAACAACCTTTTTATTATGAAGGTAAAATACTTGGGGAATATATGAGATGAGAGAGAGGGGGTGGGAGAATTAATTAAGTAGACATCAATATAATATAAACTTATGGGATATAATTAACCTTAGAAACTTGCTTCTTTGATAGACCTAGGACCCGATAAAAAATAAAACTTGCTTTAGTTTGCTAGAGTAGGGGGAAAAACCTCTAGACGTAGACAAAATCTTATACATTGGTTAATTTCATTTTCAAAATAATATGTGAATATTATCTTATCCTTCAAGATGAATATTAGATTTCTTATGCTGAGTTTGACTATAAAAAAAAATTTGTTTCTATTTTTGATTTGATAGGAAAGCATTAGTCTGTCTTTTGAGATAATATCATACTAGCTATGTAGATTTGTTTAGAGAAATATAAACTGCAAATTAGTTTGTACAATTTATTTAACCACAGATTTTTTTGGCAACTCCACTAGGGATTTGTTTCTCTTCATGTCCAGTGGTGGCTAAGCTTATTTGAAATAATATTGAGCAGATGAATAGTCAATGGTTGATGAATATTGTAGTTGGAAAATGTGATGAGTAGGGTTTACGAGAGAGTGAAAAAGTAATAAAAATAAATTGAATGTTTGACTTCAACAAACATCCAAATAATTGCTACATTGAATGTGTGAAAAAGTAATTAATTTTGATAGTAATTTGTTATATGGTGATGGCATTTTTTAAATGCTACATTTAGTTTTTTTTCTTATTGAGGATATTTGTGTATTTTTGGCTTGGAAGTAACTTTTGTTTAAGAATTCATGTTATTCACTTATTAGCAAAAAAGTAACTTGATTTTTTCAATAATGCAACCCTTAATTAAAAAATAATGTATCACTTATTATATTCATTTATTATTTCAAATTAATTGAATACAAGCATCGAGTATTAAGTATCAATATGTTTAATTTGCTTAATTAAGGTTTGATGATTATTTCTCCTAATTATAATTTATTATCATTATCAAATAAAGTAATTTATGATACCGAAAATCTTAATTAGAAGCAAAGAGTTGTGGAATTATAAGAATTAGTGCATGGTTGATATCAATTTCTTAGTTTATGATGATGTCGAATTTTTTCATAAATATGCACAAAGGTTTTAAAGCTATTTTGGTGAGGATGAGAAATAAGTTAATATGATAATTTACGTAATTATACTACCAGTAATATTTAAATATGTACGCCTCGTTTGAACAAGTCAAGAAGGTGCGGTAGACAACACATTTAACTATGTTGCCACTTAAAAGTCAACTAATAATTTCTTTCTCTCAGCATATTTCTCTTCTCTCTCCAACAGGTATTATATTTTAAATATAACAAGGGCATTCGGTCCAACAAGGTTTTTCCCCTAAATTCTTATATTGATGTTTATTAATATGCAAATGTCATCTATAATGCATTTTCGCCTCGCATAACTTCCGCAGACAAAATTATGTTCCTTTATATTTTTTGCTTCTCAATGCCTTCCGAACTGATGAAAATCTCGTAATTCAAAATTCATGGAGATCTTACTGTCATTAATGAAAGTTAACAAATATTTAAATCGATTTTCTATTTTAGATTTTGTTATTTGACAAATTGTATATGCAAAATATTGTTACATTATTTATAATTTTAAATGAAAACAAATTTTGATTCTTAATATCCGGATATAATATTTTAAAGGAAGTTTTTAAAAAATTTCTATATTTGTTAATTTATCTCTATGAATTTTAACAACAACAACAACATCATCAAGCATTTGTCCCACTATGTGGGGTTGGCTACATGAACCTTTTGTCCTGTTATCTCTATCAATTTTAAAAAATAAGTAATATATACTTAATTTTAATATAAAGACAATTTAGCTAAACTTCAGAGGCGGAGTTATAGTGAAGGCTCTAGGGGCATGGGCCACTACTGGCCCATTAACATAAACATATTGCAAAAACCTCATACTTAAAGGTAAAAATCCTACAACAAATTACCCCTCAAAAAGAGGATAATTTTGGGATACGAACTCAGCTCATTGGCTTTAGGTGAGTTAACATTACCAACAAAGCCACCGAGCAATTGTTGCTTCTACTTTTGCTATTTTATAATTAGTTTATAATTATGTGTAAAATTTCTTTTTTTATATACAACTAATACATTTTTAAGCTGAAACAAAATAATTATAAATTTATGCCTAACACAACTAATATAATATTACATTTGATAAATTATTAAAATAAATATTAATATTTTTGAAATATCAAAATATTACGTTACTATAAACTATTAAATAGAAAAATAAAAAAATCATCATTAAATATTTAAAAGTAATTTAAAAATCATCAATTTGTGTCCCATTATTAATAACACAACCAAATAATTTATATTTATTTTTAAATTTGTTTAAGCAAATAAAAAATAATATAACCAAACAATCACTAATTTATTTAAACAATATTTGCTCAATAACCACTTTTAAACCAAGAATAAAGAAACCAAACGAACCTAAATAGGTAGAAGCGGAGCGGTTTTGTAGTCGGACTGACGGACGGTTTACGATCTCCTTTTCATTCCTGCCTGACAGCCTGAGGCGGTTAGGTTTGCTTTTCCTTATTTAGGTTTGCTTTTCCTTATTTATAACGCACAAACGGAGCTTCGAGCCAGTCAATAGCCTTCGCCTGTCTACGGTTTGCTTTTCCTCTTCTGCATTTGTTCGTTGCTGTTCTGCTTAGAGTTCTAAGCTTCTCCGCCTCCTCCTCCTCCTACGTTGTTCCTCCTCCTCCTACGTTTGTTCCTCCTCCTCCTCCTCCTACGTTTGTTCAATCAAGTTTTACTTAATCTACTTTGGAGTCTTTTTTTTCTTTTTCAATGCATGATCTGCTATTGTTCTAGTTTTGTGTTCATATACTATTTGGATCTGTATTTTGTGCAGTTACATTATGCTTTTCAGCCCCCATTTGATGTTTGCTTCTTGTTTGAATTCAATAAATTTCTAAAAAAAATGTACTTTTAGAGAAATCACTGCTGTTTTCTTTTTCAGTTGTGTCACTTGCTTTCATCCAGCTTCAAACGAAATGTGCCACTTTTGTTCAATTTACTGTCATTGTCAAAAGTCCATCCATAAATATTTATCCCTTTTCAGAGATTTTCACGTGATACATTTTTAGCCACGTTAAACTGTTTCCTATAAATTTTTGTATTAGCCTCTGTTAGCTGCCACTTTACCATCCACACCTGAGCTTATTCTCTTGTAATACCTATTTTTCAATGCTTGTTTCAGGATATTTATACTTTTGGACATAAACTCGTGATGCACCTCCACCTATGCATTTTATCTTATTCTAATTTCGTCTTCTCCTACCAAGCATATCCATCTGCACGATCCGAAAGAGCTTGAAAGGAACAAAAATGGTGGTCTTTGAAGTGACCCGTAAGGAAACCACTCCCTTCGATGGCCAGAAGCCAGGAACATCCGGCTTGAGGAAAAAGGTTGTAGTGTTTCAGCAACCTAATTACCTTTGTTGCGGACTCAAATATACGCGGCGATAGAGTTTAAATTTCCGTCTCAGCGTTGTACGTATATCCAGCACACAAACAGAAGAATGAAATAACACCAGGATTTTTACGTGGAAAGCCCTGGAAAAGGGAAAAACCACGGGGCCACGCCCAGTTGAAAAAGTTCCACTAGTGTTGTTTGAAATACACAAGGCTGATTCGTCCTTTGAATTCAGGACGATCAGATTACAATGAGTATCAGTTACAAGGACAAGCAGAGTTCCGACGTCACTCGGGGTGTCGAGCAGAATTCCGGCGTCACTTGGAAAGAAGTCCGGCGTCACTCGGGCGTCGGGTAGAATTCCGACGTTGCTCCCGTGTCGGGCAGAGCTCCGACGTCCCTCGGGCGCCCGGTGGTGCTCCGGTGGTGTTCCGGCGGAATTCCGGCGAAGTTCCGGCGGTGGTCGAGGAGGAGCTATTCCCTCCTACACTTTTCTTCTTCTTCTTCTCCTTCTCTTCCTCTCTTCTTCTCTTCTTGGCTTGGGTCCCCTCTTAAGAGAAATGAGGGGCTATTTATAGTTTTTCTAGAGTGGCATAGCCCGTAAATAGATGAGGGATCATGGGCAAATAAGGAGTGATCCGGATGAACTAACGATATTGAATCTCTTGATCATGAACCGTTTATTGAACATTTGAAGGTCTTAATGATATCAGAATTCTACGATCTTGGGCTCGTTGGATTCGTCTCGTCGAGCTGCTCGATTCGATTATAAGCTCGTCAAAATCGGAGACCGTTTGGTAACTCAAATTGCTGTTCGAGGCTTCCAACAGCGCTTCGGGTACTTGATTTGGACTCATTTGGGCTCGGACTGAGTCGACTTTGGTGTCGTTGGGTTCGTATTTCCGAGACGCTCAGTTCGACTATAAGCTTGCTGAAATCGGAGTTTAAATGGTCTCCGAATTAATTTTCGAAGTTTCCAACTTGAGTTTTTCCTCGAGATTCGTGCCCGATCAAGATAATTTTTTGGCGATATATCAACCTTCATAATTTTGTTCAATCAACATTCAATGCACTTACTTCCAAGAAAGTAAAAGGTGCGACGCTTGTTGTTTCTGGGGATGGCCGATACTTCTCAAAAGATGCTATTTAGATCATCATAAAAATGGCAGCTGCAAATGGAGTCAGACGTATATGGGTTGGTCTAAATGGCCTACTCTCCACGCCTGCTGTGTCTTGTGTCATCCGTGAGAGAGTTGGTGCAGATGGATCCAAGGCTACTGGTGCTTTTATTTTGACTGCTAGTCACAATCCAGGTGGACCACATGAGGATTTTGGAATCAAATACAATATGGAAAATGGTGGACCTGCTCCAGAGGCTATTACTGATAAAATTTATGCCAACACGAAGACAATAAAGGAGTACCTCATTGCAGAGAACCTTCCAGATATAGATATTTCTACCATCGGGGTGACCAAATTTATTGGACCTGAAGGAAGTTATGATGTGGAGGTTTTCGACTCAGCCAGTGATTATGTGAAATTGATGAAGTCAATTTTTGATTTTGAGTCCATCCAAAAGCTTCTTGGATCGCCAAAGTTCACATTTTGCTATGACGCTCTTCATGGTGTTGCTGGAGCTTATGCAAAACGCATTTTTGTTGAAGAGCTTGGTGCAAAAGAAAGTTCCCTGTTAAATTGTACACCTAAGGAAGACTTTGGCGGAGGTCATCCGGACCCAAACCTGACTTATGCAAAGGAATTAGTTATGCGAATGGGGTTGGGCAAATCTAACCCACAAGATGAACCCCCCGAGTTTGGTGCAGCTGCTGATGGTGATGCAGATCGCAACATGATTCTGGGTAAAAGGTTCTTTGTGACCCCATCATATTCTGCTTCCATCATTGCTGCTAATGCTGTTCAATCCATTCCTTACTTTTCTTCTGGATTGAAGGGTGTTGCCAGGAGCATGCCAACCTCTGCAGCTCTTGATGTTGTGGCACAGAATCTAAGTCTGAAATTCTTTGAGGTACCTACTGGATGGAAATTCTTTGGCAACTTAATGGATGCTGACCTTTGTTCAATATGTGGTGAAGAAAGCTTCGGGACAGGTTCAGATCATATACGTGAAAAGGATGGGATCTGGGCAGTCTTAGCTTGGTTTTCAATTCTTGCCTACAAGAACAAGGACAGCCTTAATGAGGATAAGCTCGTTACAGTGGAAGACATAGTTCATCAACACTGGGCTACCTATGGTCGCCACTTTTATGCTCGGTATGATTATGAGAATGTGGACGCAGCTGGAGCTAAGGAACTGATGTCATATTTGGTCAACATACAATCATCTCTCCAAGAAGTTAACAAGATAATCAAGGGAATAAGATTAGATGTCTCAGATGTTGTGGATGCTGATGAATTTGAGTACAAGGATCCGGTGGATGGTTCGGTCTCTAAGCACCAGGGAATCCGTTTCTTGTTTGCAGATGGTTCCCGACTGGTATTCCGCCTATCTGGAACTGGCTCAGAAGGTGCCACAATTAGGCTCTACATTGAGCAGTATGTCAAGGATTCTTCAAAGACTTCGAGGGACTCACAGGAAGCTCTAGCTCCTCTGGTGGAAGTGGCACTGAAACTTTCCAAGATGCAAGAGTTCACAGGACGCTCTGCACCTACTGTCATCACCTGAATATATGACAATCGACTAATAGCATGGAAGTTTTCTACTACTTGTTCAGTTGATTCAAAATAAATCATCTCTTCCTATTTTTCTACCTATTTTTAGCACGGGGGGACCGTTTTGAAGTCGCACAAACATACAAGTTAATTGAATTTGCCATGCAATTTTGAAGTGTTGCATTCCTTTGCCTGGGAATATGCGTGATTTCATTGTATCTCCACATATATGAAGTTCGTTTATGGAACCTTATATACTTTCATCAACATATCTTTTGATGAATAAAATCAATACATAAGAAATTAACTCTCCAATATATATATATTCTTTTGGACACTGTTTACATGTATAATTTCATGATATTGGGATCCTATTTATTTTAGGCTGTTCCATTGTAGCTTAAACTTGGGGCAGAATCAGCCTTTCATTTTAGGGTGGGCTAAATTTTGCATATAAATATGCTAATATTTTAAAAAATAAAATGAAAACATAATTCAATAATCGTCCATTCTACTACGTAATCGATATTTGACAATTAGGAATGAAGCACTAAGCCGACAAACAGAATGTTGGGTAATATTTTCAAAAGCCATGGCAATAAAAACATGGATGCATTTTACAAGCTTTTTAGAAATCTCCATCTACTCCCTCTCCTTCCAACAACACAAGGCTCAAAAGTTAGAAATTAATTTCTCTATCTTAGATGAACCGAAGCACATTACATCATGGCTCTTAAATACAGAGAAGACAAAGATTTGATTGTAGCATTACAAAATTTGCTAGAGACAATTGAAACCAGTACAATCAAAATTCAAAAGACTCCATTTAAAAAAATTGAAAATAAAATCTAAACAAAAAAATTGAAAAAATGAAAGAGCAGCCAAACCCCGGTTGCTAGAGACAATTACAGGCGTCGGCGAGAGCGAGGCTCAGCAAGTGTGGAGTCTCCACAATAGAAAGAAGGCAGTCGATGAATGCGGAGAGAGGCTGAGGGAGCGGCACAGGAGCACGCCGGAGATAGGCTCAGTGAGCACGGACTGCGGGAACAAGGTTTGCACCTGGCTTAGAACGAAGCGAGCGTTAGGATGAAAGAGGCAACGCGTACTTGGTGCGAAATAGGGCACCGCCTGCTAGAAAAATACCTAAAATATCCCTAATATAATTAATATATTAAAATTTCAGTAACCACCCTCAACAATGCATAGGTCCGCCCCTGGCTCGAACAAGACACTAGGAAATGTCCCTGACGATTTTGTTTGTTATTTCCGTTCATATACAAGGACAACAAAATGGTTAAGATATGTTGCATTGGTGCTGGTTATGTGGGGGGTCCAACTATGGCTGTCATTGCCCTCAAGTGCCCAGCCATTGAGGTTGTTGTTGTCGATATCTCTGTCGCTCACATTAACACTTGGAACAATGATCAGCTTCCTATATATGAGCCAGGCCTTGATGATGTGGTGAAGCAGTGTAGGGGAAGGAATCTTTTCTTTAGCACCGACGTAGAGAAACATGTGTATGAGGCAAACATCTTTTTTGTCTCAGTTGACACACCAACTAAGACGGTGGGCTAGGTGCAGGGAAGGCTACTGATCTTAGCTATTGGGAGAGTGCAGCCCGCATGATCGCTGATGTGTCCAAGTCTAATAAGATTGTGGTCGAAAAACCTATAGTCCCTGTGAAGACTGCTAAGGCTATTGAGAAAATATTGACCCACAATAGTAAGGGTATTAACTATCAGAACATGTGAAGGTTTGACTTTGAGAGGATTTACGGGATGGGGAACACATAATTTCATACTACCAAACAAATTCAGGCTTAAAATGGAGTCATATCAGCTGATTCTGATATGGCAGAGTTGAATTTATTTGTTATTGTTGTAAAAAAAATTATGTGTTACATTAATTATCTTCATGGATCTAATATTTATTTGGGAAAATTTTTAGACTAAGCATATTTAATAATTATATTAAGTGTTTAAGCATGATTAAAAAAAATTTAAAAGTAGGCAAAGTCGCCTCTTAAATTGGTGACTTATGCTGAGTAGACATTGATGAGTCAACTAGCCAGTACGCGGAGTGAAAATTAGTCAGTTAATTACGAGTCAGCCGTAAGTCGCCCGTTGAACGGACGACTTATTAAAATTTTTTTTAAAAAAAATCATTTTTATTCATGATGTAATTTTATATTAAGTTGTAAGTTGTGAATGTTTTACAAAAAAAACTAAGAATTAGGCATTGATCAAATTTTGTTAGACTTATTTTTTAAAAAATACTGCTTTAATTAGGTGGGTTGTATTTTGAAAATGCAACTTATTAAAAGTAGGGTTTTTATTTTTTTATGTTTATTAAGAATTTTTAAAATGAATTTAGTTAAAATAAATTAATTAATGATTAAATTATAATAATTATGTTTATAATAATTATGTATACAATTCAGTTGATTATTCATGCTATCAAAATATTTGGTATTATCAAAGCAGTTTGTACTATCAGAATAGTTGATTCTCACAGCAGTTTGTGCTGTCAAATCAGCACGTATAGTCAAATCAATGTGTTGTCAAATTAACCTGTGTTGTCAAATTAACCTGTGTTATCAAACTACTTGGTATTAATCGTGCTGTCAAATTAGTTTGCATTATAAAATCAATTTGTGTTTATGAAATAATATTGAAATTCAGAACTTAAATTTTCTGTTCGGTGAATAATAACCCTAAAATGTTGAAATTGGTACTGTAACGTCATTATGTATTATCATATTTGTTTGTGTTGTCAAATCAAAATATATTATCAAATCAACCTGTGTTATCAAATCAATTTGTATTGTCAAATTTGTCAGTAATGTCAAATCTATCAGTAATTTATTTCTTACTAACTTATAACTTATAATACTTCTTGAAATCAGTTGCACTTTTCCTATAAATTGAGCATGTCTTCCTTGTTTAGATTCATGTAATTGGTCTCTTGCATTTTGCATTTCCTCTGCAAATCTTCTTGTGCTTTTATATCTTCATATGCAATGTATAGCACATGAAAAATGAATATGAAACAATTGATTGTGGAGGGTAGCACTCGGTTAAAGGAATGTTTGGCGCATTCCACTGATGATAGGTTGGAGGAGATGGCGAAATCGAATGAGATTTGCCGGTGCTGTACATATTTCTGGTCAGAGCATGGAGACTGCATATTATGGTACACACACGTCGAAGTTAGGAAGACTCAAACTAACCCTACCCATATTGGCTCAGCCTAGTAGTTTAAGTTTAATTTATTTTTTACTAAAATCATAACTCACGTTCTCTAGTTGCACCTTACATAATGTCGACTAACAGGAATGCTTAATTCCATCGTGCATTTCAGAACACCATACTAAAGTTTAGAAGATCATGTTAACTGCATAATAAAAGCATAACGAAATACACGAATTTTGACTGTGATCCATGATAAAAGTATGCCGAATTACATGATTCATAACAGAAGCATAATGAAGTACATCGCATTCATCAACTAACGTTGCCTACGTGGCCTCTGGGGTAATGCTTTATTGCCCAGAGTGTAATGCTGCGGTGGTTGGCGTGGCCTTTCACGTAACTTGTGATGCTGCTCCACAGTAATTTCATCCTCAGGTATGTCATCTGCATGAAGGGTGCTCGGTATGAAATCTGGGGTGAGATATGCCAAAAATCTACTGGAACCTGGTAACTAAAGATGTCCTTAGAGGGCCCTTGATCAGGATAAGAGGAGGGTCCATCAAATCCACTATAAGGCTGGGGAGCATCCTGGGTCATAGAAAATAATGTATCAAGTCGGCTTGTATCATCAAAGTATCCTTGCTCATGAATATGCAACTACATGTGCAAGCCACGATAAAGCTCCGCCACTATGTTTATATCCCTATGCTGTTGTGTATCATCAATACCATTGAAGTGCTGTAGCAAAGCGTGTTCCGTGCCAAGGAAGAAATCCCTCTGAAATAACTTTCTACTCGACACCAGACTTCCGCCCTTCGCCAGCCGACCTCAGTCACCAGCCGACTATGGTCCTTCTGACCTCCTTCACCTGACAACAGTCTTTCTGATCACTGTCGCCTGCCAACTACGGTCCTTCCAACTTCCATCACTAGATAACGATCTTTATGGCCACTATCGTCCACCGACTGCGGTCCTTCCGACCTCCGTCGCCAGATAACAGTCTTTTCTGACCACTGTCGTCTGTCGACTACGGTCCCTTTGACCACCATCACCAAACTACGGTCATTTCGACCTCCGTCGCCCGCCGACTATGGTTCTGCCGACCAAACAAACATATGAATACTGATTCTTTTAAGACCCATCATGTAATGTACTTTATATGATGTATATTTATTGCATCAAGCCAAGGCCTTCTCCCAAGAAATAGACTCATTTGTAATCGACTGCAAATAATAGTATATTTATTCAAACTGGGCTAGGCCCCGTGATTTTTTCCCTTTTCAGGGTTTTCTCCGTAAAAATCTTGGTGTCTCTTATGAACGTTATACCCTCTTTCTTTATCTGTATGCGTGCTGGATCTTCGTACAAAGCTAAGACGTTAAACTTTATGTTTCTCTACCGCCACGAATATTCCATGACGCAACAATTATGAAGGCAAAATACTTCGGGAATATATGAGATGAGAGAGAGGGGGTGGGAGAATTAATTAAGTAGACATCAATATAATATAAACTTATATAACTACAAAAAATAGGGCTATCGCAACACAAAAGTAAACATTTCCCAGTGGTTTTACCAGCCACAAATTATCTTATAGTTGTTTTAAAAATATTGCACGTCCGCTATGATTACAATGCGTTGCAACGACATTCTACCGCAGTTTTATGACTACTGGGGAAGACAACAAAATGCTACTTATCGCAGCAGTTTTAACCGCCACAACATCACAGAATTGCAGCGGTCATAACCGCCACTGTTAGCTCAAAAAAAAAGATTCATAGAATTGTGGCGGTTTAAATTTCCACAAACTGCCATGAAAGTCCAGAATATTTTTTTATAACAAAATTCAAAACATATAACTCATTCAATAAGCAACATAATTGCCCACATATTTTGGCTATTCATGATTGATCTTAACACCATAAGAGTTGACAAAATATCACAAAATAAATTAATAACAATCAAATTTACGCTTTTGTAACATACAAGAAAAAAAAAGGCTTCGACAGCACTTATTTTAGGATTTAGTGTTGGTTTTAACCGGCACAAAAATCATTGCATCGGTTTTCATTATATTTTACATTTTTAAAGTCAAATAACAAAATTTTAAAGAAAATTCTAGCAATAAAAGGATTTTTAGGCATGATAACATGATTGCATGCAATCAATTGGACAATAAAGCTCACAAAGAAAACAAAATATAATGAATGGAGAGGAAAACTAGAGCACAAATAAATTGCAGGCAATATGAACTATATATATAGCGGTACATATGCAAATCCATAAATATATATATTATGCATTTATTTTCTTTTTAATTAGTGGAGTCCTCACCAAATTCCAACATCTACAACTTCATCATAATATGAACTTACCTTTGAAGTAACTCATTTCTATGCTATAGACTGTGATATGTTCCACAGAACAAAATAAAAAAATAATTTAAACACAATTTAACTTTTTCTGCTTAGCTTCATAGAGAGGAAAAGAATCCCCTATCGAAAGATAAGTGCATGGCATCAAGACTATGGGTGATAAGCTTTGAATAATCATCATGAGTATTACAGAAATAAGAATATTATGTGATTGTGCAATAAAACTTAATAAGGTGGTTAAGAAATATTTATATTGCAGAGGTGATCAGAAGAACATATGTAGTAGAAGCTCAAGCTCAAGTCAACTTTGAAGCCCAATCAAGTACCAACAAGATACCTACAAAACATAATAGTAGAAAAAGAAAAAGGAAAAAATGAGAGATGATGAGAGGAAATAGAAGATGATCCAAAAGTGAGACCACATGCCAACTTCCAAAGAGCCACAGATCAAGAGAAGCCATCAGTAGATAAGCAAAACTTCACCCAAATCACCCAAAATAACCATAACCCGCATAGCCACCAAATAAGCAAGAAGGCACAACACCAAGCCCATTCTCCTCCAAACAAATCAACATTCCAAAGAGAGAAGAGTTAAACACATAAACAAAGCTAGAAGACAAACTCCAAAACAACACATGAATACAATGCCCACCGAAGACATAAGAGATGTGAAAGTGCCTAAATCAACAAAGTAATGGCCACAAAAAAATAGAAAGAGCACCAGATAATCTCTCCAGTAATAAGAATTCAATAAAGTAAATCCACATTTGTATAATCCTGCATATATATATATAAAGAGAGAGAGAGAGGACATCCCAGGCTATTCCCCCTCATCAATAAGCCAATACACCCCATAGACGAGCAACAAGGATGAGAGCAGCACTCGTTGAAATCTCTCAGTATATCCATCTCTCAAATGTTTGAAGAATGAACTAGAAATAGTTCACTTTTCTTCTACACCTTACAAGCTGCACATCTTTTTTAGGAATGAAACCACAAGCTACACAAGTATTTCAAATGAAACCATAAAAGAATAGTAAAAAACACAAATTAGAAGATGAAAGCATTTCAAATTAAACCACATGCAACGGAGTAGGGCCGAGCATGCTTACAGGAGCGTAAACTCAGGTTTGGGGACAAACCAGCCAAGGAGTTCGAGGAAGAGCTAGACGAGAGCAGGATGTACGAGAGGACAGGCTTTTAGGGTTCCAACAGTAATGGTGTCACTCCTACGACAACAGCTCCAATAGGTGAGGCTCGGCAGTGGTTCACTCTGATCAAAGGCCAAGGAGTCACAACAGCTCCAACCTTTAGGCTTTGACATAGTTGTTCACTCGAAGACTAATAGTCACCTTGTAACAAAATAGGAGTCATGTTGGGAGCGCCTAAAGTGAGAGTCAATCATTGTCGGGTTGGCCCCGGCATTCTTGAGACTGAAGGGCGTCACCTTGTTACAAAATACACCTATAGGTGTACAGAATACAGTAAACTTCTCCTCCTCAGGATCCATTTTTATCTGATTGTAACCAGATGAATCATCCATGAAGGAGAAAATGCTATGGGATGAAGCTATATCCACCATGAGCTCGGGGATAGGAAGATGGAAATCATCATTAGGGCATGCCTTATTCAAGTCATGGAAATCGATGCAGACACGAATTTATCCACTCTTCTTCCGGATTGGAATAATGTTAGCAAGCCAAGTAGGATACTTCTCTTCACGAATGAAACTAGTTTCTACAAGCTTTTTTGGTTTTAGCGATCACCTGTTGTTTAATTTTCAACCTCATCCTACGAGATAATTATTTAATAGGGATTGCATCGGGCTTAATAGCTAACTTATGAACTGCTACCTCTGGGTTTAAACCAGGCATCTCAGTATAGTTCCAGGCAAAGCAGTCTTTAAATTCTAATAGTAACTTGATGTATTCTTGAGCCTCTAAGTCGGATAATAAGGCACTATGAAAAATAGGCCTAAGATCTGATTCAGTGCCTAAGTTAACCTGTACAGTTTGTCCATGGTAGAAGTGATGCCATCTTTGAACTCACTTGGAGCATCAAGTACTCTATCCTCAGCATCATCCGGGTCTTCTTCATCAATAAGAGAAACCACCGGATATGAATGAGAGACAGCATGAATGTTGGCATGAGTGAACTGATCCTTCTCAACATAACCCAAGCCTTGCTGGGTCTACGGTATGCCAGTTCTCCAGACACGGGCTTGCTGTAGAGCTCGTTCATCCGACCAAGTCGAAAGAACGACACCCCGCTCTACGTAGCCTTCCATAATGGGAAAGAAGTAACGCGGGACACTTATGATCTCCTCACCCGTAGTGGTCTTTGCATGACCCTGACTCTTAGGACCCAGTAGGGCACCTACACTATGGGATAAGGAGGCACAGTCACTAGATCGTGGTGGCACGAAGGATTTGTACAATGGAGGTACAAAAGGCTTGCTAGTCTATAGCGAGCCACCGACACTTACCAATCAACTTATCTTCCTATATTGTAGCTTTTTCCTTCAGCAAAGAAGTTTCGGTATAATTGAATCATGCCTGAGCTTGAGGAAAAACTATATATTATGTTTGGTCGCGTTGTTACTACTGGTGCTGATGTATGGGTTCCAAACTCTGGTGTATTGCCTCCTGAACTCAGAGATGCAGATGACCTTGCATCTTCTGAAGAAGAACACGAAGACGATGAGGCAAATACATTACATACGGACAGTCTTGACGATCTTATTATAGGTGATTTACAAAGATCACATAATACTCGACCAATTACACATAAAAGAAAAAGAATTAGAACAACCAAGCCAGAGGGAAGACAAATGTTCATCGAGCATATTGAGGAGCTCGTAAGCGCTGCTAAATCTATTAGTACTGCAATATCATTATCAAATGCTTCACGAAAATGTCCCACTTGCATATGCATTGGGAGAAATATCTCAAATACCTGAGATATTTGATGATCTAGAGTTTTCTGACTTCGCTGTTGAGTATATACAAGATCGAAATCATAGGGAAGCTTTCATTGGACTCCCTTCTAATAGGAAAGTTTGGTTTTTAAGAAGATACCGCAGGAGTTTCACATCTTTATTGTAGATCACAATTTGTTGCTAAATTTAAAATTTTGTCAAGTGTATTTACTACTTTTGTTAGATTGTTCAAAGAATTGTGTTTATTTATTTATAGTATGAACAACTACTTTGCTTAATCTCAAATAGTAATTTTACTCCGCGATCAGATGTTTAATGAATTTTAGTTTATTGAAGATAAAGTTTTTCCTTTCAGTTCTAAGTTATTTAAATGTCTTTGAATGTGCATGTTGGGGTTGGAGTTGGGTGAATATATGAAAGCAAATGAGTAGAACAGAAGGTACAATCAATTCAAGAAGTAAAACAGTAAAATAAGTTTTTGAAGTGGATTTTTTTTTGATATCATGTTTTTATTGAAGTTATATGCCCGCCTACTTGGAATGCTTATAAGCAAAACTTATTTTACTGTTTTGATATAAAAAAATTACATATATAATGATAATGTTAATGTCACACAAGTTTAACCACCATGCATGTATTTAAATTCGATATCTTCAGCTGTGCCTGAAAGTTGCAGGAAGATTAAAAACCTACAGAACAAATGCTATGGACCCTGATTGTAGAGCTTGTGGGTTTTGCATCATCTTCAAAGAAAGAATTCTATGTTATTATGAAAATTCAACTGTGTGAAGTATCATTTTGATAAAAGAATATATTATAAAAATGTAAATGTGACTTTTTGACATAATGATTATAGTTTATTGATGTGCAAATTTCATGTATTGATTTGGTTAATATTTATGTTTTTTGCAGCTACATAATGTCGGATGATAATGGGAGTTGCTCAAGTGACGATTCTAATGATGGGAAATTGCGAAATACTGATAAAATGGCAATTACACAATTTACCAATATAATGGTTGCCTCAAGTTTTTTGCAAAATGATTATTTCTCACTTTATTTGAACAAAAGGTCTTGCATGATATTAGATAAAAGTGGAGATAGATGGGTACTGGATTTACTTTGTGGGCATCCCATAAGATTTCATTATATATTTAGGATGTCCCAAGTTATATTTACTAACTTACTTTGTAAGCTAAAATCACTTTATGATGTACGTGGCTCTCATAGAACAAGTAGTAGAGAAGTTCTTGGAATAACTTTGTTTATACTGAGTCACAATGAATCTGTAAGAGCTACCTCGGAAAGATTTCAGCATTCTACAGAAACAATAAGCAAATATTTTTCTTTAGGGGTTCGAGCATTGTTTAATTTAGCAATGGATAATATTATACCAGAAGATAAGGAATTTCGTGATATCCCTGTACATATTAGAAATGATAGAAGGTACATGCCATATTTTAAGAATTGCATTGGGGCCATTGACGGTACTCATGTAGACATCCGTATTCCTGTTGAAGATCAAATTCCATATATAGGGCGACATCAGTCACCTACACAAATTGTGATGGCTGTCTGTGATTTTAATATGTGATTTACATTTGCGGCAGCATGATGGGAAGGTTCAGCTCACGATGCTCGTATCTTCCATCATGTTGTAAAGAGTCCAAAATACAATTTTCCTGCACCGCCATTAGGTAATTTTAAATTAATAATTAATAATGATTTTAGTTAGGCTATTTGATATTAAAGTTGATGAAAAAATTCACATATCTGTTAACAGCTAAATTTTATTTAGTTGATGCTGGATACCCACTTCAACGAGGTTTTCTTAAGCCATATCCAGAGACGTGATATCATATATGTGGGCTCCGAAAATTCGGCCCCCGGCCTCCGCCCGCTTTTTGCTTTTTTAAGGGGGGAGTTTTAATGAACTAAGTTCTGGGGTAAATTTTGGAAGGCAGATGGGTTTGTAGATAAGACACTACCCAGAGATTTCGCCCTCATTTTGCGAGGACTTTATGATCTGAGTTCTGGTTTCCTATAGGCGCAAGCCCCTAAAGTTAATTACCCCTCCCGATCACGAGAGAGAACTTTCGATTAAGGCTAGTCATCAATCAGATACGTTAAAATACGTATATCTGGCACATAGTAGCAGCATGGGTTGAAGGTAATTTGAAGGGTTGTTATTTAAAATTGAAAATTTTACCATCTTGTGCTTAAAGCAGATGGTGGGGGAATGGATGATAGACCCGATCAAGATCCCATGGTTCCGTCGTCCCGGGCCATCGTGATCCCTCGTCTACTTAGTCAGAGGAGGTAGTCGACCCAACCTGACAGAAGAATCCTTGTCGGCAGCCATGGGTTGCTTCGTCCAAGGGTACCTTGTAGACCTGGGGTGAGTGTTTGTCTAAGGGGACAAATTCGAATCCACCTTAGCTAACAAAGGGCTTTGTGCCCTATTGATCATATCCTATTGATTCATATCTCAAGGATTTGATGCCATTGGGGAGCATATGGGCTCTGGCCATAACCATAATATAATGGTGCCATTTGGCGGCGACCACCTGGTTCAGAGGGCTCCGAGTCATAACCGTTTATCCTGCAGTACCATTTGGCGGCGAAACTGTCGGTTAGAGGACTCGTACCACGTCCTTGCTGGCAGGAGATTGTTTGAGAATGGATCCTAGTGATATTTTCGACCAG
Source organism: Dendrobium chrysotoxum (assembly GCA_019925795.1). Taxonomy (NCBI): domain Eukaryota; kingdom Viridiplantae; phylum Streptophyta; class Magnoliopsida; order Asparagales; family Orchidaceae; genus Dendrobium; species Dendrobium chrysotoxum. Next base: position 2,770,206 of record CM034300.1, on the reverse strand, counting down.
GCATTAGCTCAATGCGAGCTGAAGTACATTTTGATTTGTCCACCTCGGCAAACTGTTGCGGAGGGTGGATAGGTTTTGTGCTTTAAATGTTTTGATAGTTGGATTTCAATTTTTAAATATTTTGGGATTTGGATTTCAAATGATTTTTGGATTTGGTAGGGAATTTGGGATTTTGGGGGTTTTTGGGATGGCATTTTTGAAATGATTTGAGTTAACCCCTCCGGTTGATATTTTCATTCAACACGGCCATCATCGGGGTAGAAATGGGTCATTCACATTTATGGATTGAACCTTGTCCACTCTGTCGAGCTGTCAACAGAGGATCGGATTTCATAGGCTTTATGCCTTTGTAAGTGAATTCTCTTGATTATAGGCCTTGAAGGCCTAATATGAACGTATAAAATAAATATCTCGGTCGATCTCGCGACCGCATATTTATTTAATGGTTTGAGCCGTGTCGACTCCTATCTACCCGTATAGGAGGATCGGGCTTGAACTTGAATTCACTCATTAACCCGCGCAGCATCCCTAGACGTCACGTGTGTACCAATAACACGCTCGCTGGGGCCCATGCGGGTGTTTGGGGACATTTTATAACTATTTGATGAACTTTGTCAACTCCTGTGTACCTACTTAGGAGGATCGAGTTCAAGTTTATTTACCCGCGTAGCATCCCTAGACGTCACGTGTGTACCAATAACACGCTCGTCGGGGCCCATGCGGGTGTTTGAGGATATTTTATAATTATTTGATGAACTTTGTCAACTCCTGTGTACCTACTTAGGAGGATCGGGTTTAAGTTTATTTACCCGCGCAGCATCCCTAGACGTCACGTGTGTACCAATAACACGCTCGTCGGGGCCCATGCGGGTTTTGATTATATTTACCCCTTTTGTGTTCCTATGTGCATACAAATTAAGGTGCACATGTGCGGGGGTACTTTTAGAATATTTGGAGAGCCTTTGACGGTGGCTCGGCGTCGTATGATCTCCACAACTGTTGCTGATAGGCAGGTAGATGTTTTTATTCATAGATTGGAATTGACTTCAGGATACTACATTTACTGAAGTCTTTCTGCGTCTACCCACGAGTGACACGTTTTACATACATCTGTACTCGCAGAGATATTGTATGTATTGCAGATCTTCCAAACTGCCGCACTCGATGAAGGCTCCTTTATTTGTATTTTGATATTGACCACAGAGCGTTGCTATATTCATCATACTTCTGTCTTATGTTGTATAAGATAGATATATTCATTAGCTCCACTACCCGCGAGGTCTGATATATTTGCTTGAATGTACTTAGATGCGTCACATCTTCGTTTTCATTGCACGCCGAATCTTTCCGATTAGATGCTGAAAATTTCTTAGCTATCTCTTTAGCAATGAGTTTCAGTTTACTATCATCATTGTTCTCCATATTTGCAAATGCATGGTTGTTGAAGAGCTGCGAACAGTTACCATTCTCTAATCCCTCCAACATCAATACTTCTCTTTTCTTGTAGAGGATGGGCATGTATACTTACTACACATTATTGCCAATGACATGGACAATTATCACTGACTTTTGTATTCACCATGCATTGTAAAGATATGAGATTTCCAAGCTTTACCCATGAGTGTGTCACGGTAAACCTCTTGCTGTTACTCATGGATATTTTGTTGAGAGCATCATTGTTCAACGTGTTTGCTTGTTTACATGAGATTTAAATGATCCAAAGCTTTTGCATTCTAATGGCAACTCCATTATTGTCATTCAAGATAAATCCTTTGTGTTCACTTGAGCTCTTTTACATTTATTCAAATTCAGGTTTTGAACTTTTGTCGTTATTCACTTGATTCTTGCTTGTTGCAAGTTACGTTGAGATCCACAAGTCCTTATTTGACTGTTCAAGTTCAGAGTACAAGTCCTTGTCATCAGTGTTATGTCCTTTGCAGTTTGTTCAAGTTCATTGAATCCTTGCAAGTTCATTGGAAGCATGTCATTGTTCAAAAGATTCTAGGTATTGGCTTGTGATTGAGTTGTATTTTAGTAACTTCCCCATTACTTGGTTTGTTGTATGTATAATGATCATTCGCAAGTGTCTCATTTGCTCATGAGTTACCCATGTTCATTTGAAGTTTTGACATAAATCCTTACATATCTGCTTGATTTTGCTCCCCATCGTTCACTTAAATCCAAGTCTAATGTTTCTTAATTTCATTATGGGCCCTTGTTATCTTTCATTTGAGCTCCAATTAAATTCATCTTGATTATGCTTGAATTCAAGTTGAGCTTGCATTTGTTGTAACTCGAATCCGGATTCGAGTTCAAGTTGAACATCAACTTTGAGTTTCATGCTCAATTCAAGTTCAAAGCTCTTTGCATTTGTTCCTCGTAGTCCGAGCAAATTCAAGTCTTGTGTAGTCGAATTGCAAGTCCTTACTTGCATTCAAATTGTGTTCACTTGATATTCAAATCAAGTTCAAGTTTTATGTCCCGCGTGGTCCAAAATCAAGTTTTGACTTGAGTTCCAAATGTCCAAGCTCTTGTTTAGTTCAATGTTTTGTTCAAGTCTAGTATGATCCACTAACAATTTTGTTTAAGCCTTTCATCTTTTGAATTCATTTAGGTTTGAGTCCTTGATTAATCATTTGCATTTTAGAACATGTTCCCTGTTGTCCAAAACTTGTTCAAATCAGGTCCAAATGGTCTTCTGTTCACCCGAAATTTCGGCAGCCTCCCGGCGTCTCCCCCGTTTAGGGAAAATTACGGAAAACTGGGCCTTTCCCACCACGCTACGAAAAGCGTGTATGGTAGGTGCCCTCTTTCGAGGACACCGCGGCCGTGTAAAGTCTTCAATCCCCCACCACGCTACGAAAAGCGTGTATGGGTCTTCGACAGCACCTGTTTGAAAAACGCAGTTATTTTCCCGCGAGCGGGTACTTATGAGTATCCCCTTCTCGCCATAGGCGCCGCACCGACTTTCCATCCCACCACGCTACGAAAAGCGTGTATAGGCGGTTTGCCGGCGTGCCGCGAATGCCGAAAAAGAGATTTTAGGTGATCACCCACTTTGTCTTAGGCGCCGCTTCGGGTTCCCTTCCCACCACGCTACGAAAAGCGTGTATAGGCGGTTTGCCGGTGCGTCGCGAACGACGGAATGAGCTCTCGAAGTGATTACCCGCTCGTTGTAGACACCGCACCGGGGTCCCATCCCACCAAGCTAAGAAAAGCGTGTATAGGCGGTTTTCCGGTCCGCTGCAAACAACGAAGTAGGCTCTCGGAGTTTTAAGTTCAGAAGTTTATACCTGACGACCGACGAGGTAGTGGTGTTGGCTCGTGGATCGAGGCAAGAGAGAAGATGCACTTCTCTCTTTCTTTTTTTTTATTATTATTTTTTTTATTATTTTTTTATAATTAATTATAGTTAATAAAAATAAATTATAATTAAAAATAATTAAATATTATTAATGGAGATTAATTAAAATTAATCAAAAAAACAATTAATTATTATTAATAGGAATTAATTATAATTAATTTAACATAATTAATTATAATTAATAGAAATCAATTATAATTAATTAAGAAAATTAAAAGAAATAATTAATTATTATTAATAGAAATTAATTGTAATTAATTAAAACTAATTAATCATCATTATTAATAGTATAATTATAATTAATTATAATTATTATTAAATAATTATAACAAATTAAAATTAATTTTAATAAACATAAAAAAAAATCCCTGGTTCGGCGGATTTACGGGATTTGGCCGAAATAATGCACGAAAGGGGGAAAGTTACGTTCACAACCAGCGAGCTCACGTTGTTGCTTCCGACCCAAATGTTATAACTTCCGTTTCGTCAGGAAGGGAGCGTCGACGAAAGAGCGAAGTCGAACCGTAACAGAGGGCCGAAGAAGCGCGCGTTAGGTAGGAAGTTACCTTCACTGCCAGTGAGTCCCCCGTCGTTGCTTTCGCCAAAATGTCGCAACTTCCGACCTGGCAGGATGGGGAAGTCGTCAAAGGGCGAAGTCGCACAGCCACGGGGACGTCGGCACAGGGAGGTAGGCGGAGGATGGAGGTCGGCTAGGGCTTGAGGTAGGTTAGGGAAATGCTCCTCTCTCTTTCTCTTTCTCTCTCTCTTTGTAGACCGACGGGAATCGGGACGGGGAGGCCGACGAAGGGAAGAGGAAGCTCGGTCGAGTGGGTTTCGCGACTAGGGCAGAGGTGGAGGAGTTCGGAGGGGATCGAGAGTAGGCTTTGGGAAACGAAGAGGGGGTCGGGACTGGGCTTCTTGCGGCTTAGGAAGTTCGGATGTGGGAAGAGGCGGAAGTGTCGTATTTAACGACTCGAACGGGGACGCGATCGAGGCTTCCGCGAAGGATTTCCGGGATCTGATCGTTTCGGCGCCGGATCAGCGGGATTTGCGGGAAGCGATCGCATCGTCAGCGGGATTCCGGGATCCAATGGATAAGAGGTATGTATGCCAGATTTTTTTGTTCTTTATGCATAGGTCAACAATATACCAGATTTCCGACGAGGAAGTCGACCTACTACAGGCTATCGCGAGGTATTTAATAGGAGGCATTCCTTGTTAAGAAGTGTAATAGAACAGGAATTTGGTGTATGGAAAAAGAAATTGAGTATTCTATGAGATATGCCAAACTATTCTTTCAAGAAACAACGGCTTATTGTAGTAGCTACAATGGCACTACATAATTACATAAGAAGACATCAATCAAGGATTGATTCGGAATTCGAGGAATGTGATGCCGATGAAAATTTTGTTCATCCGGAGGCACATGAGTTCTGACTTGAATAAGAAGTTGAACCCTTAGGAAATACAAATTGTTCTGTAGAGTTGCTTGATGGCGAAGGTGCGAACGATATGACTGAAGTAAGAGAGACTATTGCAACTCAATTATACACTTGTAATAGGTAATACATTTAACTTAAAATTTATTTATATTTAAAAAAATTATAAATAATTATTACTAAATCTAGTAGAAATATAATAGTAAATGATTGATGATATATTTATAATATATTCTTTTTTTATTTCAGGTTTCATGATGAAATTTGAGATTCGTGAAGTATGAGTTGCTCCAAAGTAGAGCATTAGATGACAATAGTTTACTTTTGTTGTTTGGTAGATGTAATTTTCATGTACTTTTAGTTGCTTTTTTAGATCTCGTTATGCCTTTGTACTCCTATCCCTGTGATATGTGGTTGTTGAATTCTATACTATTTGGTAAACTTAAACTTAAACATTGATAAGTTTGATTTTTATTGATGCCAATGGTTGATTGTTGACAAGATATCACTGCAGTTATGATTACAAAAATTCTTCTTAGTTACAAGCAGATCGGAATGCAACTCATGATGCAGACTTCTTTTGGATCCATGCATTTTGTTTTTTCTTTATACTTGCAGCTTCATTTTGGCTGTTTATTTGGGATTCAGATGTGCGAAAAAAGTAAGAAAAAATTGCAGGAGGGATGTAGCATTGCTACGGTATCTATGTAGAATGGATTTGTGAATCTTTAGAGATGTGTAAACTGATGCTCCTGCTGTGGATTTTTTTACATATCCGAATTTTGATGCTAAAGATGTTGGTACTAGGACACTGTTGAGCCGAAGGACACTGGTTTTGGAATGACTACAACGGAGATGAGAAAGTTATTAGATATGTTCTTCTTGAACTTCAATCCCCTCAAATTTGTAACTGGTATTATCAATCTTTTAAAGTAGAGATCTGTTCTCACGGAGAGTTTCTAGCCAGCTTGAAATTTTTTAGCCTTTTTTAAACAGCATTGTAGCATTGCAAGGTGCGCGTGATGAAAAAACTGAAGTTATTAATAGTACCAAACACTAATTATCTATTTTAAAGTTTGAATAAGCACATAAAAAATAATTTCACCAAACAATAAAATGTCTTTTATTGTTTGGTGTTTGATTTTTAATTTAACCAAAGTATATTTGACTTTGCCTGTTTGGTGTTTGATTTTCCTCTTCTGCATTTATTTCGTTGCTGTTCTGCTTAGAGTTCTAAGCTTCTTCGCTTCCTCCTCCTACGTTGTTCCTGTCGGATTGGAAGTCGCGCCGGGAGCTTTCCGCGAAGATAACGAAAGTTCTCCCCTTTCACGAGCTTGTTCGGTCGGAATTCTTTTTCCATCATGCCAAGAATACGTTAAATCAATCCAACTCTTCCTTTCCACAAATATCTACAGCCATCCAAGGAGTAGAGAAATTGGCCCCAAACTCAGACAGATTTGATTGAGATGGGTATTCATTCTGATGTGGTGGGCAAGCAAGAGATCATCTTTCATGGTGGCTACTTCTACCAACGAGCCCAGGGTTATAGATAGCAAGACATCCCCAACCCAAGGTTCGTTTTTTACTACTCTCTTTCTTATAGAAAATTTGCCGTCTTGTTAGATCTTAGAATTGATTGTGTTCTTATTTATTAATTTTGATTTCGAAGAGTAGACTCTAGTATTAATGCTGTATGAAATTTAGATGATTGTAGGGGTCTCTGCAATGTTACTAGGTGATCTGAGATGCAGTGTTTTTTTTATAAGTTTTATTTGGTGCAAGAACATTTGCATGGTAGAGTGAAAGAGTTTAGCATCTTAATTTTGTACGAGGATCTAGTGCACATACAAATAAAAAAGGAGTTCAAATGACACCAAAGTTCTCAACTGAAAAATCTAGAAAAGAAAAAAGCTACGGGGCCCTGGTCCTAGTGAATTGATTCTACTAATGTTTGTCATTTGTTATAAATGATGTCTTTCTTTGTGATTGAGGATGGTGATACAATATAGTACATAGAAATTATATAGGATAAATTTCGTGGTAGAGGTTGGAAGAGCCCTATGGTATGGGACTATGAGAGATATTCTCAAGACATCACTTGTTTTTGTTTTCTCATTCTACTTTGAGGAGGGGGGATCAAAACCAAGAAGCCCAACATAAATTCTATTGCTGATGTCAAGAGTCAGAATTGGTGCTGACAATGTTCATCGGTCTTATAGGTGATGATGTGTGTTGATATTTTTGGTGACGGTAAATGACTAAGTTAGAGGACCGTAGTCAGAAAATAATAGCCAGAGAATTGTATTTGAGCGATAGTGATCGAAGGACCATAGTTGAGGAACGGTGATTGAAGGGCCGTAGCCGGGCAACAAGGCTTGAAAATGATGATGGTCAAAGGATTGTAGTTAGACGACAGTGTTTAAAGAACCAAATTAGGGTGACGATGGGCGTAGAACTAGAGTCGGGTGACAATTGTTGGAGGATCGAAGTCAAACGATGGTAGTCGAAGTACATAACATCGAATGATGGTAGACAATGGATCATAATTGGTCGATGGTGGTCGGAGGATCATGGTTGAATAATGGTGGTCAGAGTACCATGGTCGGGCTGCAATGATCAGATAACCATGGTCAAGCGACAGGGGTTAGATGACTGTAGTTAGGCGACATTGTTCAAAAGACCAACTTTGGGCAATTAAGGTCGGAGGACCATGGTGGAGTGATGCTGGTCTAAGGATCATAGTTGGGCAAAGATGGTTGGAGAATCACAGTTGGGCAAAGATGGTTGGAGAAGCACAGTTGGGTGAGGGTGGTTATAGGATTATAATCGGGTGACGGTGGTTGGAAAATTATGGTCAGGTGAAGGTGATCTAAGGACCATAGTCGAGCGATGGTGGTCAGATGACAATGATTAGAGAACCAAAATCGAGTGACAAAGGTTGAAAGACCACAATTAGGCGACGATAGTTAGAGATTCATAATCAGACAACGATAGTTGGAGGACCATAGTCTAGCAATGATAGTCGGTGAACCAAAGTCGAGTGATCGTACTCGGAGGACTGTAGTCGCGTGATAGTCGTCTGAGAATCATATTCGGGCAATGCTTGTCAAAAGAGTATAATCAAGCGATGTTGGTTGGAGAACTAAAGTTGAATGCCGAAATGCGAAGGAATGTAGTCAAACAAAGCTAGTCGGACGATTGTTGTTGAGTGACAGTGGTCAGATAAACATAGTTGGATAGTCGTAGTTGGGTCTGTTGATGACAGTCGGGCAGTGATTTAATGATGGAAATTGAGCGATGATCCAACAGAGTTGGTTGGGCAATGGTGTACAATGGTAATCGAGCAGTGGTTTGGCGATAATGCTCGAGTGAAGCTCTGAGTTTTTTTAAACCTCTAACCTCTTCGGAGTCTCAAGCCAAGGCCCAAGCTCCCTCTCATATAGACAATGAAGATCTATTTATAGATTTTTAAGAGTGGTGTTTCCCGTAAATATAACGAATATCCAAACCACTTCATCAGACAACCCATATTAGTTCTCTCAATAATAGATTGTTCTTTCAGCATTCAGGTGCCTTAATTTTGTAAGGATTATACAATTTTAGGATCGTTAGATTCGTGTCATCAAGACGCTCAATTTGACTATAAGTATGCGAGATTTAGAGATAGTTGATCCTTCAATTAACGTGCCAAAGTTTTACATTACACTTCAAGTGTTTGATTTTGTTTTATTTGGATTTGGATCAGATTACTTTTGGTGTTGATATTGTCTCGTTGAGACATTTAATTCAACTATAAGCTTGCTAAAATTGGGCTTCGAATGTCCCTAAAATTAATTATGAAAATTTTCTACTCAAATATGCATTAACATTTGCGTCTGATCAAGTTAGTTTTTCTTGATGTATCTGGTCTAGTTCAATAATTTATTGTTTTGTTGAACTAATCTGTTGTTTTGTCAATTAAAAAAACAAAATTACTTCACATTTGTGTTCAAGTTTTTAAGATGGCCTTCCATGCAAATTTTTTCTCCCCCGATTATGTGATCAAAATCACCCCCGTCTGAGGCATCTACTCCATTTGGGCAGCTTCGATGGACTCAAATTGGATCGGGTGACTAGGACGGGGTAATTGCACTGTACATTTACTAGGATTGATATAATATAAGGAATTCTTCGTAGAAGTGTGTATAAAGGTTCTTTTCTTCACACTTATTGTAATGTTATGTCATGTTAATTCAAAGATGTCAATCGTTTGCTGACATCTTTACATAACTTTCATATAAATAAAATCTATGTCATCAACCAATGACATTTATATTCCAGCTGAAATTGGGCGACATTTTTAGATGTCATTGATATCTTCTAAAGCCTTATAACGTACAATAAATATAACATTAAATCAGACACGCAATATTTGCAAAATAACACTAACATCTAACGACAATGACATCTTTATAACGCTGATATCTAAACAACGCTGAACCAAACAACCTCCAAGTGCTAAACAACTCCATCCACGTATGCTTTGAGACTTACGTTCTCTTTCTTTATCAATGATAGAAATTTACGTTTAGAAGAGCATAAATCTCAATTTAAAAGTGGATGGAGATGGATAGTTATGCAAATTTTTTCAACGAATTGATGATTTCTATCCTAGTAAACAAAGTTAACTGTTCCTCTTTGTTTTTGTATTTAGCTTTCATTTACTCAGTTAATTTATTATAATTTTTCTCACTTAATAACTTTACAGATCTTTTGTTTTTCCTTTATGTTGGTTATCTGTAATGAAACCTTGGACTTGTTTGGTTGCTTAAAGTTAAGAAAAGATATTCTGAAAAATGCAAAAAATGAAGTCCATTATTCTGTTACATGTTGCTAGAAACTAGACATGCCTACTCAGAACTCTCTCAAATTTAATGATTTTATTTTTCACATACAGAATGAATAAAAACGAAATTGTTTTCTAGTTTTCTTTTCTATCTAGAGGCAACCAAATTAGCCCTTGTGGCATCCTGGAATATTCACGGTGGTAGATTATGATATAGTTTAACGTCTTAACTTTGTACGAAGATTTGATACACAAACAGATAAGAAAGTATGGTTATAGCATCTATAAAAGACACCATAATTTTTACGTGGAAACCCCTAAAAATGAGAAAAACTACGGGGCATGGCCCAGTTTGAATGAATCCACTAGTGTTTGTAATTGATTACAAATGAGGCCTTTCCTTAGGAGGAACGTCTTGGCTTGATGTAGCAAATATACATCATATAAAGTGCATTATATGGTGGGAGTTGGAAAAATCAGTGTTGATATGTTCGTTTAGGCGGCATGACCATAATCGGCGAGCGATGTAGGTTGGAAGAACCGTAGTTGGATTACGGTGGTCAGAGGGACCGTAGTCGGGCGACGGAGGTCAAAAAGATCGTTGTCAGACGATGGTGGTCAGAAGGATCATAGTTGGGCGACGATGATCGGAATGACCGTAATCGGTGGGTGACGGAGGTCGAAAAGAACCATAGTTGTCAATGGTGGTTGGAAGGATTGCAGTTGGTGGGCAACGGAGGTCAGGAGGATCGTAGTTGGGCGACGGTGGTCGGAAGGACCGTAGTCGGCGAGTGATGGTGGTCAGAAGGACCGTAGTCCGTGGGCGATGATGGTCGGAAGGATAGTAGTCGGCGGGAGATGGAGGTCAGAAAGACCATAATCGGCGGGCGACGGAGGTCGAGAGGACCGTAGTTGGGCGATGGTGGTCGGAAGGACCATAGTCGGCGGGCGAAGGTGGTCAGAAAGGACCATAGTTGGCGATGGTGGTCAGAAGGACTATAGTTGGCGGGCGACGGTGGTCGAAAGGACCGTAGTCGGCGGGCGACAATGGTCATAAAGAACTTCGACGGTGGTCGGCGAACGGGCAGAAGTTCTGCGGTGGTCGATAAATAGGCGGAAGTCCAGGGAGGGTCAGGAAGAACTCTAGCGGTGGTCGACGAATGGGTGGAAGTCTGTTGGTGATCGACGAACGGGTGGAAGTCCGACGGTGGTCAGGAAGAACTCTGGCAATGGTCGATGAATGGGCGGAAGTGTGGCAGTGGTCGACAAATAGGTAAAAGTTAGGGTGGTTGGAAAGAACGCTGGTGGAGGTCGATGAACGGGTGGAAGTCTGTTGGTGATCGATGAATGGGTGGAAGTCCGACAGTGGTCGGGAAGAACTCCGGCGGTGGTCGACAAAGGACTTGGTTTATTTTTTGACGATCATATTAATCTTCATAATGCCTTCTCCTTCATAATATTTGTGTTGCAATTGGTTGGTTGTCGAGTCATTCCATGGGCTACAGAAAATTTGAATTATACTGCACAAGCACTTAGCTTATCAGCAGGTAACATATTTTAATTTATTTGATTGCTCCATTAATTTCACAAAAGTTAACGTTAGCTTTGATGTGCCTTGCCTGGTCAGAATTGAATATCTTCATTTTCTTAACACGAGATTGGAGTATTCTATTTTAATTTCATGCAGTTCGGTTTCTAATTAACAAACCCCTTCAATGGTTCTTTAAATAATTGAATGCTTGTTTTCACATGTATTTCAATACCGTGATGATGTGCATTTGTTTCTTTATAAGTTCACCCTTTCTTGCTTGTAGTTTCTTAAGTGCCTGATATATTTCAGGTTTCTTTCCCCCATCATAATAAGCTCATATATCCGTTGATGTAGAATATTTTCCATAATCAACTATTTACATAATGGACAATTTGTTCCTGTGTTTTTATAGCAAGTAGAGCTTAAATGTAAACCTTCTCATGGCCAATATTGTAATCTTTCACCTCTTTTTTGTTGGACTAGTAAAAAGTTTAGATTCCCTTAGAGCATGTGTTGGCTAAAATCAAATTGAGTAAAGAAATAAATTCATAATGAATTTAAAACTCTCAAAATTGATATCCCTAAGGGCCAGAAAATTAGCTCATAAAAGAAAGGAATATATATATATATAATCTTCTATAAAAATTTCACTAAACAATCATTAAACATGGAGAAACCCAGTCCAAGAGATCATGAGAAAATAGAGTCCACAAACTCACTTCTGCATTTTAGTTAGCAGTAGTGATACTTCTCAACGAGTTTATTTAAAGGTTCTTGGTTTGCCAAAAAGAGCTTTTTCACATTAGGCAGTGAAGTTGATTACTTGATGATGGCCCAACATTTTAAAACAAATATTATTTCCATCAAAATATAATTATAGCTTAATAAGACAAACAACGATAGCTAAAATTTTGACATTAGTAATATGTTATTAAATGTGAAATTGTATTCAAATCCTTAAGCAGAGAATAAAAATAGTAAACAAGGGGATGTAAGATCAGTTCATACTAAAATATATCTTCAAGTTTCACAATTCAGACCGTTAAATCTATGTAAGCTGTCTAGCAATATCTTCAGACCAATTTCTCGTAATGATGTCACAAACAATTCAAACCAAAACAAAAGCAATCTGGAGATCAAGCACTTCATAACCATTTCCAGTGCACTTACCACCTCATAATGCAAATATAAAAAGAGGAAAGTATCAATAATTTCATGCATCTCACCCAAAAAAAAAACAATAAGAAGAGAGTAGGAATAGGAAGAGAGTGGAGAGAGGTGTCATACAGAAGATAAAGGACAAATATTTTATCAGGTGCTTGTAAGGGGAATTCTTCAGCTTCTTCAAGAAGAAAGAATTATTGCTATTTCTGGTTCTAGCAAGAGAAGTTCTTGGTCAAATTATAGAATAATTTTCATTTGGGCTCTTGTAATAGAGATGGGAAGAGAATAACTAGAGGAATAACAATATCTATTTTCTTGCATCCAACCCTTATTCATGGCTGGTGATTGTATTTTTTCTCAACTAGACAAAGTGGTATCGTATGAAGTGTAAATTTCATGTATCATTTTTAAAGCTCAGTGGATTATTCAATCCTTATATGACTAAGTGTGAGCTTACTCAAGTCAAGTCAATTTTGATATTCTCTTTTGTGTTGATTGGCATATTCGTGATAAGGTTGGAGTAGCTCCAGTGGAAGATAAGATTAGAGAGAGTTGCCTTAGATGGTTTGGTCACCTAAAACGGCGGCCTCCCGATGACCCAGTTAGGAAAGCAGAGGTAGACCTAAAAAGACTTGGTTAGAAAATATTAGAAATGATCTTTCTCTATTAGATTTAAACGAGAATTTGACTTTTAACAGGACACAATGGAGAAAAAAGATTCATATAGCCGACCCCACGTAGTGGGATAAAGGCTTGATGTTGTTGTTGTGGTCATAGGCTTACTCCTGGGTTGATGTGCTCTTACTTTTCTAGTAGTAATTAGTCAAAAATGAGATTGGAATGGGGTTAAATGTCTTGTGCCTAGAAGATGATGAATGCCATGATGAACTCACCATGCATTATACTTTTATCATCAGGTTTAAATTTTACATACCTCCTATTCACATTATAACAAAGCCTGTAATTGACATAGTTTGTAGCCATTTTTTTGTGCTTATTTTCATGCAAATCATATACTTTGCAAATGCGCTAGTCCTGGACTATATAGGAGATAATCAACAAGATCTATTCATTTTTTAGATTGATAGACTTTGACAATCTCAAATGGAATAATGTCAGTAGACATATTAACAAGTAAATTATATATAAACACAATTATACGCAATATCAAATTTTGCACAAACACATGATCTTTTATCAAACATTATAATAGAACTCTCAAGCTCATGCTTAAGACTTCAGCTTACCCATTAGTTTGCGGATGATATCTAGTTAAAAAAAATTCAAGCCGTGCTCCCATCTTTTATGAAGGGTTTTCCAAAATAATCAAGAATTTTACATCTCGATCAAAAATATTTCTTTAGATAAGCCATAAATTTTAATCACTTCATTAAATTATAATTTAGCAATTTAAGACAAGTCAACAATTTTATGGCATAGTATGAAATATGTCATTTTTAAAGAAATAATCTACCACTAAAAATTAGAAACATGCTTTCTCAGTGTTCATGATAAGCCTAATACAAGTCTAGATGTTTTCTTGCAAGCAAGGGATCTGTGGCCTCTCCCTTTCCTTTTCTAGCACTCACGTCGGCCCTCTCTTGTTCCATCAACTCTTGGACTCTCCATCTCAAACTAGATGGTATAAATATATCATTCTCAATTTGTTTATAATATTTTTAAATGCAGGCTTGCAAAGCCCTTAGATAAATGTGTCAACAAACTATTTTTGTTGGAATGTATAAAGCGCAAATTAAATCGCTTAATAGCTTTTCTTTTATGAAATATCTATGTACTTCCACATATTTGGTGTGATCATGATAGAAATAATTGTGAGCAATGCTAATGAAAGGTTTATTGTCACAATAGATTTTCATAAGTTCTTCCCATATAATTTTAAAATATTTTAAATTGATTTTAATTTATAAAAGTTTGTAAATGCCTCTAGCAATTACTCTGAATTTAGATGCCCATTGGATCTTAAAAAAAATGTTATTTCTTGCTCCTTCATGTTATAGGGTTTCTTCCTGTAAGTGTATATATGATGCAGTGAATCTACTATCAATTGGTAATTCCATATTGTCAGCATCAGCATAACCTTCAAGTTGTAGGGTATCCTAGTTTTTTAGAGAATCCATTTTTTGAGATTTAATTTAAATTATTTGAGAACTCTCCAAGCAGCTTGAAAGTGAGATTCTTTTAGTTTTTGAAAGAATTGATTTATGAGAATGACTGCAAAAGTGATGTCAGGGCGGGTGCATGATAGATAAAGTAGTTTCTCAACTAATTGTTGATATTGTCTATTTTCTACTTTTGTTGCTTCTTCATATATATAGTCTCTATCCTGACTTAATTAAACTTTTGCATGGATACAATCAGTCATTTTTATCTTTCTTATACTATAGGATTTGATGTTCCCAAATAGTTTATGTATGAGAATGGAGACAACCTACCTTTCTGATTGACCTTCTTTGTTTCTAGCATAGCCTTAAGACTTTCCATGGATGTTCCAATATTTTATTTTTAGTTTGTTATTTTTTTAGTAGTTGCACTATGGATATCTTTTGTAAGAAATTTTTTTGCAAATTCTCAACATATACTATCATCACAAGTGTAGAAACAGGCTGAATCCTTCATCTCTCTAGTGAAGTTGCCATGGCAAGTCTGCTTTGCATATATTCTGAACTGAAACCAAATCTTTCATTGTTCAGCTGCTATTTCTGCTTTCTTCATCACTGCTGATAAAACCATCCTGAAACATGTAAGGGTAAACACAATTGGTAAGTATGACAAGAGTTCTGGACATGAAGCAGCACCAACTCAAAGATGAAACACTTGGAGCACGAATTTTGATGTTTGATGGTTTCAGCCCTTGCAAGTTTGTTTCCATTTTGTCTTTGTTCTGAAATACTTGTTGAATGAAGTTAGAAATGAAATTTCTGCTAATGAAATAGCAGCAGAAGCAGAATTATATAGAGTAATTGAAGCTGCTTGGCTGGATGTAAATCAAATGTATTAAATTTTTTTTTTATTTGTTATTGTAAATTCATAATGCTACCAATCAAATTGATCACATGATTATTTTTTTAAGATTTGATCAAATAGGGATACTTTTGCCCAAACCCAACTCAGAATGCTATCGATTCGATTTGAGTTGGGTCAACAAATAGCTTTGAGTTTAAAATAGAAAAAAAATCATAATATCCTAATGCAAAACATATCAAGACGAATTTAAAAGTCATCAGATTTGCATTGAGATAAGTATCATATATAATATCTTAAAGAAAATATCTGTGTGGCTCTGCACCTGTGGGGTTGGTTGCTGGTAGGCCCACCGAAGGATTAGTTACACTGCCATGCGCCTTTTTTGAGGGTGTCAGCAGGTAGATATCCCCGTTCCAAAAAATAAATAATACTAATCTCAACTCAAATCAGATGACTTTAAAGTCATTTTAATGCGTTCTGCATCAGGATACCTCAAGATAATTTTTGGCCTCTAAAATATTGCCATAGATATCCAAGATAAATAATTGTTTGCAACTGTTTTTTATTTTCTTTTTGGCGTATGAACATCCACATAGTTTTTTTTTTTTTTTTCTTAAGGAAATGAGAATCCAACAAAATCGAACAAAAATCCAAAAATTGCAGTGGAATCCATATTTGGTTCCCAACCTTATTCCATCTCATCCAACAAGTTTAGAGATAAGGTTGGTCTCTTTCAACCTTATTAGCCACAGCTGCAGCAAGCTAATTTTTCTCTCCTTCTCCTAATCTTTCAAACAAAAACTTAATTGTGTTGACCAATCTTTTCTTTTTTGTTGATAAATTAATTAATGCATTTTCTATATATTTATAAGTAAACTAAAGTAATTAAAATCAATAATTATATAAAAAATAATTAACAAAGCTCTTTTATTGCTCCAAATATATAATTTTTATATTTATATAATAGCAGAAAAAAAACAAAAAACAAAGTGATTAATGCCCAAAAGTGATGAGTAGATGTGGATGAACTAAAATAAAAAGTTTGCCCCTTATCCTATGGGAAGATGGGATAGCATTCTCATCAATAAATAATAAAAGATAACTTTAAATGTTTATTATAATAAGGAGAGAGTACCATCCAATTAAATCATTTATGTTTCCTATTTAAAGCAACATCAAGAAAGCAATAAGCTACAAGCTACATACATACAATTGTTCATCAGAAGCTTGTTCTTCATTTCTTTGTGGCTTCCCAATGGCTAGAACAGAGGATTTTGGTGACTGCAAGTTCTTGGATTCAGGATTCATTTCAGACGAAGAATCTGTTGATTCAGTGTTTTCTTCGTCGACCGATCTCATGGAGGATGATGCTTCTTCTTCTTCTACAAATTCTTCTTCTGATCATCTCCTTGATTTGTCATTGCTCATGGCAAATCTTCCTATCAAGTGAGTATTCTTAGATTTTTTTTTTAAAGATGGGAGATCAATTAGAGGAATAGATTGAGATGAGTATAATATTAGTTTTGAAGATATTCATCTCAAAGCTATGGCCTTTTTTTTTCACTTTAACAAAGAAAGAATCACAGATTTATGTACATAAGGGATCTTACTCTGCACCCAAGCTTTAAAATAATAAAAGTTCTTTACAGCAGCTAAAGGGAAATTCTGATCTTTGCAGGAGAGGGCTATCCCAATTCTTCCAAGGAAAATCAGAGTCTTTCAGTTGTTTATCTGAGGTCAGCTGCATTGAAGACCTTGCCAAAAAGAACAACCTTTACAGCAAGAGGAGTAAGTATTGCAAGAGAAATGATGAAGGAATGCATATGAATCAGAAATCACATTATGCTCCAAATATTTGCAGCAGAACCATATCAAAGAAACCTTTGATGTATTCTTCTGATCCAATGCTGGCAAGGAACAGAAGCAGTAATCTTTTTTGCAGTAAGAAATATGTCCCAATTTCATTGAAAAAGATGTAGAATGATTGATTAACAAAAATGTAAAAAAAAAAAAGGAGAAAAGGAGGGCGATGTAGTCAACTTGTAATTTATTTTTTGTATAATGAGTTTTGGATGAAATTCTTCAAATGAGTATTTATGAGTTAATATGATATTTTATGTAATTATACTAGCAACAATATTTATACATGTACTCCTCATTTGATGATTTGAACAAGCCAAGGATGTGGGGTGGACTTGCCATTCTAAAGAATACAGGACAGTCAACTATATTGCTACTTAAAAGTCCACTAATGATTTCTTTCTCTCATAGTATTTCTCTTTTCTCTCCAATGGATATGTTCGTTTTCATGATCACTTATGTAATCTCAGCTCTGCATCCACTTTCTTGTGTTCAAGAAACAACATGTTCAATCTTTTGTTCTTATATAACAATAATATTTGATTTTCAACACATTAAATTGTTCGAGGCATTATACTTTAAATATATTATGGGCATTTAGCCTAACAAGATTTTTCCTCTAAATTTTTATATTCATGTTTATTAATATGTAATTTTTTATCTATGATGCCTTTTAGCCTCGCATGACTTCAGCATCAGGCAAAATTTGATTACTTTGCGTTTTTTGCTTCTCAATGCCTTCAATGCTGATGAAAATCTCGTAATTCAAAATTCATGGAGATTTTACTGTCTTTGATGAAAGTTAGATAAGATTTAAATTAGTTTTTTTATTTTAGATTTTGTTATTTTGCAAATTATATATTCTAAATCTTGGTACATTATTTATAATTTTAAATGAAAATAAATTTTGATTCTTAATATCCGGATATGAAATTTTAAATGAGAGTTTTTAAAATTTTTCTATATCTGTTAATTTATCTGTAGGAATTTTTAAAAATAAGTAATATATACTTAATTGAAATATAAGGGCAACTTAATATTTTATAATTAAAAATTTGAAGCTGGTAACACAACTAAATAATTTATATCTATTTTTAAATTTGTATAGACATACAAAAAATAATACTGTTGCATCTTGGAAAATTCGCGAAGGCAGAGAAATATAAAGTTTAGCGTCCTAGTCTTATACGAAGATCCAACACACAATCAGATAAAAAGACTGGGGTGTAATATTCATAAGAGACACTAGAGTTTTTACGTGAAAACCCCTAAAAAGGGGAAAAAACTATGGAGCCTGGTCCAATTTGAATGAATCCATCAATGTTTGCAGTCGATTACAAATGAGGCCATTCCTTCGGGGGGAAGGCCTTGGCTCGATGTAGCAAATATATATCTATAGAGCGCATTACATAATGGGAGTTGAAAGAATCAGTGTTAACATGTTCGTTTGGTAGGCAGGACCATAGTCGGCGAGCGATGTAGGTTGGAAGGACAATACTTGGGCGATGGAGGTCGAAAGGATTGTAGTCAGGCGATCGAGGTCGAAAAGACCGTAGTCATGTGATGGTGGTCGGAAGGACTGTAGTTGGGCGACGGCAGTTGGGGAGACTGTAGTCTGTAGATGTTGGTCAGAGAGACCATAGTTGACAGGTGATGGAGGTCGAAAAAATCATAGTTGGGCAACATTGGTTGGACGGACCTTAGTTTAAAGATGTTGGTCGAAGAGACTATAGACATTGGGCAACGGAGGTCGTAAATATTGTAGTGGGAAGGCACATAGTATTTGGGAGGAGATCCAGTATTGATAACATCTAGGAAGAGTTTCGATGATTGTTAGAGAATGGACAGAAGTCTGACGATGGCTGGTGGTCGGGAAGAGATATGGTGGCAGCCGACAAACAGGCGAAAGTCTAGCGACGGTCGGTAGTCGGAAAGAGATTCGGCGGTGGCTGACGAATGGGCAAAAGTCCGGTGACTTGAATTTCCTTCCACATCAAATCTTGGCCATCTATTTTATTTCTTCTAAAATTATCTTGTCCCTTCATTATATTATAAATAATTAATAAATTTAAAAATATATAATAATTATGCAAATTAATGTTTGTTACAATAAATTAATGCCACTTAAATCTATACTAATCTATAAAAATGGCTTGTGATTCTTTCAAAAAAAATCTCAGCCTTTTAATTTTAAAATAAAAATAAATATCAACCATCTAATGGCTCTTATTCATTTCATCTATTCTTCAGATCGCAATAGTAACGCCATTCATTCATGCCTCTTCAGATTCCACACTGCCAGCCTTTCGTTTTTAAAGAAAAAATAAATCTCAACCGTTTGATCATTCCTATTCATTTCCTCGATAACCTCTTCCAATCGCAATAATACCGCCATTATTTCACCACCTCTTCAGATCTCAAACTATAAAATAAAAATAAATCTTAACGGGCTGATTGTAACTATTCATTTCGTCGGATATAGCCTTTTCAGATCGCAATAATACTGCTAATCCTTCACCACCTCTTCAGATGCCAAACTGCCATTTCGTCTTTCATCTACGACGTTGTTCCTCTCAAATTGGGAGTCACGATGGGAGCTCATGCCGGTAAAGGATGTCGATCGGAGAACAAGCTTTCTTCCAAAAAAAAAAAAAAGAGCAAGCTTGCATCCTCGCCGCTAGGATTCCTATCACGGTACTCCCTGCACATTTATAGCTTTTGGAATTACATTCTTGTACATTAATTTGAAGGGTTTCTGTTTCATTTTGAGTGAGCAGTCGGAGAAGATCTCTAAGCTGGGCAACCCTTATCGCTAAGCTTCTTTTTTTTTTCTAAATTTATTGTGAAGCTTCTTGAGAAGAGGAGCGTTAATGATCTCATTCTTAGTGTTGGATCTTCTTTTTTTTTGCATTGTAATTCCATTTGTTCCTTTGATATTCTTCTTTTAAATTGCTTTGCAAAAGAATGCATAATAAATGTTTATTTTTCTATTTGAGTGGTTTCAGGTGGAGGTAGCGTTGTTATGGTTGTAGCGACTCCAGCAACCGGTGGCGGCGGTGGTGCTGCACTAGAAGCAGCTCTTGCCGCTGAGGAGAAAAAAGGTTTTTTTTGAAAATATTGCACTAAAATAATTTTCCCTTATGGTTGCTTCATGAATGTCTTCAATTTAAATTCAAGACTTCTCTTATGGGGTCCAATTGAAATATATTGTTACAATTATGCCTCAAAAATGTTAATTGTTATGTTTTTTGTTAAACAAAATCATTCAGAGCTGCGCAAAGCAACAAGGTGAAAGTACTACTACTACTACACCAACTCTTTGCTACAGATGTGGTCAAGAAGGGTATTTTGTAACCCGATGTTTGTAGCAAATATGGACTAGCATATGCTTCTCTCTCCATGGCTATAAGTGCTTTACTTTTTCATATATCTCTTATTAGTTTTATAGTCAACTAAATTTTGTACTTATGCCCAATCTTTTATATTTTGCTGGCATAGTAGTATCCTCCATCAAAAGTCAAGCATTGGAAGAAAAAGCTAAAAATAACACTAGCAAATGCATACATACTGAAGCCAAATCATATAGCTCCTTGTAACTTCATTTGGGGTGCTTGAAGTTCTCTTGCCACAAGCTACTGAATTTCAATGTACTAATTCAATCATTTACCTTAATTAGATAACTCTTATGTCTACATATCTTCACTTTGTACTACAATTGATATCTTTTTTTACTGCAATCTATGCTAAAGTTTCTTATAGGTGAAAATTTTACGATGATATCTGGAACTAGCATGTCCAATACCCATGTAGTTGGGCTTGCCACTCTGAAAAAATAGAAATTTCGGAGTTTCAGCCCATCAACCATTGCTTCTGCACTCTCTACAATTGCTACTCTTTATTACAAACAAGGTGGGCATACAATAATCCAGATTCATCCCAATCACCTGCTGCGCCGTTTGACATGGGAAGCAATTTTATTAATGCTATTGTGGCATTAGATCCTAGAATCATTTTTTATTCTGGTTTGTCAAACCTTTTTTTCTTAACATTGTAACTTGAATGCATTTTCCTTATATAATATGTTGCCATGCATTTCTATGCAGCTTATGATAAGTACATTTCTTTTCTTTGTGGCATCAATGGATCTACACCTATGATTCTAAACTATAATGACAACATTTGTGATTCTTCTACCATTAATGACACAAACTTGAACTTACCTTCAGTAACTGTAGCATTGTTGAATCAATATTAACTAATTCTTAAAATTAGATGATATGACAGTATTTACATTGCTGCAATTAAATTATTGCTTAATAAACGCAACCATTGATTGCCAAAAATTATGACTGATTACTTTCATGATATTATAACTGAACATGTTCCACATACTGGTATGTATTTATATTTGGTCAATGGGGATGATTAAGAGTTGCAAACCTGACAAAACTCGATTCCTAATTTTTAGATATATATTATTCTTATATAATTGTTCCCTTAGCGTTATATATTTATAGATAGTCTATATTATTGATTCATTTGGAGTTTCCTCTTCATTAAATCAAAATCTAGCGCACATTTAGGCTGTAATATATGATTAGTTTCATGATACTATAAATTATGTCTGTTGGCTATTAATTTTAATGTACTTATATTTAATTAGCTTTGGATGGGTTCCTTACTATTGTATGTGCTATTCTATAAGATTTGATCTAAACTCAAGTTAATTTGTATGTGGATTGTTGTCTACTTTCGACCATGAATAATGCTAAAAGTTTTTTTTTATTCCAGTTATCTATTTGAAATATCTCATTAAATAGATAATACTTTTTGCTTTCTTTTGATGGTGACCACCGTTCACTTCTCTTTCCATACAACTTATTAATTATAGCAAGTAACATTATGCTGCAAGTTATTTGAATTCTTATCTATACACCTGTTTTGCTAATGATTCCAAGGAGGCTGCACATTCTATTTTCTCCCACATGTTGGATTCATTGACAATTGAATTATATTTTTCACTAGCTTTTTTCATGATGTTTATTCAAATATATATTCATCATCTTTTCAATTTATCACAATTTTATCGGGGTGTAATTTAACCTGCATTGGTGTTTTCATAGTCTATTATGCTTAATCAGCAAATGGAAGAGCGGTTCAAGACATTAATTGTTCTCTCACACTATGTGGAGGTGAATATATATATTATTTTCCTTACTTTTGGATACACCTAATAAATTGTTATGTTCTGTGTTCTTTGTGATTACAGTTCAGTAATTTTTTAGAGGAAGAAGTTGCAAATCATTGTTACATACTTCAAGTTAGCCATTTATATTATGATTTTGACAAAATTGTTTTATGAAATAGGACTATTTAAGATTTTGATAAATTTTGGACGCCAATATTACTACTTTTATTTTAGATATCTTCTGATCTAATTCCCTTGATAATGGAATCAACTTATTACTAGCAAAGTCTAGCTGTTTGTTTCATGTTGTTGCCTATGAATATTTTTTCTTTTTTTGTTAACATAAAAAGCTACAATCATTCTGATAGTGATTTGCTCATGGCAAAAGAGGAGTTGGTGAGAGGATGAGCTTTGTGTTATAAAATGAATTGACAAATTGATCCTATCTATATGTATAGTTGATACAATAAATTAATAATGATAGATTTCTTATATATTGAAATAATCAATTCTTGCGCATTAATCTTTTGTTGCAGATTTATTTATAATTTGGAAAAAATGATCCATTTTAGATTAAAAAGAAAGAAGATTATTTATTTATCCATTCTTTTGATCAAAGTTAAGAAAATTTAAGGAACCTATAAATCTATATTCTCTTCTTTGAAATATTTAGCCCTCATTTAAGATGTAGTTCTATATCTTGTGAAAAAATAAATAAATAATATTTAGCCCTCATTTCTTCTGAACAAAGTTGAAAGTACATAATTAAAATGTTTATAATATGAATATTTATTTTCTAAATTTTATTCACGTGCATTTAATGCACGTGCAACAAAACTAGTATTAAGTAAAAGGAGCGTAATTTTTATTAAATTTAAAATGGAGCAAAAATGTCAAATAATTTGATATTTTCTCGAGAAAATACTAATCTGTTCAACGTTTTAAGAAAGATTACTGTTTTCCTAAGGGCAATCAAATTTATATCACTACATTTATTTTATAAATATACAATTTATTTGATAGCCAACAATACTGTGCTTGATTGCCAGTTGTAATTTGGTTGGTTTAGGGTTTGTCCTGGCATTAGTAAATATAATTTTACTTATATATTTTAAATTTAATATTAATAAAATGATATAAAAATAATATAAATTTTATAAATTTTAATATACTATTTAATTAAAATTTTAAAAATAAATTTATACATTTAAATAGATGTTATATTAAATATTTCACTATTTAAATAGACTGTATATCAAATATTTATTTTATTATATTACATATTTAAAGATATAATATTTGATTAAATATTTAATTAAAACTTATGATACACAAATAAATTTATATCATTAAAACATTTCAATAAGTTATTGTTAAATTAAATTTAAAATTTTAATAATTTAATTAGATAATTTTTTTCTTGAATTATAACTTTTTTTTATTAGATTTTTTATACCTTTACATTTTATTATTAAATATATCATTTTAAATAATAAATATGTTAAATTTATAAAAAATTTATTAAAAATTTTAATTATAAGTTTTTAAATATTTATTATTAAATTAAAATATATATGTATATATACATATGAGAAATATATAATAATTATTATTAAATTGTAAAATGTATATTTAATAACTATTACATAAATTAATATGATGATTTATATTTTATTATATCATTCCTAATTTTATTAATTTTTTAATATTTTAACATATTTAAATAAAAAATATTACATATATCTCTTTTATTTAATGAATTTATAATTATACTCTTCTGTAAAATTTTACCTAAAAAATAGAGCAACCAAACGAGCCCGAATAATCAGTAGAGGCGGACGCACACGCGGAGTTTCGAGCGGTTTTGTAGTCGGACTTTCCTGCGGAAGGCGGCTCTTTGTTAGCGTTAGGTAGAGCTTCGAGCGAGTAAATTTCCATTGCCTGACTAGGGTTTGCTTTTCCTCTTCTGCATTTGTTCGCTACTGCTCTGCCCCAAACTCGGAGAGAATTGGTGGAGATGGGTATTCCTTCTGATGTGGTGGGCGTTATGGCAAGCAAGAGATCATCTTTCATGGTGGCAGCTTCTCCCAACGAGCCCAGGGTTATAGATAGCAAGACGTCCCCAACCCAAGGTTCAATTTTTACTAATCGCTTTCTTATAGAAAGTTGCCGTCTTGTTGGAAGTTCGAATTGATTGTGTGTTCTTATTTATTAGTTTTGATTTGGAAGAATAGTCTTTAATATTAATTCTGTATGAAATCTAGCTAATTGTAGAGGTCTCTGCACTGTTTTAAAAATCCATTTGACAATTCTTCATTTATTCTGTTACTAGCTGATCTGAAAAACACTAATTTTTTTTGTTTTTTATAAGTTTTATTTGGCGAAAGAACATTTGCATGGTAGAGTGAAAGAATTTAGCATCTTAATTTTTTACAAGGATCTAGTACACATACAAATAAAAAAAGAGTTGCAAATGACACCAAAGTTCTCAACTGAAAAATCCTAGAAAAAAACCACGGAGCCTGGTCCAAGTGAATTGATTCCACTAATGTTTTTCATTTGTTATAAATGGTGTCCTTTGTGATTGAGGAAGGTGATATAATATAGTAGATAGAAACAATATAGGATAAATATCGTGGTGGAGGTTGGAAGAGCCTTATGGTATGAGACTATGGGAGATATCTTCAAGATATCACTTGTTTTTGTTTACTTATTCTCCTTTGAGGGGGATAAAAACCAAAAAGTCCAACATAAATCTTATTGCTGATGTCAGGAGTCAGAGTTAGTACTAACGATGTTCATCAGTCTTATAGGTGATGATGTACGTTGATATTTTCGGCGATGGTAAGTTACTAAGTCAGTGGGCTGTAGTCAGAAAATAATGATCTGAGAATCATATTTGAGCGAAGCTGATCGAAGGACCGTAGTCGAGGAATGGTGGTTGAAGGGCCTTAGCCGGGCAACCAGGCTTGGAAATGATGATGGTCGAATGATTGTAGTTAGGCGACAGTGTTTAAAGAACCTAAGTTGGGCGACGGTGTGGGCATAGGATGGAAGTCGAGTGACAATTGTTGGAGGATTGAAGTGAGACGATGGTGTTTGAAGTGCATAACATCGGGTGATGGTAGACAAATGATCATAGTTGGGCAATGGTGGTCGGTGGATCGTGGTCGAACAATGGTGGTCGGAGTACCATGGTCGGGTTGCAATGATCGGATAACCATGGTCGAGGAACTGGAGTTGGATGAATGTAGTTAGGCGATAGTGTTCAAAAGATCAACTTCGGGTGATTAGGGTTAGAGGACCATGGTGGAGTGATATTGGTCGAAGGATCATATTCTGACAAAGATGGTTAGAGGATTACAGTTGGGTGAGGATGGTCATAGGACTATAATCGGGTGAGTGGTCGGAGGATTTTGATAGGGAGAAGGTGGTCTAAGGACTATAGTTGGACGATGATAGTTAGATGACTATATTCAGATGACAATGGTCTGAGAACCAAAATTGGGCGACAGGGGTTGCAAGACCACAGTTAGGCGATGGTGGTCAGAGATCCATTATCAAACAATAATAGTTGGAGGACCATAGTCTGGCAACGATAATCAATGAATCGAAGTCGGGTTATGGTGATCGAAGGATTGTAGTCGAGTGATAATAGTCTAAGGATCATAGTCAGGCACTGATGGTCAAAGGATTATAATCAAGCGATGTTGGTTGGAGAACTAAAGTCAAACGCCGATAGTCGAAGGATCGAAGTTGAACAAAGCTAGTTGGAGGATTGTAGTCGAGTGACAATGGTCGGATAAACTTAGTTGGGTAGTCGCAGTCGAGTGGTGGTCTGTTGATGACAATCGGGCGATGATCTAATGATGGCAATCGAGTAGTGATCCAACAGAGGCGGTTGGGTGATGATCTGTGATGGCATTCGAGCGGTGGTTTGGCAATAGTGCTTGAGTGAAGCTCTAAGTTTTTTTAAGCCTTTGAGCTCTTAGGAGTCTCAAGCGAAGGCCCAAGCTCCCTCTCATAGGGACAACAAAGATCTTTTTATAGATTTTTACGAGTGGTGTTTCCTGTAAATATAGCTAATATCCAAACCACTTTATTAGACAACCCATATTAGTTCTCTCAATCATAGATTGTTCTTTCAGCATTTAGGTGCCTTAATTTTGTTAGGATTATACAATTTTAGGCTCGTTTGATTCGTGTCATCAAGGCGCTCAATTTGATTATAAGCATGCGAGATTTGGAGATAGTTGATCAATTAATGTGCCAAAGTTTTTCATTACACTTCAAGTGTTTGATCTGGGTTTATTTGGATTTGGATCAGATCACTTTTGGTGCTGATAGGTTTGTCTCGTCGAGACATTTAATTCAACTATAAGCTTGCTAAAATCAGAGTTTGAATGTTTCTAAATTTAATTAAGAAAATTTTCAACTCAAATATGCATTAAGATTGACGTCCGATCAAGTTAATTTTTCATGATGTATGAAGTTTAGTTAATAATTTGTTGTTTTATGAATTAAAAAAAGACACTACTTCACATTTGTGTTCAAGTCTTCAAGATGGGCTTTTTGTGCAAATTTTTTCTTCCCCGATTATGTGATCAAATCACCTCCATCTGAGGCATCTATTCCATTTGGGCAAGCTTCGATGGACTCAAATTGGATCGGGTGGCTAGGATGAGGTAATTGCACTGTATATTTACTATGATTGGTATAATATAAGGAATACATTGTAGAAGTGTGTATATGTTATGCCCGCACTTCCTACGGGCGGGAGCCAACCACTAGGTTCAGCAGAACCGAACCCAGCAGAGCTGGGCGGAAGCAAGGTTGGGGTTTCTGCTGGGGCCCAACAAAGCAATAAATTATTATGTTAGGAGGAAGAATAAGGAGGGAAATATTGAGGGGAAGATTTCTAAATTGAATTCAAGTAGGAGAGGGAAATATATTAGGAAAGAGGGCTGATTTAGGAGGAAATTAGGAGATCGTATTTAGGGCTAACTAGGTTGTTATTTCTGCATTATGTGATTTGTTTGTTTGTTGTAATTCTTTTCTTTATGGCTTCC
This sequence comes from Dendrobium chrysotoxum, assembly GCA_019925795.1. Classification (NCBI taxonomy): domain Eukaryota; kingdom Viridiplantae; phylum Streptophyta; class Magnoliopsida; order Asparagales; family Orchidaceae; genus Dendrobium; species Dendrobium chrysotoxum. Next base: position 2,742,781 of record CM034300.1, on the reverse strand, counting down.
TAGCGGCGTCTAAGTTGTTTGGGAGAGCCGATCTACCTCTCTAATTGTAAACCACCTGTATCTTATTTTCGTATTGAAGTGATAATACAAAATCAGCCATTGTTTCTAGTATTTCTATAGTTTTCTACTATTTCTTTCACTGCTTTCATTTCCAAGACATATCAAATTTGTATCAGAGCGATGTAAATGGTAGCAAAGAAGATGGATACGTTGGAAGACGAGATGGAATAACTCGAGACCAAAATGGAGGAAAAATGTTCCGACGTGGAAGGAAGGCTCCAATCCATAAAGAACCGCATTGAAAACTTAGAATGCTTAATGAAGAAGATGATCGACATGCAGTTGAAAGCCTCTCCAGCAGAGTTGGGTGGTAGCAAGGCAGGAGTTTCGGCCACCCTTGTGGGGCCCAACAAAGTAATAAACTATTATGTTAGGAGGAAGAATAAGGAGAGAAATATTTAGGGTAAGATTTCCAAATTGAATTCAAATAAGAGTGGAAAATATATTAGGAAAGATGGTTGATTTAGGAGGGAATTAGGAGAGCCTATTTAGGGCTAACTAGATTGTTATTTTTGCATTTTGTGATTTGTTTGTTTGCTGTAGTTCTTTTCTTTAAGGGCTTCCTAGCGGCGTCTAGGTTGTTTGGGAGAGCCGATCTATCTCTCTAATCGTAGATCACCTGTATTTTATTTTTTTATTGAAGTGATAATACATAATCAGCCATTGTTTCTAGTATTCCTGCAGTTTTCCAGTGTTTCTTTCGTTGTTTCCATTTTCAAGGCATATCAGTATAAAGGTTGTTTTCTTCACACTTATTGTAATATTAAGTCATGTTAATTTGAAGATGATAATCGTTTGTGGACATCTTTAAATAACTTTCGCATAAATAAAATCTCTGTCATCATTCAATGACATTTATATACCAGCTGAAATTGGGCGACATTTTTAGATGTCACTGATATCTTCTAAAGCCTTATAACGTACAATATAGATCACATTAAATCAGACATGCAGTATTTGCAAAATAACACTAACAACTAATAACAATGACATCTTTATAACGCCGATATCTAAACAACACTGAACCGAACAACCCTTAAGTGCTAACCAACTCCATCTACATATGATTTGAGATTTACGTTCATCTTTCTTTATCAATGATAGAAATTTATGTTTAGAAGAGCATAAATCTCAATTTAAAAGTGGATGGAGATGGGTAGTTATGCAAATTTTTTCAAGGAATTGATGTTTTCTATCCTCGTAAACAAAGTTAACTGTTCCTCTTTATTTTTGTATTTAGCTTTCATTTACTCAGTTAATTTATTATATGATTTTTCTCACTTAATAACTATATAGATCTTCTGTTTCTCATTTATGTTGCTTATCTGTAATGAAACTTTGGACTTATTTGGTTGCTTAAAGTTAAGAAAACATATTCTGAAAAATGCAAAAAAAATAAAGTCCATTATTTCGTTGGATGTTGCTAGAAACTCAACATGCCTTCTCAAAACTCTCTCAAATTTAATGATTTTATTTTTCACATACAGAATGAATGAAAACGAAATTGTTTTCTAGTTTTCTTTTCTATCTAGATGCAACCAAATTAGCCCTCAAGTATTTTGTATGAATTTCTATGCATCAACATATCTGTCTACTTCCATTAATTCTTCTAATCTTCTTTTCTGATATTCATACAAATTTTATATGCACTACCGGCTTCTTTTTTCAGATGCAGTTCAGAAAGGAGCAAAAATGGCCATTATTGCAGGCTCTGTAGTCGCAGTTCCCACGGTATGCTTACACTAAGTTTCTTCAATATAAAAATATCACTGTTAGGTCAGTTCCATGGGGCCGACACCACCCACTTAGGAGTGGGGCCCACTATGGCAGCAAAAGGAGGAGAGAGGGGGGGGTGGCAAACCAATAAGGAAAAAGGATTTGATTAATTAAAAATATTTGGTATCTTTTGTATTAATCAAATAATATCTTATATTAGGAAAGTAGATTTGATTAATTAAATAGATTTGATATCTTTTATATTAATCAAATAATATCTTATATTAGGAAAGTAGATTGTGGGCTCCGAAAATTCGGCCCCGGCCTCCGCCCGACTTTTTGCTTTCTGCTCGGGAGGAGTTTTAACGAACTAAGTTCCGGGGTAAATTTTGGAAGGCAGATGAGTATTGTAGATTAGACACTACCCAGAGATTTCGCCCTCATTTTGCGAGGACTTTATGATCTGAGTTCTGGTTTCCTATAGGCGCAAGCCCCTATAGTTAATTACCCCTCCTGACAACGAGAGAGAACTTTCGATTAAGGCTAGTCGTCAATCAGATACGTAGAAATATACGGATCTTGCATATAGTAGCAGCATGGGCATAGGGTATTGGAAAATTGAGGGATTTGATATTTAAAATAGAAATTTTCACCATCTTGCACTTAAAACGGATGGTGGGGGAATGGATGATAGACCCGATCAAGATCCCATGGTTCCGTCAACCCGGGCCATCGTGGTCCCTGGTCTACTTAGTCAGAGGAGGTAGTCGACCCAACCTGACAGAAGGATCCTTGTCGGCAGCCATGGGTTGCTTCGTCCAAGGGTACCTTGTAGACCTGGGGGGAATATTTGCCTAAGGGGACACATTTGAATCCACCTTAGCTAACAGAGGGCTTCATGCCCTATCAATCATATCCTATTGATTCATATCTCAAGGATTTGATGCCATTGGGGAGCATACGGGCTCTGGCCATAACCATAATATAATGGTGCCATTTGGCGGCGACCACCTGGTTCAGAGGGCCCCGAGTCATAACCGTTTATCCTGCAGTGCCATTTGGCGGCGAAACTGCCGGTTAGAAGACTCGTACCACGTCCTTGCTGACAGGAGATTGTTTGAGAATGGATCCTAGTGATATTCTCGACCAGGCATTAGCTCTTTGCGAGCTGAAGTAAATTTTAACTTGTCCACCTCGGCAAACTGTTGCGGAGGATGGATGGATTTTGCTTTAAGCGATTTGATAGTTGGATTTCAATTTTAAATATTTTTGGAGTTTGAAAGATTTTTGGATTTTGGGATTTTTCAGAAGATTGGATTTTGTAGGGAATTTGGGATTTTGGGAGTTTTAGATTTTGTGGGAGTTTGGGTGGTACTTTGAGATATTTGAAATGGACCCCTCCGATTGATATTTTCATTCAACACGGCCATCATCGGGGTGACTTTGAGGTCACTTAAAAATATTTGAGGTTTGAGGGCATTTTGAAATATTTGAAATTAACCCCTCCGGTTGAAATCTGCAATCAACGCGGCCATCATCGGGGTGTGGGGTTATTTATATTTTATTGATTGGACCCTGTCGACTCTATCTACTGGTCGATAGAGGATCGGGTTTCGTAGGCTTTGAGCCTTTTGTAAGTGAATTCACTTGATTATGGACCTTGAAGGCCTAATATGAATGTATAAAATAAATATCTCAGTCGATCTCACGACTGCATATTTATTTAATGGTTCGAGCCGTGTCGACTCCTATCTACCTGTATAGGAGGATCGGGCTCGAACTTGAATTCACTTATTAACCCGCGCAGCATCCCTAGACGTCACGTGTGTACCAATAACACGCTCACTGGGGCCCATACAGGTGTTTGGGGGCATTTTATAATTATTTATTGAACCTTGTCTACTCCTATCTGCTTGCATAGGAGGATCGGGTTCAAATCTATTGACCCGCGCAGCATCCCTAGACGTCACGTGTATACCAATGACACGCTCGCCGGGGCCCATGCGGGTTATGATTATATTTTCCCCTTTTAGTGTACCTATGTGTATACAAATTAAAGTGCACACGTGCAGGGGTATTCTTGGAATATTTGCACACGCCTTCTGTCCGCTTGCATGAAAGTTGCGGATCCGGTGGCGTGGCGTTGGAGTTTCATTTGGAGATTTGTACGCCTTCTGTCTGCTTGCATGGATGTTGCAGATCCGGTGGCGTAGCGCTGGGATTTCATTTGGGAATTTGTACGCCTTCTGTCTGCTTGCATGGATGTTGCAGATCCGGTGGCATAGCGCTGGGATTTCATTTGGGAATTTGTACGCCTTCTGTCTGCTTGCATGGATGTTGCAGATCCGGTGGCGTAGCGCTGGGATTTCATTTGGGAATTTGTACGCCTTCTGTCTGCTTGCATGGATGTTGCAGATCCGGTGGCGTAGCGCTGGGATTTCATTTGGGAATTTGTACGCCTTCTGTCTGCTTGCATGGATGTTGCAGATCCGGTGGCGTGGCGTTATACGATCTCCACTACTGTTACTCATAGACAGGCAGATGTTCTCATTCATAGATTTGAATTGACTTCAGGATACTGCATTTACTGAAATCTTCCTGCATCTACCCACGTATGACATATGATGCATACATCTGTATTCGTAGGAGACTGGTATGTATTGCAGATCTTTCAACGCTGCTTGTAGGATATCAATGTACTCATTGCATGAACATCCTAGCATTCACTATATGTTGCATTTGTACGTTTGTAGGGGACTTTGTTGTTAGCAGGCAAATTGATATGTTCATTTGTGTGTGATATTTGATTATCAAAGAATCAACGTATGCACTTGATTATTGAATGATTGTTGATTGTAAGGAGGATCTAATATCCGTTGCACATTATTCGTCATCATTCGTGGATGAACTATTGTGCATAATATATCTCTCATAGTTACTTGTAGGCATCGTATGTACTTATGTCCCCAGGGAATTCATCATACTTGCGATATATCCACTGTTATTATTCACAAGTATTGCATCACTTATCACTGATTGTAGGGAGATCAACGTACTTATTCGCTTGCTTAGTATCTTTGACTGCAAAGGTGACTTAAAACATTTTGCATGTCACTCGTTGTTCATAGATAGGCCACTGTAGCTTGGCGGACTTCCTACGGTTGCTTGCATATGTTTATCCTTACGACTGATGCCAGCTTGCATATCAATCATCATTTCACAGATCCCTGATAACTGCATCCAGTGCATTTTGTGATAAGCTTGTTAATGTCATCTACAAGACATCGTTACATTCAATACTTGTTGCCTTTATATGAGTCGTTATACGCCTAAGGGGTCTTCTACTATCATTTGTAAAAGTCATAATTTCAACTTGGAAGTTGATTATGCTTTGCATTGAAGCTTTCATCGATGCCAGTAGGAGATGTCTGTGCATTTTGCAGTCGGCTGCTATCACTTGTAAGTACAGTGTACTTAACAGTATGGGAACTGTTGTAGGAATTTATTGCATTTACATCATGTCCACCTTCGCCATTCACAGGTTTCAATGATTGATGTTTGCTTGTGATTGTTCAAATGCTGTGAATTGACAATTAGCTATTGCTTGTATGCACCGAGGTCTTTTTGTCAATTGATAGCGTCGTCATTTCCATTCACATGAGGACTGTTGCTTTTGCAAGTTCATGTAGGAAGTACTTATACATTTTGTAACTTGATGACGTTGCTTGTAAGTTAGTAACATCTGAAAGTTCTCCACCACGAGTTCCCTGTTGTTCTTTGCAAGTTCAAATCCTTACTTGATGTTGCACAGTTTGAGTTCAAAATACAAGTTCCAGTCTTGGTCTTCTACATTCAAGTTCTATTTGATGTTGCTCAACCCAAACTCAATGTCCATAAATTCTTGCTTTGAGTTCTTGTTTGAGTTCATATTCCATTTGTCTTGTTTGAATTCAGATTCAATGTCCAAATAAAATCCAAGTCCTCTGTGAATGTTCAAATTGGTCCCCTACAATCTTGTTCAAAGTTCTCTTTTTGTTCAAATCCAAGTTCCAATATCAACTTTGAATTCCAAGCTCAATTCAAGTTAATTTTACTCAAATTTGAATCAAGATTTACTTCAAGTTCAAGTCATTTAATTCAATAAAAAACAAATTTTGAATCTTGTCATTTGTTCTTTTGAGTTTAAAGTTGTCCAAAATTTGTCCAAATCAGGTCCAAAAGCAGTCTTATATTCACCCAAAATTTCGGCAGCATTCCGGCATCTCCCCTGTTTAGGGGAAATAACGGAAAACTGGGCCTTTCCCACCACGCTTAAGAAAGCGTGTATGGTAGGTGCCCTCTTTCGAGGACACCGCGGCCGTGTAAAGTCTTCAATCCCCCACCACGCTTAAGAAAGCGTGTATGGGTCTTCGACGTACCTGAAAAAGAAAAGCATTTTGTTTCCCCGCAGGTACGGGTACTTAAGATCGTCCCGACCACGCTAAGAAAAGCGTGTATAGGGCCTACCCGCCTCGCCGTAGGTGTCGCACCGGGTTCCCTTCCCACCACGCTTAAGAAAGCGTGTATAGGCGGTTTGCCGGCTCGACACGAACGCCGAGGATAGGATTTTGAGGTGATTACCCGCCTCGTTGTAGGCGCCGCACCGGGGTCCCATCCCACCACGCTTATGAAAGCGTGTATAGGCGGTTTTCCGGTCCGCCGCAGACAACGAAGTAGGCTCTCGAAGTTTTAGGGTTTAGGAGTTATACCTGCGCAGGGTCGGTCGACGGTGCCGGTGAGGATCGAGGCAAGAGGAGCACTCTTGCTTTTCTTTCTTTTTTTCTCTTTTTATTTTTGGAACATTTCTTTTCTTTTCTTTCTTTTTTTTGACTTCTTCTCTTTGGAACCTCATGTATTAGTAAAATTAACGAGATCCTACTAATACAAAAGTTTAAAGGCATCAATCTGATTACAATGCAAATGTAAACAATTTAGCTACACAACAACACTAATATAAACTGCTAAGGAAATCAGCTCAAAATGTTAATATAAACACTAAATAACATAAGCTCAACCAACTATAATATCATGCTAATATGATTAGTTAATAACCTCAACTCGAATCAGCTCCAATAATTAGCAAAAAGGTGTAGGAGCTTACTGCCAAATTATGAAGTTGATTTGAAGTAATAGGAAGATTGTGACTTGGGCTGATTTAGAAGTACATGGATGTAGGATTTAGATGGAGCTAGGATGGAGTAAAGTGGGCCGTTTATGTTCTGAAAGGGTAAAAGTAAAGATGGAGCTAAGATTTAGTATGGTGGACTTTAGGAGAGGGGCTTTGGAGTAGACCTTTGTGGGCTGAATGTGGCCAAGTGGGCTGAAATTTAGAAAATGGACTACTGGGTTTTTAATTATAGCAAGCAGTTTGCTGTATGCATTCTTTCAATTCACTCCAGCAAAAGGAAAAAAGGAAAACAGAACTCCTGACAGAACTTCACGTGGACGGGCTGAGGGGAGGTGCAGATGGAAGATTTGATTCCCTTCTTTATGAGATAAAGACAAATAATCTTTAGCTTTGTCTCAAAGTAGAGGAGAAGGAATAAATTGTGACAGATTTTGCAGCTTCAGGTGGAAGCTCCGACGGCTGCTTCGGTTAGGTTAGAGAGAAAACCTCTCTCTCTCTCTCTCTCTCTCTCTCTCTCTCTCTCTCTCTCTCTCTCTCTCTCTCTGTGCTTATTGCGACTAGGTAGATAGGAAGGTCGGCTGGAGATGACAAGGCTCTAAGGACCGAGAGCAGCTTGAGGCTATGGGTAGAGGAAGTAGAGACAGGGTTGGAGGTCAGACAAGAGCTGAAGCAAAAGCTTAGTCGTATGGGTGGCTTCGGCACAGTAAGATCTGAATGGGGTTATTTGGCGCAGCTTGCAGAAGATGTAGAGGGAGGAAGGGGCGAGGTCGGAGAAGTAGAGGTCTCGGCGGTCGCCTGTAGGTAGAATCGGAACTGGGTAGGGGGCCATGTCTGTGGAAGAGTTCGGCAGAGAAGCTTGTGAATGGGAGGCTGAAGTGGAGGAGGAGTCTTGCGTGGGGTTGAGTAGAGGAGTTCGTGGAATGTGGGAATGAGTCGGAGCCGGTGCGAACGAATGAGAACATCGCTCTCATTTTAAAGACCGTAAGGGTAGCGATCGAGGCAGACCTCGTACGCGAGACGCGACTGCAACGGCGCCGAATCAGCGGGATCCCGGCGGGATTCCAGGATCCAACGGGCAAGAGGTATGTATGCGAGATTACCCTTTTTTTTGTTCTCATTTGGTTATCTGAGTTGAGGTCAACAAATGCCCCCCAACAAATATGGTTCGTGCCTAAAACGAATCACGTTTGTTGAATGTTGATTGACTTTGTGGATCTCCAGATATTTGTTCTAGATGTCACACAGAGGTCTTCATTTAGTGGATCTCCAAAAGATTGCTTGGATGTCACACTAAGATTGTCTTTTAGTGGATTTTCAAAGATTTGCTTGGATGTCCCACTAGGATTCATCATTATGTAGATCTTCAATAGTCTATTTCTGTGCCTTCGTGGATCTTCAGATGCATTTGTAATCTTTAGTGGGATTGACATGTTGGTTCTTGTGAAGTAGAGCTCCATAAGACAATGATATAACACTTCAAATTCATATCCCTGGAGTATTATTTTGTAGATTGAAGGTAGTAGATAACATCTCCACTTTCTGTTCTTCCTTCGCTACCACTGTCACATTATTTTCTAGTAATTTAGTAATTGCTCAACATTTCTACATTCATCAGTTGGTGGGACTTTGCAGTCTCTTGTACTGATTATATCTTGCCCAAATTATACTTCTTGCTGATGACACATCCAGTTTATTGAGGATCTTCTATTCTTTCTTCCTTTAACTGTATTTCGGCAAGAAATTTTAAATATTTATTTGGGGATCTCGGCATGCGGCACGATGTCGACCCAAATAAATATTTAAAATGTCCCCAGTCTTTAGGGACATTTGTAGAAGTCATTCAGGATACTTCTTTTTGTAGCTTTAGTTTCCCTGAGATTTTGGTTCATCCTGTCCTGTGCTTTGTACTGCGAACATTGATGGAGAATTACCTGATTTGTCTTTACTGACTTGTCAGATGGTTTGTTCCTTCTGTCCTATGCTTCTTGCTTTGGCGGGCTTAATGAAGGAGTAGATGCTGGTGACCTAAACCTTTTAGGTTTGTTTTAGGTCAGTGGTGAGAAGTCATCGGTCCAGAGCTTTGTACATAGCGGACTTGTTGATGACGAAATCCTCAAAGTTCAGCTTTAAGCTTTTCATGAACTTTGGGATAATTTCTTCGGTCCTTTGCTTTGTGCTTTGATGGACTTGTTGAAGAAAAATTCCTTCGATCCTAGCTTTGTGCTCTATGGATTTGTTGAAGGATTTACAGGTTTTGGATTCAGTTGATAGTACCAATAATGAGTAGTATCTTGATCCTTAACCACTTGAGGAGACTTTAATCTGAGTCACTTGAGTTCATCAGATTGGGCGAGCTGGGATTTGACAGCTCTTCGTCCTCTGGTTGCTGAGATGGTGGTTCCTCTACTACGGCCTTTCTTATGGCGTGTTGAGTAGATGGAGCTGCCAGCGATCCGGCCATATTTGGGCTTATTGGATCCGACCTCTTACACCCATTCAGGCTTCAGACTTGAGCTAGGGGAAATGTGCTTCCCAATGCTAATTTTGCTGAAGTTGATAGATTTGGAGTCTTCCTTCGTGGTTGAAGATTTAGAGCCTACGCGAATTTGGTAGTTGCTCGAGATTCCTTCTTCCTACTGGAACTTTGATTCTCCAGTCGATTAGGAGAATTTGATAGACTACGATCACTTGAACTTGTCGAGTCAAATTTGCCTTCGTACTTCCTACAGTCCTTACTGACGGGTTGACGAAGTGGGGGTTCCGCTACTACGGCCTTTCTTATGGCGTGTTGAGTAGACGGAGCTGCCAGCGATCCGGCCATATTTGGGCGTGTTGGATCCGACCTCTTACACCCACTCAAACCTTAAGCTTCAGGCTGCTGAAAGACTTCAGATTGTTCTGGCTCAATTTGTTAGAATGTGTAGTTGTAAAAAATCTCTTTCTGATCTTTGAAATCTTGGTACGTTGGAGAAGGTGGTGTCTCGATCTTTTGAAGCTCACCTGCATATACTTTGAAAAGAATTTGTTGTATTCTTTAGTATAAGAGAATATTTGCGTTGGTTATTTTAAATATTTATTCGGGGATCTCGGCATGCAGCGCGATGTCGACCCGAATAAATATTTAAAATGCCCCCTGTCTCGCAGGGACATTTCAGAATATAATAATTTTGAGATTTTGTGATTTTAAATATTTATTTGGGGATCTCGGCGCGTAGCACGATGTCGACCCGAATAAATATTTAAAATGCCCCCTGTCTCGCAGGGACATTTCATAATAGAATAATTTTGAGATTTTGTGATTTTAAATATTTATTTGGGGATCTCGGCGCGTAGCACGATGTCGACCCAAATAAATATTTAAAATGCCCCATGTCCTGTAGGGAGATTTTGAAACGCATTCTTGCAACACAAGAGAATTTCAAAATATAAAGTGTATATGTTAATAAACATGTATGACATACACAGTACATTAAACACAACACTTCTTCGAGCAATTTTATGCATGATATTTCTTCAGTTTGAGGGGATATAGTCAAAAAGCGATGGGATTTCTTGGAGGATTCTTCAAGATGTCGACCATCAAGAAAATTATCTGTAGGGGTTTTATTTAGGACCCACTTTTGATTAATTTCTTTAATGATGGATCTCTAGGGATGTACACTAGATGTCACACCATTCTTTGACATATCGTTTTCCTCTAGAGATGTTGGACTCTATATATTTTTTTTCTTCATGTCGGGACCTTTCGGCAGTGGATTCTTGGATATGCATCAAAGTGTCACACCCCGATGCTCACCGTACATATCTTGGATGTTCTTTTGCTCTACCATCAAAGTAGATGGTTGTTTCTCCCTCTAACGGGACCTTTCAGTGACGGATCTTTAGTCCAAGTGTCACGTCCTGATGTTCACCGTATATATCTCAATATTATCATTAATATTTTTTTTTTTTTTTTGCTACTATTATAGCACTTATACGACTAGCCAAAGATGGAAAGAGAAACCATTCCCCAGCGGAGTCGCCAGAAATCTGTGGGCTCCGAAAATTCGGCCCCGGCCTCCGCCCGACTTTTTGCTTTCTGCTCGGGAGGAGTTTTAACGAACTAAGTTCCGGGGTAAATTTTGGAAGGCAGATGAGTATTGTAGATTAGACACTACCCAGAGATTTCGCCCTCATTTTGCGAGGACTTTATGATCTGAGTTCTGGTTTCCTATAGGCGCAAGCCCCTATAGTTAATTACCCCTCCTGACAACGAGAGAGAACTTTCGATTAAGGCTAGTCGTCAATCAGATACGTAGAAATATACGGATCTTGCATATAGTAGCAGCATGTGCATAGGGTATTGGAAAATTGAGGGATTTGATATTTAAAATAGAAATTTTCACCATCTTGCACTTAAAACGGATGGTGGGGGAATGGATGATAGACCCGATCAAGATCCCATGGTTCCGTCATCCCGGGCCATCGTGGTCCCTGGTCTACTTAGTCAGAGGAGGTAGTCGACCCAACCTGACAGAAGGATCTTTGTCGGCAGCCATGGGTTGCTTCGTCCAAGGGTACCTTGTAGACCTGGGGGGAATATTTGCCTAAGGGGACACATTTGAATCCACCTTAGCTAACAGAGGGCTTTATGCCCTATCAATCATATCCTATTGATTCATATCTCAAGGATTTGATGCCATTGGGGAGCATACGGGCTCTGGCCATAACCATAATATAATGGTGCCATTTGGCGGCGACCACCTGGTTCAGAGGGCCCCGAGTCATAACCGTTTATCCTGCAGTGCCATTTGGCGGCGAAACTGCCGGTTAGAAGACTCGTACCACGTCCTTGCTGGCAGGAGATTGTTTGAGAATGGATCCTAGTGATATTCTCGACCAGGCATTAGCTCTTTGCGAGCTGAAGTAAATTTTAACTTGTCCACCTCGGCAAACTGTTGCGGAGGATGGATGGATTTTGCTTTAAGCGATTTGATAGTTGGATTTCAATTTTAAATATTTTTGGAGTTTGAAAGATTTTTGGATTTTGGGATTTTTCAGAAGATTGGATTTTGTAGGGAATTTGGGATTTTGGGAGTTTTAGATTTTGTGGGAGTTTGGGTGGTACTTTGAGATATTTGAAATGGACCCCTCCGGTTGATATTTTCATTCAACACGGCCATCATCGGGGTGACTTTGAGGTCACTTAAAAATATTTGAGGTTTGAGGGCATTTTGAAATATTTGAAATTAACCCCTCCGGTTGAAATCTGCAATCAACGCGGCCATCATCGGGGTGTAGGGTTATTTATATTTTATTGATTGGACCCTGTCGACTCTATCTACTGGTCGATAGAGGATCGGGTTTCGTAGGCTTTGAGCCTTTTGTAAGTGAATTCACTTGATTATGGACCTTGAAGGCCTAATATGAATGTATAAAATAAATATCTCAGTCGATCTCACGACTGCATATTTATTTAATGGTTCGAGCCGTGTCGACTCCTATCTACCTGTATAGGAGGATCGGGCTCGAACTTGAATTCACTTATTAACCCGCGCAGCATCCCTAGACGTCACGTGTGTACCAATAACACGCTCACTGGGGCCCATACAGGTGTTTGGGGGCATTTTATAATTATTTATTGAACCTTGTCTACTCCTATCTGCTTGCATAGGAGGATCGGGTTCAAATCTATTGACCCGCGCAGCATCCCTAGACGTCACGTGTATACCAATGACACGCTCGCCGGGGCCCATGCGGGTTATGATTATATTTTCCCCTTTTAGTGTACCTATGTGTATACAAATTAAAGTGCACACGTGCAGGGGTATTCTTGGAATATTTGCACACGCCTTCTGTCCGCTTGCATGAAAGTTACGGATCCGGTGGCGTGGCGTTGGAGTTTCATTTGGAGATTTGTACGCCTTCTGTCTGCTTGCATGGATGTTGCAGATCCGGTGGCGTAGCGCTGGGATTTCATTTGGGAATTTGTACGCCTTCTGTCTGCTTGCATGGATGTTGCAGATCCGGTGGCATAGCGCTGGGATTTCATTTGGGAATTTGTACGCCTTCTGTCTGCTTGCATGGATGTTGCAGATCCGGTGGCGTAGCGCTGGGATTTCATTTGGGAATTTGTACGCCTTCTGTCTGCTTGCATGGATGTTGCAGATCCGGTGGCGTAGCGCTGGGATTTCATTTGGGAATTTGTACGCCTTCTGTCTGCTTGCATGGATGTTGCAGATCCGGTGGCGTGGCGTTATACGATCTCCACTACTGTTACTCATAGACAGGCAGATGTTCTCATTCATAGATTTGAATTGACTTCAGGATACTGCATTTACTGAAATCTTCCTGCATCTACCCACGTATGACATATGATGCATACATCTGTATTCGTAGGAGACTGGTATGTATTGCAGATCTTTCAACGCTGCTTGTAGGATATCAATGTACTCATTGCATGAACATCCTAGCATTCACTATATGTTGCATTTGTACGTTTGTAGGGGACTTTGTTGTTAGCAGGCAAATTGATATGTTCATTTGTGTGTGATATTTGATTATCAAAGAATCAACGTATGCACTTGATTATTGAATGATTGTTGATTGTAAGGAGGATCTAAAATCCAAGTCCTCTGTGAATGTTCAAATTGGTCCCCTACAATCTTGTTCAAAGTTCTCTTTTTGTTCAAATCCAAGTTCCAATATCAACTTTGAATTCCAAGCTCAATTCAAGTTAATTTTACTCAAATTTGAATCAAGATTTACTTCAAGTTCAAGTCATTTAATTCAATAAAAAACAAATTTTGAATCTTGTCATTTGTTCTTTTGAGTTTAAAGTTGTCCAAAATTTGTCCAAATCAGGTCCAAAAGCAGTCTTATATTCACCCAAAATTTCGGCAGCATTCCGGCATCTCCCCTGTTTAGGGGAAATAACGGAAAACTGGGCCTTTCCCACCACGCTTAAGAAAGCGTGTATGATAGGTGCCCTCTTTCGAGGACACCGCGGCCGTGTAAAGTCTTCAATCCCCCACCACGCTTAAGAAAGCGTGTATGGGTCTTCGACGTACCTGAAAAAGAAAAGCATTTTGTTTCCCCGCAGGTACGGGTACTTAAGATCGTCCCGACCACGCTAAGAAAAGCGTGTATAGGGCCTACCCGCCTCGCCGTAGGTGTCGCACCGGGTTCCCTTCCCACCACGCTTAAGAAAGCGTGTATAGGCGGTTTGCCGGCTCGACACGAACGCCGAGGATAGGATTTTGAGGTGATTACCCGCCTCGTTGTAGGCGCCGCACCGGGGTCCCATCCCACCACGCTTATGAAAGCGTGTATAGGCGGTTTTCCGGTCCGCCGCAGACAACGAAGTAGGCTCTCGAAGTTTTAGGGTTTAGGAGTTATACCTGCGCAGGGTCGGTCGACGGTGCCGGTGAGGATCGAGGCAAGAGGAGCACTCTTGCTTTTCTTTCTTTTTTTCTCTTTTTATTTTTGGAACATTTCTTTTCTTTTCTTTTCTTTTTTTGACTTCTTCTCTTTGGAACCTCATGTATTAGTAAAATTAACGAGATCCTACTAATACAAAAGTTTAAAGGCATCAATCTGATTACAATGCAAATGTAAACAATTTAGCTACACAACAACACTAATATAAACTGCTAAGGAAATCAGCTCAAAATGTTAATATAAACACTAAATAACATAAGCTCAACCAACTATAATATCATGCTAATATGATTAGTTAATAACCTCAACTCGAATCAGCTCCAATAATTAGCAAAAAGGTGTAGGAGCTTACTGCCAAATTATGAAGTTGATTTGAAGTAATAGGAAGATTGTGACTTGGGCTGATTTAGAAGTACATGGATGTAGGATTTAGATGGAGCTAGGATGGAGTAAAGTGGGCCGTTTATGTTCTGAAAGGGTAAAAGTAAAGATGGAGCTAAGATTTAGTATGGTGGACTTTAGGAGAGGGGCTTTGGAGTAGACCTTTGTGGGCTGAATGTGGCCAAGTGGGCTGAAATTTAGAAAATGGACTACTGGGTTTTTAATTATAGCAAGCAGTTTGCTGTATGCATTCTTTCAATTCACTCCAGCAAAAGGAAAAAAGGAAAACAGAACTCCTGACAGAACTTCACGTGGACGGGCTGAGGGGAGGTGCAGATGGAAGATTTGATTCCCTTCTTTATGAGATAAAGACAAATAATCTTTAGCTTTGTCTCAAAGTAGAGGAGAAGGAATAAATTGTGACAGATTTTGTAGCTTCAGGTGGAAGCTCCGACGGCTGCTTCGGTTAGGTTAGAGAGAAAACCTCTCTCTCTCTCTCTCTCTCTCTCTCTCTCTCTTTCTCTCTCTCTCTCTGTGCTTATTGCGACTAGGTAGATAGGAAGGTCGGCTGGAGATGACAAGGCTCTAAGGACCGAGAGCAGCTTGAGGCTATGGGTAGAGGAAGTAGAGACAGGGTTGGAGGTCAGACAAGAGCTGAAGCAAAAGCTTAGTCATATGGGTGGCTTCGGCACAGTAAGATCTGAATGGGGTTATTTGGCGCAGCTTGCAGAAGATGTAGAGGGAGGAAGGGGCGAGGTCGGAGAAGTAGAGGTCTCGGCGGTCGCCTGTAGGTAGAATCGGAACTGGGTAGGGGGCCATGTCTGTGGAAGAGTTCGGCAGAGAAGCTTGTGAATGGGAGGCTGAAGTGGAGGAGGAGTCTTGCGTGGGGTTGAGTAGAGGAGTTCGTGGAATGTGGGAATGAGTCGGAGCCGGTGCGAACGAATGAGAACATCGCTCTCATTTTAAAGACCGTAAGGGTAGCGATCGAGGCAGACCTCGTACGCGAGACGCGACTGCAACGGCGCCGAATCAGCGGGATCCCGGCGGGATTCCAGGATCCAACGGGCAAGAGGTATGTATGCGAGATTACCCTTTTTTTTGTTCTCATTTGGTTATCTGAGTTGAGGTCAACATAGATTTGATTAATTAAATAGATTTGATATCTTTTGTATTAATCAAATAATATTTTATATTAGAAAAGTTATTAGGAGGTTAGTAACGAGGTGGAAAAGAGCTATTTAAAGGGGATGAGGGGGGTAGAGCTAGGGATGCTTTGGATTATTGTTCTCTTGTAGTCTCTTTGGGTTTGGGCTCTAGACTCTTGTCTAGAGATTTGGGAGAGACGATCCTCCTCTCGAATAGAGGATCAATTGTATCTTTGCTTTCCGTTTGCTTCGTTTTATCTCATATAATAAAATCTATTGTTTGAGTTGTTTTCATTATCATATTGTGTTCTTTCTCGCTGTTTTTTACCAATTTAGTATTAGGGTTACTTGCGAACTCAAGTATTTTTGATAGGAATACTTGCGAACTCAAGTATTTCTATCACCTTTTTAGAGATGCAAAGATGCACTTTTTGTTTAGACAATATATTTTATGTGAATTTTCCTTTTGTCTCTAAGCATTGTGTATCTGAAGGACATGGCTTATTTTTTGAAGATCATATTAATCTTCATAATGGCTTTTCCTTGATAATATTTGTGTTGCAGTTGGTTGGTTGTCGAGTCATTCCTTGGGCTAAAGCAAATTTGAATTATACTGCACAAGCGCTAATCATATCAGCAGGTAACATATTTTAATTTGCTTGAATGCTCCAATAATTTCACAAAAGTAATGGTCAGCTGTGATGTGCATTGCCTGATCAGAATTGAATATCTTCATTTTCTTAACACGGGATTGGAGTATTCTATTTTAACTTCATGCAGTTGGGTTTGTAATTAACAAACCCTTTCATTGGTTCTTTAAAAAATTGAATGCTTGTTATCAACTTGTATTTTAATGCCATGACGATGTGCATTTGTTTCTTCATAGGTTCACTTTTTTTTGCTTGTAGTTTCATAAGTGCCTGACATATTTCAGGTTTTTTCCCCATCATAATCAGCTCATATTTCCGCTGATGTAGAATATTTTCCCAAATCAACTGTTTGCATGATGGACAATTTGTGCTTATGTATATATAGCAAGTAGAGTTTAAATGTGAACCTTCCCATGGCCAATATTGTAATCTTTTACCTCTTTTTTGTTGGACTAGTAAAAAGTGAACGTTCCCTTAGAGCATGTGGTGGCTAAATGAGTACAATAACAACAACAACAAGCCTTTATCCCACTATGTGGGGTCAGCTACATGAATTTTTTTTCTCCATTGTGTCTTGTTAAGGGTCAAATTCTCATCTAAATCTAATAAAGAAAGGTCATTTCTAATATTTTTAAACCAAGTCTTAAGTCCTGGATGAGAAAAGTGGATGGTTGCGTTAGGTAGTTGACAACCAGTGTAAAACTTGTCGAATAATCATGACATAAAATCAAATTGAGTACATAAATAAATTTATTGTGAATTTAAAACTTTCGAAATTGATAGCCCTAGGATTCAGAAAAATTAATGCTCATAAAAAAAAAGGTATATATATATATAGAAATTTCACTAAACATCATTAAACATGGAGAAACCCAACCCAAGAGATCAGGAGAAAATAGAGTCCCCAAACTCCCTTCTGTATTTTATTTAGCGGCAGTGATACTTATCAATGAGTTTATTTTAAAGGTTTTGGGTTTGCCAAAAAGTGCTTTTTTCACATGAGGCAGTGAAGTTGATTACTTGATGATGGGCCAACATTTTAGAACAAATATTAAAAAACAATGCGAAAGAACCCATTTTTATTAAAATTTTATTATAGCTTAATAATACAAAGAACGACAGCTAAAACTTTGACATTAGTAATATGTTATTAAATGTGAAATTGTATTCAAATCGTTAAGCAGAGAATAAAAATAGTAACAAGGGGATGTAAGATCAGTTCATATTAAACTATATCTTCTTGTGTCACAATTCAGACCGTTTAATCCGTGCAAGCCGTCTGGCAATATCTTCAGACCTATTTCTTGTAATGATGTCACAAACAACTCAAACCAAAACAAAAGCAACCTGGAGATCAAGCCCTTCATAACCATTTCCAGTGCAATTAACAAGGTTCTAAACATCTATTTTCATAGTTTTTTAACTTTCATAAATGTTGTTAACATCATTTAAGCAAATCATGTTGTATTTATAAAGTAAATTTTATTAGATTAACTAAACTATTCAAAGAGACATTTTCATAGAATTTTACAGAGATAAATAGGAGGGAAGTAATTGTTAAGCATGCAGTCTAATTTCCCTGAATTATCTTGAATAAGTTTGATTTTGATTTTCAAAATTGGTGGCTATTATACCCCGGATCCATTCGTATTTGATTTTCCAGTATAGGTGGTTACCAACTTTAGATTCATTCATATTTGATTTTTTAAGATTGTGGCCACCTCACTCAAGTTCTATTAATGCTAAATCTGTCACACCTACCAGCTCATAATGCAATTATAAAATGAGGAAGGTATCAAGAATTTTATGCATGTCACAAAAAAAAAAAACAATAAGAAGTGAGTAGGAATAGGAAGAGAGAGGAGAGAGGTGTCATACAAAAAATAAAAGAAAAAGATTCTATCAGGTGCTTGTAAGGGGGAAATCTTCTTCTTCAAGAAGAAAGAATTATTGCTATTTCTGGTTCTAGGAAGTGAAGCTTTTGGTCATACCATAGAATAAATTCATTTGGGCTCTTGTAATAGAGATAGGAAGAGAATAACTAGAGGAATAGTAAAATCTAATTTCTTGCATCCAGCCCTTGTTCATAGCTCGTGATTTTATTTTCTCTCAACAAGACAAAGTGGTAGCTTTGTTTGTATCTCCAACTTCGTATGAAGTGTAATTTTCATGTATTAGTTTTAAAGCTCAGTGGAGTATTCAATCCTTAGACAACTGAGCGTGGGCTTACTTAGTCAAATCATGTCAATTTTGGCATTCTCTTTTGTGTTGATTAGTCACAGGCTTACTCCTGGGTTGAGGTGCTCTTACGCAATCATACGCAATACACAAACGCATGATTTTTTTTATCAAACATTATAATAGAACTCTCAAGCTTATGCTTACAACTTCAGCTTATACATCAGTTTGCGGATGATATCTAGTTAAAAAATTTAAGCCATGCTCCCATCTTTTATGAAGGGTTTTCCAAAAATAATCATGAATTTTACATCTCGATCAAAAATATTTCTGTAGATAAGTCATAAATTTAATCACTTCATTAAAGTATACTTTTGCAATTTGAGACAATCCAACAATTTTATGGCATGGTATGAACTATGAAATATGTCATTTTTAAATAAATGATCTACCACTAGAAATTAGAATCATGCTTTATCAGCGTTCATGATAAGCCTAATATCAGTCTAGACTAACATCCTTAGGATTTATATGAAATTGGTAAAAATATATACAACCATATGTTTAATTTCTTGCATTTAGTAGGCTGACTAGTTCTACATTGTGACACAATATGTACTACATCTCTTTTTAGAATTACCTAAAAATATCTATCCTCAAGTTACTGTAGTCTTTATCTGTACCAAAATCTCTCCTCGATGAATGAGGATACAAAAAGAAGTATCCTAAAAAAATAATCACATTTAATCTTGTAATCTTTATTAAGCAAAGAATAGTTTTTATTTAAGTCTTAATAAATCTTACCAAAATCCTTACAAGTGACATACTCCTCTCTTTTATTATTAAAATAAGTCTACTTAACTTGCATGGTATATAGAAGGGAAAAATTTTTGTTCAAAATATCAACAGTTTTATTCTTAGCTCCAACACATTGTTTAAGGACAAAATAATATTTCTGTAAAAACTCAATCCATTTAGCATATTGATGTCCTAATTTAGTTTGAGAACTCATATTTCTAAGCTTAATGTAGAAAAGAAGAAGTGGCAAAGAAAACTTGATTTGTTTGTTCTTTCTATGGGTATTTATACATAAAACTGTTAAGAGAATAAAAGGAAACAATTAATCACTACAGCTCAAAAAGAAAAAATAATCCACATGCTATTGTTCCACCCCTAGCTATTGTACGCCCCTTCATACTAGTTGCTGGATCCAATTGGACTAGGCAATTGATGCTCATGAGAACATTCCAATGCCTACTTTCTTTTCTTGTATGCAAATCTGTGGAGAGATGTTTTCTTGCAAGCAAGGGGTTTGTGCCCTCTCCCTTTCCTTTTCTAGCACTCCCGTCGGCCCCCTCTTGTTCCATCAACTCTTCCCTCCAAATTAGATGGTGTAGATATATCATTCTCAATTTATTTATAATATTTTTAAATGTAGGCTTGCAAAGCCCTTGGGTGGATGGGTCGACAAACTGTTTTTGTCGAAATGTATGAAGCACAAATTAACCCATTTTCTAGCTTTTCTTTTATGAAATATCTATCTACTTCCATATTTTTGATATGATCATGATAGATAGGATTATGAGCAATGCTAGTGACAGGTTCATTATCACAATAGATTTTCATTCCCATATAATTTTTAAATATTTTCAAAATGATTTTAAGTTATAAAAGTTTGTAAATACCTTCAGCAATTACTCTGAATTTAGATTCCCGTTGGATCTTTTAAAAAAAATGTTATTTCTTGCTCCTTCATGCTATAGGATTTCTTCCTATAAGTGTATAATATTATGAAGTGAATCTTTTATCAACTGGTAATCCCATATAGTAAGCATCAGCATAACCTTCAAGTTGTTGGGTATCATCGTTGTTTTAGAGAATCTATTTTTGGAGATTTAATTTAAATTACCTGAGAACTTTACAAGCAACTTGAAAGTGTGATTCTCTTAGTTTTTGAAGAAATTGATTTATGAGAATTACTACAAAAGCAATGTCAAGGTGGGTGCGTGATAGGTTGAGTAGTTTTTCTGCTAACTTTTTATATTGTCTATTTTCTATTTATGTTGCTTTGTCATATATATACAGTCTCTGACCTGGTTTAATTAAACTTTTGCATGGGTAATATCAGTTATTTTTATTTCTCTTGCACTATAGGATTTGATGTTCCCAAATAGTTTATGCATTGAGAATGGAGACAAGCTTGCCTTTTTGAGGAAATTATTCTGTACGGTGACTGGACTGCCCGGAGACGAATCAGGATGCGCCACGTCACCTGGTACACAGAAGAAGAAAAAGTGACGTGGCGCATCCTGATTCGACTCAGGACAGCGTCCGGTGACCGCACTGAATAATTTCTCGCCTTTTTGAGGGATCTTCTTTGTTTCTAGCATAGCCTCAAGGCTTTCCATGGATGTTCCAATATATTTTTTTAATTTGTTTTTTTTTTTTTAGTAGTTGCACTATAGATTGCTTTTGTAAGAAAAATTTTGCAAATTCTCAACATATACTATCACCACGAGTGTAGAAAATGAGCTGAATCTTTCATCTCTCTAGTGAAGTTGTCATGGCATGCATGTTTAGCATATATTCTGAACTGAAACTAAATCTTTCATTGTTCAGCTGCTATTTCTGGTTTCTTCATCACTGCTGATAAAACCATCCTGAAGAATGCGAGGGGAAATACAATTGGCAAGTATGACAAGAGTTCTTGAAGCTGCACCAACTCAAAAATGAAACTATTAGAGCACGAATTTTGGTGTTTAATGGTTTCAGCCCTTGCGAGTTTATTTCCATTTTGTCTTTGTTCTGAATTACTTGTTGAACCAATTTAGAAATAAACTTTCTGCGAATGAAATAGTAGTAGCAGGAAGGCTTTGTAATGTTGGCATTTGACCAATGTTTGAGATGATGAATAAATTTGTTATTAGCTCATATTTAATGTTTATTGAGGGAATGCTTAGTTATCTCAGAAATATAGAGTAATTGAAGCTGCTTGGTTGGATGGAAATCAAATGTATTAAATTTTTATTTGTTTTTGTAAATTTCATATAAACTCCTGACACACACACACTCTTATACATGTACACATGCACCTCTCTTATCTTCATAAATCACAAGTTGATCGATCAGATTAAAGTTGGGATGAATGAGTTTAAGGTTCTGTTTGGGATGGTTTTAGACCATTATTTTTATTTATTTTTTTTAAGAAATTTTTATACTAAGAAGCAGCTTTACAAAGCAATAAGAAAGTTGTCCCAAATGAAACCTAAATTTTTATCTAATCCTAAATTGTGATGAAGGGTGTAGACGAGTAGCCCATAGCCTGCACTTGAGTTCATCTCAATTAATCAAGCTTGAGTTAACCCACAATATTATCAAAGAGAGAAGACATACAAACTTGATGAGATCATTGAAAAAAAACTAGAAATTGGAAGAGAAATAAGAGAGAGAGTGTGTGCTTGGATTTTAAAGCTTTGTTTTGATTATTTTCACATTGGAGTGTAGGATTCTTATTTTTAAAAATATATTATACATGAGTCGCAAGTTGAGTCAAGATAAGCTCCAAGTCTAGCTCTTTGACTCATCGAACTCAGCCTATGAGTCGTACATTGAGTTGAGCTCTAACCAACTCAGCTTCTGGCATGCCTCAACTACACAATTACATCTTTTATTTGGGCCCACACTTGAATTTTATTTAGATGTGCGATATTAATCATCACATGACTTTTTTTAAGAACCGATCAAATGGGGTGCTTTTACCCAAATCCAACTCTGTGGGCTCCGAAAATTCGGCCCCGGCCTCCGCCCGACTTATGTGCTTTCTTTTAGGGGGGAGTTTTAACGGACTAAGTTCCGGGGTAAATTTTGGAAGGCAGATAAGATAGTAGATAAGACACTACCCAGAGATTTCGCCCTCATTTTGTGAGGACTTTATGATCTGAGTTCTGGTTTCCTATAGGCGCAAGCCCCTATAGTTAATTACCCCTCCCGATAACGAGAGAGAACTTTCGATTAAGGCTAGTCGTCGATCAGATACGTATAGATACGTGGATCTGGCATATAGTAGCAGCAATGAATTTAGGGTATTGAAAAATAGATGGAGTTAATATTTAAAAATAGAGAATTTAACCATTTTGCACTTAAAGCGGATGGTGGGGGAATGGATGATAGACCCGATCAAGATCCCATGGTTCCGTCATCCCGGGCCATCGTGGTCCCTGGTCTACTTAATCAGAGGAGGTAGTCGACCCAACCTGACAGAAGGATCCTTGTCGGCAGCCATGGGTTGCTTCGTCCAAGGGTACCTTGTAGACCTGGGGTGAGTGTTTATCTAAGGGGACAAATTTGAATCCACCTTAGCTAACAGAGGGCTTTGTGCCTATCGATCATATCCTATTGATTCATATCTCAAGGATTTGATGTCATTGAGGAGCATACGGGCTCTGACCATGACCATAATATAATGGTGCCATTTGGCGGCAACCACCTGGTTCAGAGGGCCCCGAGTCATAACCGTTTATCCTGTAGTGCCATTTGGCGGCGAAACTGCCGGTTAGAGGACTCGTACCACGTCCTTGCTGGCAGGAGATAGTTTGAGAATGGATCCTAGTGACATTTTCGACTAGGCACTAACTCTATGTGAGCTGAAGTATATTTTGATTTGTCCACCTCGGCAAACTGTTGCGGAGGATGGATGGATTTCATGCTTCGAGTGTTTTGATGATTGGATTTCAAATTTAAATATTTTTTGGGATTTTGATGATTTTTGGATTTTTGTGGGAGTTTGGGTGGCATTTGATAGTGTTTGTGAACCCCTCCGGTTGAGATTAACATTCAACACGGCCATCATCGGGGTGACCTTATGGTCCTTTGAAAATATTTGAATTTTGTGGAAGTTTAAGTGGTACTTTGAGATATTTGGAGTTAACCCCTCCGGTTGAAATCTGCAATCAACGCGGCCATCATCGGGGTGACTTTAGGGTCATTCATATTTATGGATTGAAACTTGTCTACTCTGTCGAGCTGTCGACAGAGGATCGAGTTTCATAGGCTTTGTGCCTCTGTAAGTGAATTTTCTTGGTTGAAGGCCTTGAAGGCCTAATATGAATGTATAAAATAAATATCCCGGTCGACCTCGCGACCGTATATTTATTTAATAGTTCGAGTCGTGTCAACTCCTATCTACCTGAATAGAAGGATCGGGCTCGAACTTGAATTCACTTATCGACCCGCGCAGCATCCCTAGACGTCACGTGTGTACCAATAACACGCTCGCCGGGGCCCATGCGGGTATTTAGGGGCATTTTATAAATATTTATTGAACCTTGTCAACTCCTATTTACTTGCTTTAGGAGGATCGGGTTCAAATCTATTGACCCGCGCAGCATCCCTAGACGTCACGTGTGTACCAATAACACGCTCGTCGGGGCCCATGCGGGTTATGATTATATTTTCCCCTTTTAGTGTACCTATGTGTATACAAATTAAAGTGCACACGTGCAGGGGTATTCTTGGAATATTTATACACGCCTTCTGTCCGCTTGCATGAAAGTTGCGGATCCGGTGGCGTGGTGCAGCAGCTCGTGAACTGAGTTGTTTGCTGCTTTGTACAGGCAGACTGTCGTGCACTACTTGTTGCTCTCTGCATTTGGATTGTTGTGCACCAACGAATCTCCTACTTTTTGTTGGTAGATATTTGCATTCATTGCAAGTCTTTATACATTTCACTATGGTTCTGATCCCTACAATACATCCACCGTTGTTGCGGGTAGATGTATTCACTCACGGGCTGAAATTGACTACAGGATACTGCATTTACTGAAGTCATTTTGTATCTACCCACAGATGACATGCGGTGCGTACATCTGTATTTGTAGGGAACTTGTATGTATTGCAGATCTTTTTCATGTGCCCGCAGACAACATGTTGAATGTAGAATGGGCCTCCTTCAATGCTAGGATGGTTCGTAGATATTTGAATATGTTGTAATCTTATGTCCTTGCTTGCGGAGAACATATGTACTTGTGTCCACATAGGATTTACTGCACTTACTACCTATCCACTGTTATTATCCACGAGTAATTTTATTGGTCGTCGTAGCTCACAGAGAATTGTTATGTTTGCCTACAAGTGAACCGGCCTCGACTGTAGTGATATTGCAACCTCAACTGCATACTACTTGAGCACATATATCTTCCATTGGATGGTTGTTAGCTGTAGAGATGCCACGGTATCCTTGCTAAAATAGTTCATAAGTACTCTGCATGCGGGAGAGATTTCTTACATTCACTCGTAGGGGCTCGCATCTGTCATCTATCTTTCCCAACATCACATTCATGCAATTATTGCATGCTAATCACCATAGCTTACCGAGATTTGGTATATTTGCTTGTGCCTCTTTCAATTCTTCTAGCAATTACTGTCTATATCTTCAAGACACTACAAGCTTCTATCAAATTCATTATTATCGACGGGTATCTATATTTGCTGCAGATTGTTTGTATTTACTTGTAGACAGTATGTTGTGTGCATGATGAACTTTTGTAGTGGCTCGTAGGAGGGTACACACGAAGGAATCATCATAACCATTACATGTCGACCCTCATTATTTTCTGCTTGCAAGATTCGATATGCTTGATTGCATGCTAACGTTGATCCTTTACATTCATAAATTGACCGGCAGGGGGAAGCACTGGCATTCATTTCATGTTCTTCATATTCTCCTCATGAATATACTATCCATGGTCAAAGTGACTTATATACCCTTATGTTATATGCTCATTTGCTAACATTAGCTCATAAGCATGTATTTAGCAATTTATCATGAGTCTTTTGATTACTCATTAATCTTATGCATATCATTGTATATTCCACTTGGTCTTTGCTTTCAAATGTGATACATCTTTAGTAATTTTGCTATTGCTTGTAGACAAATTATAGTTGCAAACTCTTTGATTTTGAAGGATGGCTTGTAGTATGTATGGTGAACTTGATATCATTTGCTGATTGGAATTTGCACTTTAATTGACGTGATCACTTCTCAGCATTCTATTAGAAATCTTGTATTGTTAATTACAAGCATATCATTGCATTCTTCCTTTGATCCTTGCTTGCATGGTTAATCTGTCATCTTGCCCAATTACGAGTTTCATTTCAAGCATTGAATGTTGCTGACTCAATGTTCGAGTTTTGCTTCAACATATTGTTCTTTGCATGTAATAAATTCCATGCTATTCAACTCATAAGCAAGTTTGAAATAGATTCAATCTTGAGTTCAAGTTCTGGGCCGAGTTTGAGCAGAAGTTCATGTCAAATTCGATTCATATTCAAATTCTTTCTTGAGCTCAAATTTTTGTTGAGTGTTTGATGTCAAGTCCACACCCTTTGTAATTTGCTCAAATCTGGGTCCAATTTGAGTTCATGTCAAACTCCTTGTACTTAGTTCATTTGAGTCCTTTATTGTTTATTTTGAGCTCAAGTCTTTTGTTATCTTTCATTCAAATCAAGCTCCAAGTCATTTGAATTCAAGGAATGGTTCCCTGCTGTCCATGCTCAAGTCCTTACTTGAGTTCAAGTGTTCAAATCATGAACAAGTTCAGTTCAAGTTCTATGTCCCTTGCCGTCCAAGAGTTTTCAAGTTTGGCTCCTTGTTGTCCATTGTTACTTGTTTGAATTCAAGTTTAAGTCCATTAGGGTTCATTTTTAATTCGCCATTGGTTCAAATTTGAGTCAATGTCCTCTTCTTATTTTGAGTTCAATCAAGTCTAGGTACGGTCTCAAGTTTCACCCGAAATTTCGGCAGCCTCCCGGCGTCTCCCCCGTTTAAGGGAAACTACGAGAAAACTGGGCCTTTCCCACCACGCTAAGAAAAGCGTGTATGGTAGGTGCCCTCTTTCGAGGACACCGCGGCCGTGTAAAATCTTCAATCCCCCACCACGCTACGAAAAGCGTGTATGGGTCTTCGGCAGTACCTGTTTAAAAAAACGCAGTTATTTCCCCGCGAGCGGGTACTTATGAATATCCCCTTCTCGCCATAGGCGCCGCACCGGGTCCCCTTCCCACCACGCTACGAAAAGCGTGTATAGGCGGTTTGCCGGTGCGCCGTGAATGCCGAAAAAGAGATTTTAGGTGATCACCCACTTCGTCGTAGGCGCCGTACCGGGTTCCCTCCCACCACGCTAAGAAAAGCGTGTATATGTGGTCGTTTTGTCGCGCTGCGAGCCTCGAGGCGGGCCCTCGGAGTTTTAGGGTTGGAGGGTTATACCTGACGACCGGCGAGGTAGTGGTGTTGGCTCGTGGATCGAGGCAAGAGAGAAGATGCACTTCTCTCTTTCTTTTCTTCTTTTTGTTTTATTGTTTTAATTATAACTAATTTTAATTAATAATAATTAGTTATGATTAATAATAATTAATTATTTATTAAAATACTAATTATAATTAATTATATTTAATTATAATTAATTTATGATTAATTAATAATTAATTATAATTAAAAATAAGTAATCATAATTAAATTTAATTAATTATGATTAATTCCTTTTTAATTAATAATTAATTATAATTAAAAATAAATGAATCGTAATTAAATTTAATTAATTATAATTAATTTAAAATAATAATAATTAATTAAAATTAAAAAAAACTAATTATAATTAAACTCAATTAATTAAAATTAATTCAAACATGTTAAAAAAACAACAGGATTTACACAGGATTTGAGTCGGATTTAATCGGATTTGAGCAGGATTTAGGGCACTATTAAATCTCATTGTGAAATAAATCCTCTGCTTCCCTTCTTTTGCTCGGTTTTTCTACTGGGTTTGGCCGAAGAAGCTCGTATAAGGGAGAAAGTTACCTTCACAGTAAGCTCCAGTCGTTGCTTCCAACCAAAATGCCGTGAGGTCCGATCCAGCGGGAGAAGGAACGTCGTCTGGGAAGGAGTAGGCGTCGGCAGGGAAGGTTGATGCAAGGTGGGGAGCTCTCTCTCTCTCTCTCTCTCTCTCTCTCTCTCTCTCTCTCTCTCTCTCTCTTGACCTACGGCTGGATGAAGAAGAGGATGGAGTCGGCGGGAGGTTGTGAGGAAGAGGCGGGAGCTGGTTCGGGTAGATAGCGGCGCTGAGAGGGAGTTCGATTGTGGGTTGAGTAGGTTAGGAGCGGCTCGGAACTTGGCCAGGCGTCGGGATGGGTGCGAATGGCAGAGGGGTGGCTTGCTGGTGTTTGGCTACAGGAAAGGAGATGGAGCTACTTGCGATTTTGAGTGGAGGTCTTGCGAAGGGTTTCAGTGGAGAGAAGAATCGTGTGTAAGCGTAGAAGAATATTGCGAGAGGAGAAGAAGGGGTTCGGAGCTTTGCGGGTTGGAGAAGGGCGTGGAAGAATGAATGAGAGCCTGAGCCTCTCCTGTTCGGTATTTAACGACGTGAAGGCAGAGCGGGGGTCGAGGCGAGCGCGAGCTTCGTACACGAGATGCGACTGCGACGGCGCCGAATCAGCGGGATCTCGGCGGGATTCCTGGATCCAAAGGAATACGAGGTATGCATTCAGTGATTTTTTGTTTCCTTTGGGTATGATCCGTAGGTCAACAAATACCCCCCAACAAATGTGGTATGCGCCTAGAGCGAATCACGTTTGTTGTATGTTGATTGACCCTATGGATCTCTAGATATTTGCTCCATATGTCACATAAAGGTCTTCATTTAGTGGATCTTCAAAGATTTGCTTGGATGTCACACTAAGATTATCATTCTGTAGCCATCCAAGAGTCTATCTCTGTGTCTTTATAGATCTTTAGATGCACTTGTAATCTTTAGTGGGATTGACATGTTGACTTTAGTTAGGTAGAGATCCAAAGGATACTGATAGAGTACTTTATACCCAGATCCCTAGAGTGTTCGTTCGTAGATTGATGATAGTATATAGTAATGCCACTTTCTGTTCTCCTTTTGACACTACTGCTTTCTTAGTTTTCAGTTCTGATTTTATAACTGTACTGACAATTCTTTGTTTCTTGTGCAGGTCACTACAGAGATAGGATCCAGTCAGTCAGCTACCACTGGAGATTTGGTTCTGGTACGTGTTTAGTTCGTTTGTTCTGTTTCTTTTCTTTCTTTGGCTGCTTACTGACCCTTGTTGCCTTGTGTAGGTTCCAGGATGAGCGAGACACTAGTTCGTGAGCTACTACGGGAGACCTTGGTTTTAGGTACACTTTTTTTTTTAGTAGCTTTTTCATATACTTGCATAGTCTCTTATTTCTGCTGATATCTCTGTTGCTTCGTGCAGGTTCCAGAAGTGCAGAGTGCCTGGCCGTTGGAAGAAGCAGAGCAAAGCTGTTGACTTCCTCTTCAGGCATAGTTTAGGAGACAAATTTGTAGTCCTCTGCGAAGGACATTGTACTTTTCTCCTCTTCTTTTTTTTTGTTGATGTAAACTTGTAAAAGAGAACTGAAAATTTGTATATGGATTCTGAATTAATAAAATGAAGCATTTTTTTGTGAATTCTACTGTTGACGAGCTCTCTTTTTACTGCTCCTGTGATTTCTATGATTGTACTCCATGTTGTAGATGATTTTAAATATTTATTTGGGGAACTCGGCATGCAGCACGATTTCGACCCAAATAAATATTTAAAATGCCCCCAGTCTCTAGGGACATTTGTAGATGTCATTCGGGATACCTCTTTCTTGTAGCTTTAGTTTCCCTGGGATTTTGGTTCCTTCTGTCCTGTGCTTTGTGCTGCAGATATTGACGGAGAATTACCTGATTTTATCTTTACTGACTTGTCAGGAGATTTGTACCTTCTGCCCTATGCTTCTTGCTTTGGCGGGCTTGATGAAGGAGTAGATGCCGATGACCTAGACGTATTAGGTCGTTTTAGGTCAGTGGCGAGAAGTCATCGGTCCAGTGCTTTGTGCATAGCGGACTTGTTGATGACGGAATCCTCTTAGTTCAGCTTTAAGCTTTTCATGAACTTTGGGATAATTTTCTTCGGTCCTTTGCTTTGTGCTTTGGTGGACTTGTTTGAAGAAAAAAAATTCCTTCGCTCCTAGCTTTGATGCTTTACGGATTTGCTAAAGGATTTGCAGGTTTTGGATTCAGTTGATAGTACCAATAATGAGTAGTATCTTGATCCTTAACCACTTGAGAAGACTTTAGTCCAAATCACTTGAGTTCATCAGATTGGGCGAGCTGGGATTTGGCAGCTCTTCGTCCTCTGGTTGCTGAGATGGGGGTTCCTCTACTACGGCCTTTCTTATGGCTCGTTGAGTAGATGGAGCTGCCAGCGATCCGGCCATATTTGGGCTTGTTGGATCCGACCTCTTACACCCATTCAGGCTTCAGACTTGAGCTAGGGGAAATGTGCTTCCTAATGCTGATTTTGCTGAAGTTGATAGATTTGGAGTCTTCCTTCGTGGTTGAAGATTTAGAGCCTACGTGAATTTGGTAGTTGCTCGAGATTCCTTCTTCCTACTGGAACTTTGATTCTCCGGTCGATTAGGAGAATTTGATAGACTACGATCACTTGAACTTGTCGAGTCAAATTTGCCTTCGTACTTCCTACAGTCCCTACTGACGGGTTGACGAAGTGGGGGTTCCGCTACTACGGCCTTTCTTATGGTGTGTTGAGTAGACGGAGCTGCCAGCGATCCGACCATATTTGGGCGTGTTGGATCCGACCTTTTACACCCACTCGAACCTTAAGCTTCAGGCTGCTGAAAGACTTCAGGTTGTTCCGGCTCGATTTGTTGAAATGTGAAGTCACAAAAGTCTCTTTCTGACCTTTGAAATCTTGATTTGTTTGAGAAAGTGATGTCTCGGTCTTTTGAAAGATCACCTGCATATACTTTGAAAAGAATTTGTTGTATTCTTCAGTATGAAAGAATATTTGTGTTGGTTATTTTAAATATTTATTCGGGGATCTCGGCATGCAGCGCGATGTCGACTCGAATAAATATTTAAAATGCCCCCTGTCTCGCAGGGACATTTCATAATGGAGTAAACTTAAAATTTTGTGGTTTTTAAATATTTATTTGGGGATCTCGGCATGCGGCGCGATGTCGACCCAAATAAATATTTAAAATGCCCCCTGTCCTGCAGGGAGATTTTGAAATGCATTCTTGCAACACAAGAGAATTTCAAAATGTAAAAATGTAAAGTGTATATAGATACGCATGAAATACACAGTACATCAAGCATGATATTTCTTCGGGCAATCTTATGCATTGTACTTCTTCAGGTGTCGACCGTTGATCGGCGGCATTGGCCTCTGACCGTGCAAATCGATAAGCTGGTAGGCTCCTCCTTGATACACCTTCTCGATAACAAAGGGACCCTCCCAATTGGATACGAATTTACCACCAATCTTTCGGTGAGGGATGATTGGCCTTCTCAGCACCAGGACCAATTCCCCTTCTTGAAAGGACCGAGGGCGCACCATCCGATCAAATGACTTTGTCATTCTTCCTCGGTAAATTTCTAGGTTTTGCTGGGCTTGCGATCTAACTTCGTCGAGTGCATCGAGCTCCTCCATTCTTAGGCGAGCATTCTACTCTTGAGTAAGCTCGTTCTGGATAGCGACCCGAAGAGACGGTAGTTCAACTTCTAGTGGTAAGACGGCTTCAGCCCCGAACACTAGTGAGTAGGGAGTAGCTTTGGTCAGTGTTTTGTAGGTCGTACGATACGCCCACAACGCCTCTGCCATCTTCGTATGCCATTCTCTTTTGTTCTTAGTGAGGATCTTCTTCAACAATTTTACTAGCGTCTTGTTGAAGGCCTCAGCCAAACCATTGGCTCTTGGGTTGTATATAGACGAGTACCGCCAGTCAATCTTGTGACGATCTACAAACTTGTAGATTTTCGTGCTTTTGAATGCTGTGCCATTGTCTGAGATCACGCGGCGTGGTACACCGAATCTGTAGACGACGTTGTGGGTAAAGAAGTTGATCACGTGCTCGGACGTGACTTCCCTGAATGGAGCTGCTTCTGCCCATTTAGAAAAATAGTCTGTTGCTGCCAGAATAAAGCGGTGCCCTGCCGATGACGGCGGATCTATTGGCCCAATTATGTCAGTGCCCCAACATTCAAATGGCTAGGATGCGATTGTTGGGTGCAATGGATTTGGTGGTTGATGAATAACATCACCATGAATCTGACATTCGTGGCACTTCTTAGCGTGGTTGATACAATCTCTCACCATCGTAGGCCAGTAATAACCCATTCTTTTAATTTTAGCGGCCATCTTGGGACCTGACTGGTGTGCTCCACAGAGTCCTTCGTGAACTTCTGTCATCACTTTATCAGCTTCCTTAGTCCCTAGGCACCTTAGCCACATTTGATCAAAAGCCCGCCGATATAGCGTATTATTGACAAACGCGTATCGCAATGCTCTTTTTCTAATTTGTGCAGCCAGAGATTTATCTGTTGGAAGTTTGCTTTCTTTGAAGTAGTCGACGAATGATTGCCTCCAATCGTCTTCGACTTCAACATCTAGGCAATCTAACCACGACTCTGAGAATCTACTAGTTCTTCGTCTTTTTACTGCTGGACGTTCCCCTGGTTGATTTTTAACAGTGATTTGTTGGGGAGGTTGAGGATCAACCGGGGCTGCGTCCTGTTGGCTTGAACATGGTATTCCCTCTGCCTGCGGGAATTGTAGGGTTGCTGGCTCTAAGACTCGGCGGTTTTCAACCGCAATGAATATAAGTGGCCTCTTATCCTCATTTGCAAGCTCCTTGGCCAGTTTAGCTAGACAATCTGCTTTTGCATTCTGTCCTCGAGGAACCTGAGTCATCCTGACATTCGGTATTTGTTTTAGAAGCTCAAGAGCTCGTCGGTGATAGTGGGCCAATTCAAGCTTGCAAATCTTGTAAATGCCCAGGACTTGATTTATCACAAGTTGAGAATCACCAAAAATTTGAAGATCTGTGATTTGGATATCAATTGCAATCTCCAGTCCTGCTATTAGAGCTTCGTATTCGGCTTCATTATTGGTCCGAGGTTCAGTTAGACTGAACGAGAATCTCATTATGCCTCCCTCGGGTTCTATAAAGACTAGACCGATGCCAGCTTGGGCCTTTGCAAGATTTGGAGGTTTGGGAGACTTGATAGACGATGCCCCATCAAAGTACATCTCCCAAAATGGTAGCTTTTCTTCTTCATCAACCTGCATGATTTGTTCATCTGGCAAATCATCATTCAACGGCGACTCTGCAGGAATTGGATGTGCGGCGAGAAAATCTACCAAAGCTTGTCCCTTTACTGCCTTTTGTGGCATATACACTATATCAAATTGCAGTAATAGCACTGCCCACCTTGCCAAACGACCTGTCAACGCTGGTCTTGTCATCAAGAACTTCAGTGGATCGATCCTTGATATCAAGGTGATTTTATGAGATAACATGTAGTGGCGAAGTTTCTGGACTGCGAAGATCAACGCCAGACAATGTTTCTCAATTGGAGAATATCGTACTTCTGCTCTGATTAATCTCCGACTGATATAGTAGAGTGCATTTTCTTTTCCTTCCTCATTGTGTTGGGCCAATAATGCTCCAAGGGACTCTTCTAGTGCTGCCGTGTACAGTATAAGAGGCTTCCCCGGAATTGGCGCTGTGAGAATGGGCGGATTTAACAAGTATCTCTTGATGCTGTCAAACGCTTCCTGGCATTCTACATCCCATTTGAAGCGAACCTCCTTCTTCATTAGTTTGGAAAATGGTTGGCACCTACCCGACAGATTCGATATGAATCGTCGAATGAAAGCCAGTTGCCCTTGCAAGGAGCGGAGTTGACGGAGACTTATTGGCGATGGCATTTCTATAATCGCCTTGATTTTATTGGGATCAACTTCTATGCCTCGGTGACGAACGACATACCCGAGAAATTTGCCCGAGGAGACCCCGAAAGCACATTTGAGAGGATTCATCTTCAAGTCAAATTTTCTGATTCTTTCAAATACGATCCTCAGGTCGTTTAAATGATCTTTTCGGTCCATGCTCTTAACGACCAGGTCATCTACATAGCATTCGACCTTCTGATGTATTAATTCATCAAAAATATGGGTCATCGCCCGTTGGTAGGTGGCACCAGCGTTCTTCAAGCCGAAGGGCATGACCGTGTAGCAGAAAATGCCGATGGGCGTTCTAAATGACGTATGCCTTTCATCCTCAGGAGCCATCTTGATCTGGTTGTATCCTGACGATCCATCCATAAATGAGAACATGTCATAGTTTGACGTGTTGTCTACCAGGAGTTCGGATACAGGAAGCGGAAAGTCATCTTTTGGACACGCCTTGTTAAGGTCCCGAAAGTCGATACAGATGTGTATCTGACCATTCTTCTTTTTCACGGGGACAATATTGGCAATCCAGTCGGCGTATTTCTCTTCACGGATGAAGCCTGCTTCTATGAGCTTCTTCGTTTCAGCAATTACCTGTTCTTCAATCTCCAATCTCATTCTTCTCGGAGCTTGTTTGACTGGTGTCACATCTGGTTTGATTGCCAACCTGTGAACTGCTACGTCAGGGGATAAGCCGGGCATCTCAGCATATGTCTAGGCAAAGCAATCCCTGAATTCACAGAGGAGTTCTTTTATCTCTTCCACTTGATCTTCTGGCAGAAGGGAACAAATGAATGTTGGGCGAGGGTCATCCTCGGTTCCCAAGTTGACTTCTTTTAGCTCGTCCATAGTGGCTGCCTGTCCACCATCTTCAAGCTCTTCTGGTGCAGGCTTGGCCTCTAGAGGCTGATCATCGTAATCATCAACTTCATAGACCTCTTCATCAGACTCGTCATTGGGTTCAACTTCCCTGCAAGTGATGGCTCGGCAAGTCTCCTTCCGGATGCATTTTCGCCTGACGAATCCAATACCTTTATATGCATTCATCTCCTTCCGCCGCATTGGACGCGGATTCCTTCCATACCAGAGACTTAAACACATACGAAGTTGTCGTTTGGGGGTGGGAACATTGATCCACTTTCGCAACATTCTTTGAATACCTTTGGTATTAAACCTAGGTAGCCTCGTAGGTAGTAATTCTTCAGAATCGATGAAGACATGGTCCCAATCACGATTCACTTCTTCATCATTTCCTACGGAGTAGAATATATTCCCTGACTCGATCCCCTTTCTGATTAGAGGCAGATAAAGGGTTACAAGTTCTTCAACTTTATGCACATCTCGTTGAATTATTTCTTTGAAATACTGTAGGGGAACGCGAGTGACTACAAGCACGCTGTCTGAGATTGACAGGCTATCTATTCTTCTAGAGACTACATCTTGTACAGTGTTCATATATATAGAATCATAGTCATAATCATCATTTGAATATGCGACCTCCCTACTCCATTCGTCCATCGAATGGCATACCTTCTGAGATTTTGTAGACGTGGCATCCTCTTCATCTGTGTCACTCCCAAGGTGAGGTACACGTTTCCTTTCTTTAGAAGTGGAAGTTTCTTTGGGAAGAGTTGGCGACGCCTTCTTTCTCCCCACCTGCTTCCTCTCACCTTTCTGTTCAGGTTGCTTTGCACTCTTTGGGTTAGATGCTTGAGCCTTTAGAGAGCTTGATAACTTTTGCTTCTTTGGCATGAAGTACTGCGCATCTTCATAGACTGTTGCTTCATGGACTGTAAAGGGTTGGATATCACCAGAAATTTTGAATTCTTCTCCATCCCTGAGATACTTCATGCACTGATGTAATGTTGACGGGACAACGCCATATTCATGCAACCAGGGGCGACCCAGGAGCGCCTTGAATGAAGTATCCGCATCAATCACATGGAACTTGGCTTCTGTGTGAAATTCTCCAAACACAAGAGGTAGCATAAACGATCCAAGGGTTTTCTGCCCTTTTTCGTTAAAACCATGTACCATAAGCTTATCTGGCCCGAGGTGTTCCACGTTGAGACACAACGACCTTAGTGCTTTTAAGCTCATAAGGTTGATGGAGGACCCAGGGTCAATCAGAATTCGACTGATTACCAAATCATCACTCTCTGCAGTAACATACAGAGGTCGGTTGTGGTCTGCAGTCCCGAGCATCATGTCGTCCTCGGTGAAAGTGATGAACGGCTCGTTACGAGCTTGTAGGACCTCAGTCAGGTTACGTTCAGCAAAATACGCCTCGTATCTTTCAGGGTCTTTGAGAGCCTGAATCAAAGTCTCCCGAAGATCCTTAGACATTACCAGAGCGTCGTATATGCTGAGCTGGGCAGGGATCTTCCTCAGATGGGACAAGATATTATAATCTATTCCCCTGACTGGAGTATGTTTCTTCTTGGGATCCTCGGAGATAATGTCTTCGTTGACGACTATCTCTTTTCCCTTATCTTTGTTGGAGATCTGCTTCTTTGGCGGAGGTGACAGTATCTTGCTACTTCTCAACTGCACTTGAGCGATCTCTTCTGGCTCAGACTCATTCAATGGAATTTCTTCTTCAGAGTCAGCCATTATTGTGTCTAGAGATTCATTCATTGATCCAGAGTCACGTCCCAGATTTACATGTCCTATCTACGACGCTATATCAGGATCTGATTCATCTGTCTTTGGAAAGTACAGATCCTCCTCTGAGCTGTAGTCCATTGACGATGTTGCCAGACAGGTTTCAACGATTATCTCTCTGACATATTTTTCTTTTGTCGGAGTTATTGGCGTTGCTGAAATGACTCGACAAACTTCTGTGGGAAGAGGATCCTCATCAGCTTCCTCTGCTTCGTCAATCTTGAGCTCTGGCATAAAGTCAACAAGCTTAATAGGACGCCTCGCGGTCTGGTAGTATTCATCCAGACTATCTATAACCCTTTGGGTTGCTGTTTTCTTCTCTTTAAGCTTCTTCACTTTGGTCTTCCTCTTGGACTTTGCCTTCCCAAGTTTTGAAGGACCGGCTTGATTGGGAAACTGTTTAGAAGCAGATGCCTGTGCCACAGGTAATGCCTTCAGATTTAACACTGGCTCCGTAGGAGATTTCTATTTTACACCCGGAACTCCTTCGAGTTGTTTCAGCAGTTTCACAGTTTTCTTAGAGACCGCAGTCTCCCACTGTTCTTCATGAGCTGGCTTCTTTTTATTTTTTCTTTCTTCAACCAGGGGTACGGAGGAAGTTGTAACTACCCGAATTGATTCTTTTCTGGGATGAGTCAGCACATTGTCGGATAATGTGAGCTCTCCCCTTCGATATTTTCTTTCAAGCCAATCCTTGAAGACATAGCAATCTTCGATTGGGTGACTCATCACTCGATGATACGGACAGTAGTTTGGATCGCCACTATGTTTTGACTCCTCGGGTCTCTTGCACTCTGGCAGTTCTAAACCCGCTTTCAAAGCCTGTCGAAACAGCTTGGTAATGCTCTCCCTTTTAAATGAATATTCTTTATTCATTTTATCTTTGAGGAAGGGGAACGTTCGATCACCAGTTCCCGTTGCTTGTCTCGGGCATTCTCCACCGCCCTGATAAGTCCGTGGTCTATCATTGCCCCCGAGTATCAGCTTCGACTGGGGGTTAGGGTTGTAGACTTGTTTAGGCTTTTCTTGATATTGCATCGGCTGCTTGCCTTTGTCTACATTGTACGCCACATGCTTCTCCTTATCAGCTCTGGAGAAAAATATGGAGTCAGCTTCACCTCTTCTAGCACCTGAGGCTTTAGTTTTCTTAGGCTTATCGGAATAATTCTCTGATTTTGACAAGTTCAATTTCTCGAACTTGGCCACTCTATCCAGTAGATCCTGAAATATGGTAATTGTAGCCATGCACAGGAATGGTTGCATCTTGTCATCAATGTTTCCCATTAACAACTGTACGGCATGCTCTTCTTCTAGCTGCTGCTCACATTTCATGCTCAAGTTACGCCAGCGAGTGATATATTTGGTCACTGATTCTTCCTTCTTTCTCTTATTCAGAGCAAGGTCAGCGATAGTTATTTTCTCAGTCGCACTGGCGAACCTCTTCACGAACATATTTTCTAATTCTGCAAAAGTCTTTACAGAGTCGTTTGGTAGTTCAGCGTACCATTCAAAAGCAGCTGCCGTCAAACTGCTAACGAATTGTCGGAAGAGTAGAGCCTCATTTCCTCCAGTGTTCCCGCAAGTGGCTTTGAATTGTGCTAGGTACTGTCTAGGATTTTTATTTCCATCAAAAGCATTGAATTTTGGCACAGAATATCCCTTCGGGTATGGCACCTGATCGTACTCTGCTGGGTACGGGCGACCTTTTCCTACCAATTTTTCTGCCTGATCAAAAGCTATAATAGCCTTGATCTTCTCTGTAATGATCCCTTCAAGCTGCGCCGCAGTCACAGGCTCGGAGGTGCTCGCAATATTCTGCGGAGTGGGTTGGCGAGTGATGTTATTAACTTCATTACCACCTTCAGGAGTCCTACGTACTCCTGATACTTGCGGCGCTTGAAAGTTTGGAGGATCAGGGGGAGGATTGGGCATAGAACCAACTGTAGCATTCCTCTGCATCATCTGCATCATCATTGTCATTTGAGTCATCATCTCCGTCATCTTTTCATTCAACTGAGAGATTTCTCTATCTTTGGCTCTCATTTGCCGCCTCATCTGTCGTCGCATATCAGTGAGTGTGATGTTTTCGGGATTAGGGGGATTTTCTTCTACTTTCTCCACTTCCTCTCCTTGAGAATGACCACCTCCGCCAGTGGTGGACCCAGCTTCATGGCGGCACCGATATACTTGTCTAGGCGGCGGTTGCCAGCGGTCATCATCATCTTCACCTTCATCGTAGTAGGCTTCATCATCGACGTTGATATGCCTCACCATGTAGACCACTTCCATGTCTAAGGTGTTGTTTACATCTTCTAAGTTTTCTTCAATGTATTCTTCCAGATTTTCTTCTAGATTTTCTTCCAGATTTTCTTCCATGTATTCTTCAATATTTTCTTCTCCCATATCTTCTTCTTCTTCTTCTTCTAGTACTCGGATCTCCGAGCAACGGCGCCACTGGATCTCCGGTTCTTGGTTAGGCAGGAAGATCTCTTCGACCCGTGGGCTACGGTCGAAGTTAGATTCATTATTGGGAGGGGTCATAGAACGACGGGATCCCCTGGAAGACTCTCCAAGGTGTCTACCGTCAGAATTGGCATCATCATGGGTCTTCTTTTGGACCCATTTTTGATATTGTTTACTAGCGGGGGCGGATCTCCGGGAAGCTGTACCGGATGTCACGCCCAAGTCAGTTCTTTTTCTTCTATTGTCTTCTTCTCTGCAAGGCTTTGGCCTCCAGATTTCCTTTCCTTTCCGCCGGGACCTTTCGGCGACGGATCCCTGAACTCGAGGTTCAGGTGTCACGCCCCGATATTCACCGTGCGGGACTTGTTTTCTTCTTCTTTCGGCTATCAAATCATAAGACAACCTTTCCCTCGGAGGGGTCCTTCTGGTCTCAATAAACAATGGCCTTTGGAACTTCTTTTTCTTCAGACCCTTTTCCTTTACAGTCTTTAGCACCCTGTACACCCGAGCTGACAGGGTTTCAGGTTCTTTCCTCTTTTGAGGAGATGAGACTTCAGGCCGTTTATCCCAAAAAGACTTCTTCAGCTCTCCAGTTGAGCTGTTTCTCTTTACCCACCTCAGGTCAGTAAACTTGTTCCGGGTAGGAACGTTGGATATATGCTCTAGAGCAGGCAGATTCGAGGGATGCACAGGCACTAATAGCTGCTGAGCTCGGAGTTCAGCATTCATCTTCCTTCTCTGCCTCCTGGTCAGTTTTCCTCCAGATGAGGAAGCCTCAGAAGTGTTCTTCACGGGTGCAGGTAACCCAGTTGGAAGATGTGTGGTGTTCGTCGTCACCACGAAGATCCTTCCTCCGGCTACAACCCTTTTGGTGGTCGGGATTTCTGGCTGCGACAGTCGTTCAAACACAGAGATCCTTCCACGAGGATTTTCAGCAGCAGCAAGTCGTCGTGCCGGCAGGTGCACACGACGAGTGATAGTTCCAGCAGAGTGTGGCCTCCTAGCAGGCCCTTCAGTATTTCTGCCATTCGTAGGACTGGCGGTGGCCCTTTCAACAACAGCAGGGAAGTCGATGCTACCAAATTGGATGGTAGCTCCAGCATTCCCTGTCTCAATGATAGCGTTCGCCAGTTGGATCCTGGCTCCTTGTCCCAGCTGGACAATCATTGGTGTGTTCTGTAGATCCATCTGCATAAATGAAAGGTAAGGGTTAGTGATCAAAATTTGATACATTACCCCACACTTTCAAAAATGCAGAGACTTGCACAGAATAGAAAATAAAAATAGATAACATTAGCGAGCAAATTCAAATAATATAAATTTAAAATACTGCTAAATACATTATCTTGAAAAATTTGTTTTAACGACCATTTTGAAAAATTCAGAATTTAAATTCTTTAAACGATCATTTTAGAAAATTCAAAATTTTGAATCTGGGATGATTTGACTGCTACGATAGTACTGAGATGACTAGCCAAAGATGGAAAGAGAAACCAATCCCCAGCGGAGTCGCCAGAAATCTGTGGGCTCCGAAAATTCGGCCCCGGCCTCCGCCCGACTTATGTGCTTTCTTTTCGGGGGGAGTTTTAACGAACTAAGTTTCGGGGTAAATTTTGGAAGGCAGATGAGATAGTAGATAAGACACTACCCAGAGATTTCGCCCTCATTTTGTGAGGACTTTATGATCTGAGTTCTGGTTTCCTATAGGCGCAAGCCCCTATAGTTAATTACCCCTCCCGATAACGAGAGAGAACTTTCGATTAAGGCTAGTCGTCGATCAGATACGTATAGATACGTGGATCTGGCATATAGTAACAGCAATGAATTTAGGGTATTAGAAAATAAATGGAGTTAATATTTAAAAATAGAGAATTTAACCATTTTGCACTTAAAGCGGATGGTGGGGGAATGGATGATAGACCCGATCAAGATCCCATGGTTCCGTCGTCCCGGGCCATCGTGGTCCCTGGTCTACTTAATCAGAGGAGGTAGTCGACCCAACCTGACAGAAGGATCCTTGTCGGCAGCCATGGGTTGCTTCGTCCAAGGGTACCTTGTAGACCTGGGGTGAGTGTTTATCTAAGGGGACAAATTTGAATCCACCTTAGCTAACAGAGGGCTTTGTGCCTATCGATCATATCCTATTGATTCATATCTCAAGGATTTGATGCCATTGAGGAGCATACGGGCTCTGGCCATGACCATAATATAATGGTGCCATTTAGCGGCAACCACCTGGTTCAGAGGGCCCCGAGTCATAACCGTTTATCCTGCAGTGCCATTTGGCGGCGAAACTGCCGGTTAGAGGACTCGTACCACATCCTTGCTGGCAGGAGATAGTTTGAGAATGGATCATAGTGACATTTTCGACTAGGCACTAACTCTATGTGAGCTGAAGTATATTTTGATTTATCCACCTCGGCAAACTGTTGCGGAGGATGGATGGATTTCATGCTTCGAGTGTTTTGATGATTGGATTTCAAATTTAAATATTTTTTGGGATTTTGATGATTTTTGGATTTTTGTGGGAGTTTGGGTGGCATTTGATAGTGTTTGTGAACCCCTCCGGTTGAGATTAACATTTAACACGGCCATCATCGGGGTGACCTTATGGTCCTTTGAAAATATTTGAATTTTGTGGAAGTTTAAGTGGTACTTTGAGATATTTGGAGTTAACCCCTCCGGTTGAAATCTGCAATCAACGCGGCCATCATCAGGGTGACTTTAGGGTCATTCATATTTATGGATTGAAACTTGTCTACTCTGTCGAGCTGTCGACAGAGGATCGAGTTTCATAGGCTTTGTGCCTCTGTAAGTGAATTTTCTTGGTTGAAGGCCTTGAAGGCCTAATATGAATGTATAAAATAAATATCCCGGTCGACCTCGCGACCGTATATTTATTTAATAGTTCGAGCCGTGTCAACTCATATCTACCTGAATAGAAGGATCGGGCTCGAACTTGAATTCACTTATCGACCCGCGCAGCATCCCTAGACGTCACGTGTGTACCAATAACACGCTCGCCGGGGCCCATGCGGGTATTTGGGGGCATTTTATAAATATTTATTGAACCTTGTCAACTCCTATTTACTTGCTTTAGGAGGATCGGGTTCAAATCTATTGACCCGCGCAGCATCTCTAGACGTCACGTGTGTACCAATAACACGCTCGCCGGGGCCCATGCGGGTTATGATTATATTTTCCCCTTTTAGTGTACCTATGTGTATACAAATTAAAGTGCACACGTGTAGGGGTATTCTTGGAATATTTGTACACGCCTTCTGTCCGCTTGCATGAAAGTTGCGGATCCGGTGGCGTGGTGCAGCAGCTCGTGAACTGAGTTGTTTGCTGCTTTGTACAGGCAGACTGTCGTGCACTACTTGTTGCTCTCTGCATTTGGATTGTTGTGCACCAACGAATCTCCTGCTTTTTGTTGGTAGATATTTGCATTCATTGCAAGTCTTTATGCATTTCACTATGGTTCTGATCCCTACAATACATCCACCGTTGTTGCGGGTAGATGTATTCACTCACAGGCTGAAATTGACTACAGGATACTGCATTTACTGAAGTCATTTTGTATCTACCCACAGATGACATGCGGTGCGTACATCTGTATTTGTAGGGAACTTGTATGTATTGCAGATCTTTTTCATTTGCCCGCAGACAACATGTTGAATGTAGAATGGGCCTCCTTCAATGCTAGGATGG
Organism: Dendrobium chrysotoxum; assembly: GCA_019925795.1. Taxonomy (NCBI): domain Eukaryota; kingdom Viridiplantae; phylum Streptophyta; class Magnoliopsida; order Asparagales; family Orchidaceae; genus Dendrobium; species Dendrobium chrysotoxum. Next base: position 2,700,401 of record CM034300.1, on the reverse strand, counting down.
TTCGTAGATATTTGAATATGTTGTAATCTTATGTCCTTGCTTGCGGAGAACATATGTACTTGTGTCCACATAGGATTTACTGCACTTACTACCTATCCACTGTTGTTATCCACGAGTAATTTTATTGGTCGTCGTAGCTCACAGAGAATTGTTATGTTTGCCTACAAGTGAACCGGCCTCGACTGTAGTGATATTGCAACCTCAACTGCATACTACTTGAGCACATATATCTTCCATTGGATGGTTGTTAGCTGTAGAGATGCCACGGTATCCTTGCTAAAATAGTTCATAAGTACTCTACATGCGGGAGAGATTTCTTACATTCACTCGTAGGGGCTCGCATCTGTCATCTATCTTTCCCAACATCACATTCATGCAATTATTGCATGCTAATCACCATAGCTTACCGAGATTTGGTATATTTGCTTGTGCCTCTTTCAATTCTTCTAGCAATTACTGTCTATATCTTCAAGACACTACAAGCTTCTATCAAATTCATTATTATCGACGGGTATCTATATTTGCTGCAGATTGTTTGTATTTACTTGTAGACAGTATGTTGTGTGCATGATGAACTTTTGTAGTGGCTCGTAGGAGGGTACACACGAAGGAATCATCATAACCATTACATGTCGACCCTCATTATTTTCTGCTTGCAAGATTCGATATGCTTGATTGCATGCTAACGTTGATCCTTTACATTCATAAATTGACCGGCAGGGGGAAGCACTGGCATTCATTTCATGTTCTTCATATTCTCCTCATGAATATACTATCCATGGTCAAAGTGACTTATATACCCTTATGTTATATGCTCATTTGCTAACATTAGCTCATAAGCATGTATTTAGCAATTTATCATGAGTCTTTTGATTACTCATTAATCTTATGCATATCATTGTATATTCCACTTGGTCTTTGCTTTCAAATGTGATACATCTTTAGTAATTTTGCTATTGCTTGTAGACAAATTATAGTTGCAAACTCTTTGATTTTGAAGGATGGCTTGTAGTATGTATGGTGAACTTGATATCATTTGCTGATTGGAATTTGCACTTTAATTGACGTGATCACTTCTCAGCATTCTATTAGAAATCTTGTATTGTTAATTACAAGCATATCATTGCATTCTTCCTTTGATCCTTGCTTGCATGGTTAATCTGTCATCTTGCCCAATTACGAGTTTCATTTCAAGCATTGAATGTTGCTGACTCAATGTTCGAGTTTTGCTTCAACATATTGTTCTTTGCATGTAATAAATTCCATGCTATTCAACTCATAAGCAAGTTTGAAATAGATTCAATCTTGAGTTCAAGTTCTGGGCCGAGTTTGAGCAGAAGTTCATGTCAAATTCGATTCATGTTCAAATTCTTGCTTGAGCTCAAATTTTTGTTGAGTGTTTGATGTCAAGTCCACACCCTTTGTAATTTGCTCAAATCTGGGTCCAATTTGAGTTCATGTCAAACTCCTTGTACTTAGTTCATTTGAGTCCTTTATTGTTTATTTTGAGCTCAAGTCTTTTGTTATCTTTCATTCAAATCAAGCTCCAAGTCATTTGAATTCAAGGAATGGTTCCCTGCTGTCCATGCTCAAGTCCTTACTTGAGTTCAAGTGTTCAAATCATGAACAAGTTCAGTTCAAGTTCTATGTCCCTTGCCGTCCAAGAGTTTTCAAGTTTGGCTCCTTGTTGTCCATTGTTACTTGTTTGAATTCAAGTTTAAGTCCATTAGGGTTCATTTTTAATTCGCCATTGGTTCAAATTTGAGTCCATGTCCTCTTCTTATTTTGAGTTCAATCAAGTCTAGGTACGGTCTCAAGTTTCACCCGAAATTTCGGCAGCCTCCCGGCGTCTCCCCCGTTTAAGGGAAACTACGAGAAAACTGGGCCTTTCCCACCACGCTAAGAAAAGCGTGTATGGTAGGTGCCCTCTTTCGAGGACACCGCGGCCGTGTAAAATCTTCAATCCCCCACCACGCTACGAAAAGCGTGTATAGGTCTTCGGCAGTACCTGTTTAAAAAAACGCAGTTATTTCCCCGCGAGCGGGTACTTATGAATATCCCCTTCTCGCCATAGGCGCCGCACCGGGTCCCCTTCCCACCACGCTACGAAAAGCGTGTATAGGCGGTTTGCCGGTGCGCCGTGAATGCCGAAAAAGAGATTTTAGGTGATCACCCACTTCGTCGTAGGCGCCGCACCGGGTTCCCTTCCCACCACGCTACGAAAAGCGTGTATAGGCTGTTTGTCGGTGCGTCGCAAACGACGGAATGAGCTCTCGAAGTGATTACCCGATTCGTTGCAAGCCTCGCGACGCACTTCCTCCCACCACGCTAAGAAAAGCGTGTATAGGTGGTCGTTTTGTCACGCTGCGAGCCTCGAGGCGGGCTCTCGGAGTTTTAGGGTTGGAGGGTTATACCTGACGACCGACGAGGTAGTTGTGTTGGCTCGTGGATCGAGGCAAGAGAGAAGATGCACTTCTCTTTTTCTTTTCTTCTTTTTGTTTTATTGTTTTAATTATAACTAATTTTAATTAATAATAATTAGTTATGATTAATAATAATTAATTATTTATTAAAATACTAATTATAATTAATTATATTTAATTATAATTAATTTATGATTAATTAATAATTAATTATAATTAAAAATAAGTAATCATAATTAAATTTAATTAATTATGATTAATTCCTTTTTAATTAATAATTAATTATAATTAAAAATAAATGAACCATAATTAAATTTAATTAATTATAATTAATTTAAAATAATAATAATTAATTAAAATTAAAAAAACTAATTATAATTAAACTCAATTAATTACAATTAATTCAAACATGTTAAAAAAAACAACAGGATTTACACAGGATTTGAGTCGGATTTAATCGGATTTGAGCAGGATTTAGGGCACTATTAAATCTCATTGTGAAATAAATCCTCTACTTCCCTTCTTTTGCTCGGTTTTTCTACTGGGTTTGGCCGAAGAAGCTCGTATAAGGGAGAAAGTTACCTTCACAGCAAGCTCCAGTCGTTGCTTCCAACCAAAATGCCGTGAGGTCCGATCCAGCGGGAGAAGGAACGTCGTCTGGGAAGGAGTAAGCGTCGGCAGGGAAGGTTGATGCAAGGTGGGGAGCTCTCTCTCTCTCTCTCTCTCTCTCTCTCTCTCTCTCTCTCTCTCTCTCTCTCGACCTACGGCTGGATGAAGAAGAGGATGGAGTCGGCGGGAGGTTGTGAGGAAGTGGCGGGAGCTGGTTCGGGTAGATAGCGGCTCTGAGAGGGAGTTCGGTTGTGGGTTGAGTAGGTCAGGAGCGGCTCGGAACTTGGCCAGGCGTCGGGATGGGTGCGAATGGCAGAGGGTGGCTTGCTGGTGTTCGGCTACAGGAAAGGAGATGGAGCTGCTTGCGATTTTGAGTGGAGGTCTTGCGAGGGGTTTCAGTGGAGAGAAGAATCGTGTGTAAGCGTAGAAGAAGATTGCGAGAGGAGAAGAAGGGGTTCGGAGCTTTGCGGGTTGGAGAAGGGCGTGGAAGAATGAATGAGAGCCTGAGCCTCTCCTGTTCGGTATTTAACGACGAGAAGGCAGAGCGGGGGTCGAGGCGAGCGCGGGCTTCGTACACGAGATGCGACTGCGACGGCGCCGAATCAGCGGGATCTCGGCGGGATTCCTGGATCCAAAGGAATACGAGGTATGCATTCAGTGATTTTTTGTTTCCTTTGGGTATGATCCGTAGGTCAACAAACTCTGAATGTTATCACTTCGAATTGAGTTGGATTAACCAATAGGTTTGAGTCTAAGTTGTCATGATACCCTGATGCAAAACACATTAAGATGGACTTCAAAGTCATCTGATTTGCAAAGTTAAATATTATATATAATATCCTAAGTAATATTAATCTAAACTCAAATCAGATAACTTTGAAGCCCATTCTAATGAGTTTTACATCAGGATATCCCAAGATAATTTTTTGCCCCTAAAATATTACCAAAGTTAGATATCCAAGATAAAAAATTGCTTGCAACTGTTTTTTATTTTCTTTGTGGCGTATGAACTTCTACTTAGCTTTTTTTTGTTTTTTCTTAAGGAAATGAGAATCCAACAAAATCGAACAAAAATCCAAAAATTGCAGTGGAATCCATATTTGCTTCCCAGCCTTATTCCATCATCCAACAAGTTTAGAGATAAGGTTGGTCTCTTTCAACCTTATTAGCCACAGCTGCAGCAAGCTAATTTTTCTGTCCTTCTCCTAATCTTTCAAACAAAAATTGATTTGTGTTGACCAATCTTTTCTTTTTTGTGGATAAATTAATTAATGCATTTTCTATATATTTATAAATAAACTAAAATAATTATATAAAAATAATTAACAAAGCTCTTTTATTGCTCCAAATATATAATTCTTATATTTATATAATAGCAGAAAAAAAAAAAGAAAATCAAAGTAATTAATGCCCAAAAGTGGTGACTAGATGTGGATGAACTAAAATAAAAAGTTTGCCCCTTATCCTATGACAAGATGGGATAGCATTCTCATCAATAAATAATAAAAGATAACTTTAATTGTTTATTATAATAAGGAGAGACAGTACCATCCAAGAGTCAAAAAAATATATTTCTTCATCTAAATCCTCCCTCTTGATTCCTTTTAAATCATCTCTGTTTCCTATTTAAAGCAACATCAAGAAAGCAATAAGCTACAAGCTAGATAGATACATACAATTGTTCATCAGAAGCTTGTTCTTCATTTCTTTGTGGCTTCCCAATGGCTAGAAGAGAGGATTTTGGTGACTGCAAGTTCTTAGATTCAGGATTCATTTTAGATGAAGAATCTGATGATTCAGTACTTTCTTCTTCGACCGATCTCATGGAGGATGATTCTTCTTCTTCTTCTTCTTCTTCAAATTCTTCTTCTGATCATCTCCTTGATTTGTCATTGCTCATGGCAAATCTTCCTATCAAGTGAGTATTCTTAGATTTTTTTTTTAAAGATGGGTGATCAATTAGAGGAATAGATTGAGATGAGTATAATATTAATTTTGAATATATTCATCTCAAAGCTATGGCCTTTTTTTTCCACTTTAACAGGGATCTAGACCTCAAATTTTGCCAAAAAAAAAAGAAAAACAAAGGAAGAATAACAAATTTATGTACATAAGGGATCTTACTCTGCACCCAAGCTTTAAAATAATAAAAGTTCTTTACAGCAGCTAAAGGGAAATTCTGATCTTTGCAGGAGAGGGCTATCCCAATTCTTCCAAGGAAAATCAGAGTCTTTCAGTTGTTTATCTGAGGTCAGCTGCATTGAAGACCTTGCCAAAAAGAACAACCTTTACAGCAAGAGGAGTAAGTATTGCAAGAGAAATGATGAAGGAATGCATATGAATCAGAAATCACATTATGCTCCAAATATTTTCAGCAGAATCATATCAAAGAAACCTTTGATGTATTCTTCTGATCCAATGCTGGCAAGGAACAGAAGTAGTAATCTTTTTTGCAGTAAGAAATATGCCCCAATTTCATTGAAAAAGATATAGAATGATTGATTAACAAAAATGTAAAAAAAAAGAGAGAAAAGAAGGGTGATGTAGCGACTTGTAATTTATTTTTTGTATAATAAGTTTTGGATGAAATTCTTCAAATGAGATTATGACTGTTTAAAGAGCTTGAAGCTTCAAACTCATTAGAAATATTGCTTGAAATTGGCTCAACTTGAAATCAACTCAGGTTGATTTTGAGCTGATTTCAAGCACCGCTCCACACAAGAAATTGACTTCGACCTGATTTCGAGCACTACTCCATACTAGAAATTAATTTCTTGGTGATTTCGAGCACCGCTCCATATCAGAAATTGATTTCGAGTTTATTCAACTCGCTCAAATATAATGTAGTTTTAACTCAAAATGAGTTTATAAGAGTCAAATTAGTATCAAAATATCTAATTTTGAGTTGGATCAAACACATTTGAACTCGACTAGATAACAACGTTAAATGATTTATTTTTCTTTTAGAATTTCAATGTTATTGATGATAAGATACATGCATAAATGGTTTATCTTATTTAACATCAGCTGAAAGCTTGTCAAACCATATTTTGTTACTTAATCTAATCACAATAGCCATATTTTAAAGAATTTTGGAGTGTTTTTTAAGTAAAATTTTTAATTTTGTTACCCTTTTATCTCTGTTGGTTTGAGCATGTTAGATATAATTTTACAATTTTTGCAAGATGAGGATTTTAAATTTATGGAAAAAGATGTTTTTTACTCTGCAAAGAATACCAAACCATCCAAAATTTTCATGAGATGTTAAATTTTTTTTTTTTTCAACTAAATACATTGCCATAATGTCATATGCAAAACAAGAGACAAATAAGTGACTCATTTTCATAATTCATAATAAGCTAAAGATGTGTTGTTCTGTCGTTTGAAGACTTGTGGAAGATGTTTCTGATCGCATATAATTCATTAAAAGCTTGTGCTATTTGTATTCTTTCTGTTGGAGATTCCTCTGAGCAATGAAGACCAACTTTAAGCACTGAGACAATGCAGTCCAATTCAGACTTGCTTACAACTCTCATGTGCCGAAGGCCTTCCCCAACTTCATCATCTTCGTCCTGTAAAAGCAAATAAGGATCCACAATATCCATTGCCCTTTCAGGTAGGGAAGCCTTGACAAATAGATGAAGGCTGAGACCTTCTTTGAATATTTCATCAATTGGTCTCCTTCCAGTAAATAACTCCAGTAGAATTATTCCAAAGCTATACACATCTCCTTCAACAGAAATGTGGTTGGCCGCCCCATATTCTAGTTGTAATCACATGTTAGAGAAAATAATTAATACAAGGTATACAAATTGTTTTACCAAGTGCATGAAGATAGATACCTGGCGCTGCATATCCGATGGATCCTTTCAATGCAACAGAGCTAGTAGAAGTTTGGGAGGATTGTTTTGTAGTATCAATAAGCAGCCTTGCTAAACCAAAGTCACTTACATGTGCAACCATGTCTTCATCAAGGAGAACATTACTTGGCTTGAGATCACAATGAACGATTGGTATAGGTCCATGATTATGAAGATAGTCGACAGCAGAAGCTACATCAATAATTATATTCATTCTTTGGATTATGGGTAATTTTTTTGGTCTATCATTGTCAAATATTGATGGTTGATGCAACCATTTATCCAAATTGCCATTTGACATGTACTCAAAAACTAAGGCTTTGAAATCACTGCCTTCATGGTTAATGCTCGAGCATGAAGTTAATATCCTTACAAGGTTTCTATGTCGAACATTTCTCAATGCTTTGCATTCCAATTCAAAGCTTTTAGAGGCTCCTCTTTGTTGGAGATTGAGAACCTTTATAGCAATGCTTTTTTGCCAATTGTGATCCAAATTTCCAATGTAGACAGTACCAAAACTTCCTCTTCCAATTAAATTGTGTGATGAAAACCCATTGGTTGCTCTTCGAAGCTCAGCATAAGAGACCTGTACATGATTCTGATCTTTCTCAAGTGTCTCTATCGAATGAAGCTTTTTTGACTTTCTCCTCCTCCATGTTGAAAGGACAAATAATAGAATGATACATGTTATTGGGATGACCGTTGCTAGTAGCATAGTTAAATTGTGCTTCTTCCTCGAGGCTTTATTATTCATAAGGCATGGTGGTAGCTTTAATTCAACAATACCTCCACAAAGTTTGTCATTTCCATACACTGAAAATGCACTTCTGTTCAAAAAAACGCCATTTTTTGGAACTTCTCCTTCAAGATGATTGTAAGAGAGGTCTAAATTTTGAAGGGATTCTAGGAATTCGGGTATTTTTCCAGATAAATTGTTATATGAAAGATTAAACAACTCAAGGCTTTTTAATGGTTCAAGAGATGATGGAATGTTCCCTTGAAACAAGTTATTGTCCATGTAAAGATATTTGAGTTGCACACATTGAGCAAGATTGCTCGGAATTTGGCCTGATAATTTGTTACTCGACAAAGCAAGATATTCAAGATTTACTAAGAGGCCAACATCGATAGAGAGCAATCCAGTCAACAAATTGTTTGACAAGTCAATACCAAGGGATAGAGAAGTGATGCTAAAGATTTCTTTTGGTATGGAGCCCATAAACTTATTGTATTGCAGGTACAATTGCGTTAGTAGTTTACAACTTCCAAGATTAGAAGGAATATGCTCACTCAAATCATTGTGATCTAAATAAAGAATATTCAGCATTGAAAGGTTGCCAATGTTGTATGGAATTTCACCTGAAAGTCTATTACCACGTAAATCTAATCGTTGTAATGAGGTCAACTTTTCAATCCCCACGGGAATGGTGCCCCAGAGATTATTTGGTCCAAGATTTAGCAAATTAAGACCAATGAGGTTCCCTATCTCTATAGGTATGTTTCCAGATATTTTGTTCCAGCCTAATCTGAAATATGCCAATGTTGTAGTTAGATTTACTATTGATTGAGGTAACATTCCTTCTAATTCATTCATAAATAAATCGAGTGACTTCAAATTAGTGCAATTGGTTAGTGCTACAATGAAGGACCATTCTTTGATGTCTCTTGCTTGCAAGTTATTTGCAGCTAATAATACTCCCGATAGGTTTTTTAAATTCCCTATATTAGTATGTATGGGTCCATCAAAAAAATTTTTAAAAAGTTGAAGTAACTCTAATTTAGAGGAGTTGAACAAGGAGGCTGTAATGGGCCCATGAAGGTTGTTATCTGAAAGGCGAAGATATTTAAGAGAAGGAAGAGTTTTCATTGGTAAAGCACCAATTAAATTGTTATTTTCTATGCCCAAGTCCATGAGAGAGGTGAGGTTCCAAAGAGAATCTGGGATGAATCCACTAAGCTTATTATAACCTAGATCTAGAATAACTAAGAGTTGTAGATTTCCTAAAGATGGTGGTATGTTTCCATGTAAGTTATTAGAAAAAAGAGAAAATCTATTAAGATTTGATAAATGTCCTAAAGAAGAGGGAATCTCTCCTGTGAGATTAATTTGACTCAAATATAGTGAAGTGAGAGAGGTGAGGTTGCCAAGGCATGGTGGAATGCCACCTTCAAGGTTGTTGGTACCTATATATAGCTCAGAAAGAGATGAGAGGTTGCAAAATGAAGGTGGAATTGATCCAGAAAATTGATTATTGCTCAAATCAAATATTTTTAACCTAAGAAGCTCTCCAATAGAAGGAGGAACAGCACCACTGAAATGATTGAAGCTCAAGTACAGTTCTTGCAAATTGACCAGCTTCTCAATTCCAAAAGGAATACCTCCATAGATTTGGTTTTCCGCCAAATCTAAATATTTAAGATGCACTGAAAGATTGGAGACTGAGATAGGAAACAGGCCTGTCAAGCTATTCTTTCCCAGTCCAAGATATCGTAAATTGCTGCAGTTTGTCAAAGCAGTGAGAAAATTCCAATCTCCCTCCTTCACGGCTACCAACTTGTTGTTATGAAGCAACAGCACTTCTAAACCTTTTAAAGCTCCAAAACTTGCAGGTATTATGCCAGTAAGATTGTTTGAATTAAAATCAATGAATCTAAGCATAGTGCAGAGGCTAAGATTTGAGGGGATCTCACCATCAAGCATATTGAACTTTAAACTAATAATTTGCAAAAGAGAGCACTGGGAAAGAGTGTGAGGAATCTCACCTGCAAGTGAATTGTGGCTTAGATTAAGAAGCTGAAGATTAGAAAGAGAGCCAAGCTCACGTGGAATGAATCCAGAGATTCGAGTTTCAGAGATGTGAAGCTTGTAGAGGAAGGAGAGTTTTCCCAAAGAGGGTGATATGGAACCAGCCAAATCAACGCCTAAAAGTTCTAAGGCTCTGACCCTGAGTTCATTACCACTGTGATTACCGCAAGTCACACCTAGCCAATTGCAAAAGTGGAGAGAGTTATTTCCCCAAGAGGCTAGTGCTCCATCTGGGTCATATGTGATGAGAGATTTGAAAGATAAGAGAGCAACTGCATCTCCTGAACTTTGAGCTGATGAGATTACAAAATTTTGTGAGAAGAAGAGAATTAAAAGGAATGAAGAATAAATTCTGAGCCAAAATGTTAGAGCCATGGGTTTCTATGTTAACTGGAGACGTGCACAAGCAGGACAGATTATATATATATACACGTATAAATGGAGAAAGAAGGAGCTTGGCCATGAAGCATCTCAGCACAGCATATTTTAGATTGACTTGATCCTCTCACGCCGGCCATTAAATAGATGCCATCTGCATGTCAGCAGATAATTTTTAATTTCTTGCAGTCCAAAAACAAAAAAAGCCTTGGGCTGACTTGATTCTTTCGAGATACCTTTATCCAAAAAAGTAAAAACATACAAAATAAACGGTTAGCGGCTGCTCGGACTGTTTGGGCTGTCCCGAACGTCATCAACACCTCCTAGCTCAATTATGAATGCATATCACCTGCACTTTTGCTGAGTATTTATAAAAACGCAGCGCAGCAAATCCGGACGGTTTTTACCTTCCTTTCTCCTAGCCGAACTACTCTGACAAGGACTCCCAAAGCTCCCCTCCTCTTACGGTTTCACCCAGCCGAGAGCAACGAAAGCTCCTTCTCTCCTGCTCTCTCTGCCAGAGAAATTACTGACCGGACGACGAGAACCGTCTGATTTGCTGCCGTTAGCTGCCTTTTACAAATATTCAATAAAAGTCAGCAAATATATAATTATGATTTATGAATGTACTTTTATTGCTCTTTTATTGAGTATTTTTGAAAGCACAATAAAATTATAATAAATATTTAATTAGTATGATATTTATTACATTTTAGCTGACTTTTGCTGTACTTTTACAAATACTCAACAAAAGGATAACAAATATACAATTATGAATGCATATCTGCTGCTCTTTTGCTAAGTATTTACAAAAGCACAGTAAAAAAATAGCTGAAGCATAGCAAATCCGGACGGTTCTTACCGTCCGTTCTCCACAGAATAATCTCTTGCGGAACTACCCTAGTGATATTTTATAAGAATTTTGTTATTAACAAATTTCTCTGCAGCCAATAAAATGGGAGTATACCATTTAATTTCCTTCCATTTCCATTTGTCTAAAAAAATCCTGAGAAAATAATATCATTAATTATATTTTAACAATTTCGGTTTGAACTAATTTTTTCTATATGTATATTTTTATGTAAAGTGTAATAGAATGGACATTAATATTTTTAAATTTCTCTAGTGATTAGTATTACATAGGAACATTTTATATTTCACTAATATTAACAAAAATTCCTATAATTTATAAGTGCAATAGGATATAATCTGAGACGCTTAATCAGAAATAAGAGCTTACAAGATGACTTAAAAATTAAATAAAATTAACATTACAAATTCCAAAACAAAAAAATAAATTTCTCTAGTGATGAGTAGTACATATGAACATTTTCTATTATTTTAGTAATATTAAAAAAATTTCCTACAATTTGTAAGTCTAACATGGTATAATATCAGTCAGAGATAAGTGCTTACAAGAACAATTAAAAATGAAATAAAATTAACGTTACAAATTACAGAACAATTAATATATGTGAATATCACAATATTATTCACTCAACATAAATAATCCAACTGAAAAATAATTAATCAAACTAACTACTAATACTAACCTTAAGTGGCTTAAACTCCTTGCTTCGGCTGGATCTTCATTGAACAATTTAAGGGGTTTATATACGCCCCAAATGCATAATCAATGCTTGCTGCATGGCCTCGTTTCCACAATTTGTACGCACGCGTATCTGCATGTGGCTTCCGTGAAAAATCACCTGGAATTTGCACATCTGGTCGGGGTTTGCGAAGAATGCGCCAAAGGATCCAGCACATTCAATAATGTGCCATTAATTCTGACGCATTACATGCATACGCAAATCTATTTGGCTAATTGGCTCCAACTTAAATTTCTATGGGAATGTGCTCCTCCTGCTAAATAGAGTTGCTAAAGTGCTCCATCTTAAAAATTCGCCGAAATACTCCCATAAAGCCAAAATCAAGATAAAGTGCAGCCCAATTTTGAAGAAAACTGAACCAGATAAGCCAATTTGAGTTCTGTTTGGATTAGATTTGGTTGGTTTCAAGTCAAGCCAACTCAATTCGATCCAGTTTAGTTTCATCTGATGTGATTTGACTTGATTTGATTCAACTCATAATGTGATGTGGAATCTTTAATTTAGCTACTGAAAATACACTTGTGATAAAAGGACACTATTTTATGATATTTGCACTTCAAGATGATTGTAAGAGAGGCCTAATTGTTGAAGGAATTCTAAAAATTCTCATATTTTTTTTCAAGTTTTTATATAAAATATTAAGGCTTTATTTGGGATAATTTTTTTACTATTATTTAAAAGTTCTAATTCAAAAAATTATTATACTAAAAAACTGCTTCAAAAAATAATAAAAAAACTAACCCAAATGAAACCTAAAGTTTCGTTTGAAACAACTTTTGATCATTATTTTTCACTATTTTCTCACTACTATTAAGAGATTTTTATACTAAAAAGCTATTATAACAAATGGTAAGAAAATTATCTCAAGCAAAACATAAAAATCTCAAAAGCTTTTTAATGCTCTAAAGATGATGGATTGTTCTGTTGAAACAAGTTCTTGACCGCACAAAGACATTTGAGTTGCACACATTGAGCAAGATTGTTTGGAATATGTTCCTTTAATTTGTTCTTTGAATGTATATATCCACTAAAATTATTGTCATACAAATAAAGAATATTCAATCTATTTTACATTTAATATTTAAAACTTCATATTTATATATAGATTATCAAAATGTTTATATCACATCAAAAATAAAAGAATAAAAAAATATTTATTTTAGATAAATTAATATTAATCATATTTTTAACATGCTTTAAAAATTAAAAATATTATATAAAAAAATCTGAATATTTCTACATCAGATATGTAAATATAGAAAATTATGTGATATTTATGTAAGATCCCCCCCTTCTAACTAACAAAAATAATTAGCCAGTGCAAATTCTCTTTCCTTCAGAATGTCTCTCAATCAAATGGATATAACTGATTTGTAGTCAAATATACAAATGCACTCAAGGCATGAATATATAAACATTTGAAGTAAACTAAGGCTTTGGATACATCAAAGCAGGAACAAACTGGTTCTCAAGCTCCATCTTTATGTTTATTGGCTCATGATCAACTGCCATTGAAGCTTTATCAGATGCCTGGAATACAATAAGAAGACCAATTTATACATCTAAACTGTATCATATAATGTGCTGGAGAAATTTTGGATCATGAATTCTATATCCATCTGTTAGATTTGCTTTGAGAGGATAGCAATGTAAGATTAGTCATGCAGAAGTAAATTTAATAGATGTAAGACACCTTCACCAATGGCAGATCCTCGGCCATGGGCTCAGCACCTTTGGCATGTTCTGAGGCAACTCTATGAGCATCCTGAAGACATCCACAGAAAGGCAAAGTTATAGGAGAAAGATCAAGCAATTGATTATGTTCTAACAGGTAGACAATCAAATGTGAAAAACTAACATACTTGCACAAATAAATTGTTGATTTAGATTACCAAAGCTACTGGGATTGTTTTCATACATAAGAAGTATACCGCTGCAACCCATCCATAATATCATGAGACAATAAGATATAATCATATAGTTTCAGTCAAGTGCAGAGGCAATCATTCAAGAAAACAGTATGAAAACAGAGATTTGCCTAAACAGCCAAATATCTGGAAATAGGGCAAGCCATGATGATGAGATGATATGCCTAGCAAAATATAATATTATCAGATGGGTAATATAAATCAATTCCACCATAAAATCAGCCCAGGAAAAGATATGCAGCAATTAAGCAGTTTCTTAAAAAAAATATTGTGCATCTTGAAAACTTTATTAGATGCGCTGGAGTTGGTAGTCATCAACAGAACGTGAACACTCCATTATGCCGTCAATGAAAATGTATTGCAGGGTTCAAACTTCATATGTCCATTAGAATAGCACCTAAAAATAATTCTTCTTGCTTTTTAAATTTTAGAGTTGAAAACAAGTCTTCATAATATATCAAAGATAATAGCTTTCCTGTTAGAATTTTCAAAGACCTCGAAACTTTTTGAAAGTTTACATTTCACTATGAAACTGCACAAGGGAAATAATGAGAACCAAAGAGTACAACCTCAAAGTGATAGGAAATGTAAATATCTTCTTATAGTGATGACATCTTCTAAAAAAGACATGTTCCGATTCAATAGGTTGCATGCAAAAACCTATATATAAGTTGACCTTATTTCACACAGCCAAAAGTTTTATTCAGTTTACAAATTTCTATCCATTAATAAAAAAAGCCATTAAGATTTATATATAAGAATCGAAATAAGTTAAAAGAGTTACCTGATCATTCAATTCATTTTCAAAATTTTCCCTTTTTACTTTGACACTCTGGATATTGTTTGAAACAAATTTTCTGCAAGAAAAGTGTAGTCCGTTAGAAGACAATAATGGTAATGTATGATAACAAAAGTACATAGAGAGGGGGGTTCATGCAAGAGAAAAAGAGAGAGAAAGAGAAAGAACGAGAGCTTAAGTTTAGGTTGTCAAAGATGAAGAGATCACCGAGGTATTTCATCTAGATGCCTCATATCATCCATGTCCATATAAGAGTCTGGATCATTCCTTTCATCTGGATCATCCTGATCTTCATCTGGCTGTAAATAGACAATAAATTAAACACAACCCACTGAGTCATAAAACCAAATTTCTTGCGCAATTCACACTAAACACAAACAAAGGTAACATCTCCTTTGATGGACCGAGGGGTTCCTACTCTTAGTTGAAGCTCCCCAATGTCCTATACAAGCCAGGAGGGGGTCTAATATGCTCTTAGTATTCCTCCACCTCCCATCCATTGGACAGTGACAAATACCAAAAAAAGCAATAAAAAAAATCTCAACAATGTTACCACATAATCATTATCCACACTTCCAAGTAATTTCACACAAGATATGACAGACATAAACGTTTCCGCATAGGAGATATGGGGAGGAAAGGACAGATAACAGTTCACCAACTTCAAGAGCCATATGAACATCACCTCCAACATCCTCTCATCCTAGACTCTTTCTATCACACCTCCAAACCACAGAAATTCCCACAGCCATCAGGGCTACATCCAACATCATTAGTTTACTGTCGCCCGTAGCAATGTTTAGCCCGATCCGCATTCCCATCAGAAAACAATAAGATGGTCATAGATATGCCAATGCAGTAGTTTTTAATTGGACAGAGTAGTGGAGCTGGTCAAGGCAATTGAGCTTAGAAATTCGCTCCAGTTTTTCAAAAACTAGATGGAAGAGAGTAAGCAAAAATTATTAAACTTCAAGCAATGAGAAATGATAAAATAATGTAAAGGAAAATGTGTGTTAAGCCAGAAAGATTGTATGAGAGGTGGAAGAAGTAACGAGGCAATCCCATAGCCATATAGCTAGAAAAGCTCGTCCAATGGGTGATAATGTTAGTGGAGTGACTATAGTCTACAATAACGTTAAGGCCTTAAGAGCTGCAGTATGTAAAGTAATAAGAAAGCCATCCTATAACCACAATTGATGAGTACAATCTCTAAACTTTTCCTTGGAAAATTCACTTCTGGAGATAATAAATGGGTTAACCTCCTGGCAGTAGACTAACTATCAGTTATAACTCATAAATGATGCCAAATATGTAAGTAAAAGTACAGTATATTTCTCAAAAAAAAAAAAAAAAAAAGAAATGCAAGCATAAAACTCTATTGGGAAGTCAAGTGACCAATTTTCTAAGTTTTACCAACAAGGCTTTATTATTCAATTGAACTTCTTTTAATTAAATGATATATGTTGCCCACCACAAAATTTTTATCATTTGATGTTTCAATTGCATAAGAAAATTGTGATTTTAATTGCATAGTGTTCTAAATGGTCTTGAATTAAATGCATTGATTGTTTATGAAATTTAGAATGTATTTGATGATTTTGATTAGTGAAACACAATGTAAAACAAGCCTCTAAAGAGTCATGTATATGTCATCCAATCACTTGTTTAATATGCTTGATGAATGTTCAAACTGATAAAAAATTTTACTGAAGCTTCATCTATGAATAATTTTCATAGCATAGAAGAAATGCAATAGTGTGATCTTAAATTTGAAGGCCGGATGAGGTGGTACAAATAAAGGAAACTGAACATTTTCCTACTAAGAGAAGAAAAGTCAATGTCACTCTCTCGACTTCTCCTAATTTAATTTTTATATCTTTCCTTTTACGAAATCTTCGTATTCAAGATCACAATGTTGATATAATTTAAAACATAAAAATAACTTGTGAATTAAGTTTCGTCAATTTTTATAATAACCTAAAGAATGTGAGAAAAGTGACGATGATTGGATGGTACATTGAAGCCCTCCTAAAAATCAAGTTAAACCCATGTATTTTACCAATCCAAACCATCCAACATATGATAGATGTCATCATGAACTCATGCTTTTGATTATGTCACACTTGAAAGTCTCTGCACTCTGAGGTAGCAATTATCTTCTTAAGCAAAACGAGTAATCCACTGAGAAATTTTTGATACGTTCAGATGATGAACAAGCTATTAAAAAATCTTGAATGCATGCATACCACTAATTTTGATTATGTCAACCAAAACAGAAATTTTTTATCTTATAATTAAAAGTTGCCCCGCCTAGTGGCATAAAGGCTTGATGTTTTTGTTTTGTATAATTAAAAGTTATAACATCAAAATCTGATTGAGAGAAATTTATGCCTCTGCCTCACTCCCTCTATTATATATATATATTGCATGTAGATCTAATAAAATATGCAAAAGTAACAAAACCAAACATATAAATCAAGAATTCTTTCCCGAACTGGAAATTTTAAGAAAAAGTGTTCCGTGATGTGCCTAGATTCTTTTACTATAAGCTGTTAGTGTAAATTAGACCATTTTAAATGAGACATCCTTTGAAAGTTATATAGAACATCACAATTAAGAGAATTACAATTAAAATAGAGGATAATCAGAGTGCAACTAGAAGATTCTGGCATTGAATAGAATTATTACCTCAGGAAACTCTGTATCTGGAGGACGTTCTTGAAACGGGACGCTCGGAGCATGCCGGAGTCTAGAAAGATTATCTAGAAGTTTTGATCGTATATCGTCTAGCATTTGCCTAGAATTTTTGTTCTCCATGTTACTTGGTGCAACATGAAGAGTGTAATCTGGACCAAAATATTCATAATATTCATGTACAGGCATCTTGTCATCAACTTCAATACCAAGAGCAACCCCTGTCTGTTCAAAGGGGGGAACAAAGCCAATCAGGAAATCGATTCAAAAGCACAATTACCACCGAACAAAATATATAATCCAACAGATCTCAAAAAGAAATCCTTTCAACAACAAAGCTCTCCAATCAAACACAAATAATAAATTAAATCTGAATGTTTAAACCATCCAGTAGTAGAGAACATAGATCCTAAAAGGCAAAAAAAAAAAATTGCAGTTTTATTGATGAAGTTGGAAAACAAATGTCAAGGCTGGTTGCATTGACATCATGGTTGTAATATAATCTTCATAACAAATGACAATCGTTTGTTCCGCTAGCATCTTAATTGCCTGTACTATGATTTTGATGATGCAAGATAAAGTCTGGGTTATAATCTCCTGGTGTAACTAATATGATGTATAGCATAGATTTCTGCAAAAAAAAATGATGATTCATACCAATTAATTCAACAACTTGTTTTCTTTACATGCAAATAGGCAATACTTGAATTAAAACCCATTCAATCATAAAATTAATTTGATAAATTCAGTGATGATTTAGAATAACATAAAATGAGAGAGTAATGGTAATTTAATTTTTAAAATTGGATTTCTAATGTATAAATTTAAATAAAATCAAGAGCACTAATCAAGTCAATATCAAATTATGGCGATAAAAGAAGATCAAGAACAAAAGTATCAAAATGAGATAAATCCGGCCCCATGTCAGTACAAGGAGGTGCAAGAGTCTGTAGAATATTTAGACTATTGGAAGGAAAACATAAGGTTAAATGGATGACCATATCCATATGACAATTTTATCCAATCATGCATGGCTCAATTTTAATAGATTTATAATACCTAAATTTTCATTATCGTCATTTTACTGAATTTAAAACTTAAGATGAAAAAGTAATATTGAAATATTATTCTCATGCAACAGTGGCGATGAAAGTGCGAAGATCATGAAACCATTCACTTCGTTCAAAGGCATGCAAAATTCGTTAAATACGGCCTAATGCGAGAATTCAAATCTCTTGGCCAACCAAGCAATCTAAAGGATCAAGTCTCTCCACATTCATATGACTCTTAAAAGGTTCATGAATGGTGAAAATCAAGTAGATTTTCAAATTTCAAAAAGGTAAATGCATGGAAACTGGATCAGGCTCCTTGAAATCTTCCCCCTTAGTTTATTGTCTCATGATCTTCCTTTGCATAATTTATTTTTAACTTTTAATGTAATGCCTAAATGATGCTCAAGCACAATGCAATGAAAGAATGTTCATTGCGATAAAACATAGAAAAGTTATCTTCTTGTTTGGAGGAAGCTTGGTGGTTGAATCCTTAGAATTTGGTTTTGTAACTTACTCCACCCCAGTCCTTTGGTGAGGATTGACTTGCCTCTGGTTCTTTACATTTTATTTTACTGTTTTATCATCCTTTTCTACCTCCTATCATGCAGCGAAAACTCCCCTCATCATTCACCATTACATGCAAAATTTTTCCCACTCTTTGTAAGCTTTCAATCTTCCATCTCCATAAACTCTGAACCAGCTCCCACCTCCCCTCACAAGCCCCACACTCCATATCGCCTGTCTTCAAACTCTACGCACCATTCCTACCATCTAATCACATCCTAAACTACTAATAATCGAGCCCTCTCCCTCTCCTAATATTCACAAATAATCACCTCAACCCTCAACATATCTCAAACTCCAAACAAAACTACCCTATTAGCAATCTTCTTCAACATAGTTCTCAGCCCCTATTATAGTCCCATCCTTTCTAAGCCAATCCAAGCCAAACGCACATCCTTTAGCCTCCTTTCATCAAGACTACACCAAATAAAAATAGTCATCTATCTTCGATAATTCCATCACCTACCGCTCCAATTTAGTATCAACGTATCAAAGCAAACACAGGAAATAACAAGGTATACCAACATATCATCAAGAAGTTGGCTTCAGCAATTGAGAAGGTTGATAAGAAAATTTTTTGTTAGTGCTTATTCTTATTGCTTGATAAAGGAGCATACACCACCAAAATTTATTCCTGAGCTTTCATTCATTGTGCAAGTTACCTGATACCTATTAAGAAATTCAAGTATGCCCTTCATCAATCATTTAACAGCATGACAGACACATTCAATTTGATGAGGGAGTAGAATACTACAACAACAACAACTAGCCTTTATCCTACTATGTGGGGTCGGCTATATGATGATGAGGGAGTACAATAATCAAATGAATTTTTTTGCTTAACAAAATGAAATTCCAAGTACAACTTTTTTGATAGTGTTATGATTCCATTGAAGAAATTCCTTCATCATAACTAATAAAAGGAATGCTTGACACTCCCTTCATTGCCAATCACCTTGCCTTACCTATAACTTATCAAATATCATACAAACCTCCTGCAATTGCAATTCAAGGTCAATATGCTTCTATTACTTCCCCAATAATAGTAAGTACTTGCAAAAATTTTAATTCACTCCCTTGCAGGAGCCACATGTGCAGGTTGATCCTCTTCAACCTTTTATGCAACTTACAAAAATCTTAGCCATTTTAAGATGGAGGGGTTGGTTGAATGCAAGTGAAGAGCCCAATTCCAAACAAGATAATGAAATTTGGGGAACTTTTCTACAGTTAAAAGAAAAAGTCAAAGTTAAATGGATGATCTTGTCATGATAATTTTATCAAACCATGCATGCATAATTTAAATAAATTTCTAGAATTTCTATTTCAATTTTGTTATGTATTTTCATTGAAATTAGAAGTTGAGATGATATTGGACATGCAAAGGTGGCCATGCAACCATCAACTTCATTCTAAGCCATGCAAAATTCATCAAATGCAACCTAAGCTAAAAAACGACCCATGCATGGATTCAAATCTTTTGGTTGGCCAACAAAGAAACTCAAGGATCAAGGCTCTCCACATTCTTATGACTCTCCAAAGGTTCATGCAAAGGGCAATTCAAGTGGCCTTCTAAATTTCCAAAAGGCATGCATGGAGAGTGGTTTGGCCTCCTTGATTCCTTCAAACCATCCCCATTAATTTATTGTCTCTCTATCTTCCTTTATACAATTTTTATTTTCTTTTCAATATAATGTCTATATATGAATGATGTAAAACAAAGTGTAGGAATTTATGGAGGAATGAAATGTTCAGAAGTTATCTTCTTGTTGAAGGAAGTTTAGCAATCTAATCCTTAGAGTTTTAGTTTGTGACAACTCAATCCCACTCCTTTAGTGAGGATTGATTTACCTCTTGTTCTATACGTTTACTTTATTGATTCATCAAACTTTTCCATCTCCTCTCATGTTTTGGGATCTCCCTTTACACATTCACCATCCCATGCAATAGTCATCCCACTCTTTGCAAGCCAACAACCTCCCTTTTTCATAAACCAAAAATCAGCTCCTACCTCCCCTCACAAGCCTCCATGCACCATATGACTCTCCAAAGGTTCATGCAGTACAAATTCAAGTGGGCTTATCAGATTTCCAAAAGATGCATGCATGGAGAGTGGTTCATAAACCATAATTCCATCTATCCATCACCCACCACCCCATCAAATGAGCTTCCTAGAGTTAGGTAGCCGCACTTATATTGTACCCAAAGAAATGACACATGCAACTTGCACTCAAAATTGAATACTAAAAAGAGAGATTTTATTCCACAATAGTTCCCCATTATATGCCTCAAAACATCTATTTATAGAATCCGCATCCCAGGCCTGTAAATATGATTGGCTTCAAATAAGCTCAATTAAAATATAAATTTATTTTTATATTAAGTGGTAACCGCAATTTGAAATGACCTGAAATTCCCATTTACACCAAAACAACCATCATGCCATGAAAATAGAAGCCCTCAAGTCACAATCAAAGCACACAAGCCTAAAAAAAAAGCACATAACACCCTTAAACCTCAATTCACAGGATCTAGATAGACCATGGAAACTGCAAGCCACAACTCCTGCAATAGATTGGGGTGCAAGCCTTGCAGAACAAAACTTAAAGATAAATTCAAAGCATCACCCATAATTTCAAAAGACAAGGCCAACAACCAATACCCAAGCAACATAACAACCACTACCCAAACAGACTAAAGGAAATAATCCGAGAATCATAGCTTCATAAGTCTAGAAATCAAAAACTACACACACCAACTACTACACCGCCTCCCCCAACGCCACAGAAGAACAAAGCCGAGAAGACCGACATAGTCACCACACTTAATTGTGGAACTTAGCTTAAATCAAATTGAGATTGAAACCAACTCAACTCATATAAATTAGCCTACTACTTAGAAATAAAAGCCATCCCTGCCTCTGATTCCCAATATGTTGATGAAATTAACTTGATAGCTAACAAAAATGAGAAAAAAGATCACTGCTACAATCACCATAGATCGCAATAGATAGTATATAATTCTATTTAAGACAGTAACACTTCAGCAAATAAACACAATTGATAGATTGTTCAAGAAATGTTGCAATCTAGCTAGCATTGAACATACAATGATAATGAGCCACTTAGTGTAATGCAAGAAAAGATGTCTTAGCTCAAAAGCACTTACATAAAAACTAATATTAGAAAATCAAAATTACATGGAAACCAATAAATATGTAGAATGACCTTTAAGCAAATTATAATGTACTAAACAGATGAATCAATATCTCCATTGGACTTAGAATGCTTAGGAAAACACATTAGAAAACTGAATGTTACAAAACGGTAGCATGAAAATTTTCCTCCCATAAAGACTGAATTATATGAGAAAAAAATAGATGTTACCAAATTAGAGGTTTTTTTAAAGAGAATGCTTTCTTCTACAATACCTCATAGCACCAACAGCGAGCAACATTCCTAATTGTGTATCCACCACCACCAAGTAATAAAATGGGCACGTTAAAAGATCTCATATATCTAACACATTCGGCATGCCCTTTTATGGAAAGGTTAAAGCAGCCGAGCCTATCTCCAGATAAGGAGTCAGCACCGCACTGAAGAACTACAGCACCAGGCCTAAAAACTTCCATCACTTTTCCCATGATGGGTTTGAATAACGAGTGATAGCTTTCATCATCAATTCCATCATCAAGCGGAACATTAAGAGAATAGTACTTCCCTTTCCCATACCCAATGTCACGCACATCTCCTGTTCCAGGAAAATAGTCCCCAAATTTATGAAATGAAACTGTCATTACTCTGTCAGTTGTATAGAAGGCCTCCTCAACACCATCTCCATGATGGATATCAATGTCCACATACAGAACACGCTGCAATATGGAAAAAAAAAAGGAAATATCAGTGAAATGGCGCTGCTAAAGTAGTTGCATCGGATTCCTAAGTAAGCTCAAAAGTAACACAAACTTACAACAATCGCAATAATAAAATGATGCAAGCAAATATAGAGACTGATGAAGGAAATTTCAAATCAAATATGTAGAAAGATCATTTGCAAATATGCATGAACTGGTCAAAGATGCAAGAATCTTAGAACTACGCTGGGCATGAACAGAACAGATAGTGAACTTGCTCAAGTAAATGATAACTCGCGAGCCAAGTCACCAACTATGCTTATAACTTCAAAAAATATATTTTAACTTTTGCAAAGACTCATATAAACTACTGTATGATCTACAAGTCTAATTCTCTCATCAGAATGATTAGTTATTGAAGATAGTAATTAACAGGGTAAGTTGAGTTTAGCTCATCTTACTATATGATGTTTCCTTGCTTGAACTCAAATCTCATGATTTTTTTTTTTTTTTTGCATTATTAAAAGAAACATGTTTAGCAACAAACTTAAAAGATTTCAAATTTTTGTGCCTAGGCTTAAAATGCTGTAGTCTCACCAATATACCATTTTGCCCGCATATTTTAGTAAAATATTAGAATTGGAAAAAAGAACAAAATGGTCCCTTGACTCTTATGAAGGACCAAAATAATTTTGGTCCTTTTCTCTATTAGATATTTAGCAAAAGTCAAAGACATTTACAGGCTTACAGCCACTGCTACAGACTTGAAGCCCAAGTTTTTGGAAATAATAATAATGAAAATGATAATAATCTTTGCACATAGACAAATTTGAGAATTCAACAAATCAAATGTGTCAAACTTCTAATTATTTCAATCTTAAATTAATCAACCATCTTCATTCATAGAGAAATAATCACTCATTACGGCCTATATTGTTGTGTCCAATGATTTAACCAAATAAGTACCATGATAGACCGGTCAAGGTAATTACAAAGTTCAAAAAATACCATTCAATATAATAGAAGGCCAAGCCATAACCCAAGTTTCAGCTTATTCTGACCCTTGCAAAGCTAATTACATCTCCAAATGTCAATGATTCATTAAGCTCCTTGTTCATTGGATTATATAAGGATAATTTTATTCACCCCAAAGGCAGTTAGACACAATAAACAAGACAGATCAACAGAACCTTGGGGTTTAATCTAGCATAGGAACATCTTACTACATGCTGAGAACTCGTTCGTAGATGCTCATCAAAAGAGACTTGCAAAATGAGTAAATTTCCAAAAAAAGAAAATCATAAAATCCACTGCCGCATTAAATGGAAAGAATGGATGAGCCTCATAACGCCTAATTTCAGTGGTCATTAAGGTTTATGTGCTCCTAAGTTCTTCTGATTAAATCTTATAAGAATTACAACCTGAAAATTGTTTGGCACGAAGATAGTTAAATCTTACTGAATCATGTTAAATTGTTAGACGGTTTATTTCAAAATGTAAGAATTATGAGAGGAAAAATACTTAAATCCTGTAAATGGTGGGATTAATAAATCCTAGATTTAACAAATAATAGGCTTCAGATAGATTTATCAAAACAGACGGATTTAAAGTCCGCAAACTTTATATTTCAAGATATAATCTAAATGTTGCTTAAATAATGTCTAAAATAGGATACCAAACAGTCCCTAAATTCATTTTCCTCCCAATTATCATAAATATCCTTATCCCAACTATTTGGGGTATGCTTAATGAATCCACATTCATTTACTTGAGATGTTAATTCTTATTTTCTACAAACTATTTAGTAAACACCAACCCAATGTTATCTTTGGTGAATCTATTTACCTACTTAATCCTTCCACATTGTTTTTACTCTTCTTATTGGTGCATCATCTACCCTTATTTTGCATGTCAAAGTCACCATAGTCTATTTTCTCCATTTTATTTTCAATAGGTGTCACTCTCACAATTCCTCTGGTAAAATCCTATCTTAACCTGACCTTTCTAGCTGTAACACAAATACATCTCAAAATTCTTAGTTTCATACATAACTAAAAATATCCAGAAGCCAACAACACTGCACGGAAAGGATAAATATTGTAAATTGCAATACAAATTCATGACATGTTGAGAAATTACAAGAGAAGAAGCTAAAGAGCTAGCGAAGCAACAACACCTCGTGCTTTTTTAGGAGCTCAAGAATGGCTAGTACAATATCATTCACGTAGCAAAACCCCGACGCCTCACACTTCTTGGCATGGTGAAGACCGCCCGCCCAATTGACGGCAATATCATGCCCGTGGTTGAGTTTCACGGCACCCCCAACCGAACCTCCTGCATAAGTCTGACAGAAGCTGTACAGACCATCAAAAACAGGACAGTCCTCGCCAACATTAAACCGCTTAAGAGCTCGAATTTGATCCTGCTGCGTTTCCGGCGTGATGGAACGGAGGAAGGAAACATAGTCGTCGGCGTGAAAGCGACAGAGGTCGCGTTCCCGAGCTGGATTCGGCTTGTAGACCTGCATGTGTTGTAAAAGACCATAGTGCGCTAGCAGCGCGTGGGTCATACGGATCCGATGAGGTTTCATCGGGTGGCCTTGTCCGTAGTAGTAATTCCCCACCTCAGAGTCATAGAAGTAGCATACCTTGCGCTTCGTCGCGTCCGGCCCAGACGCCAGCGAGTTCCCGCTGCCGTCCATGCCGATATTGACGACGACGACGCCGCCGCCGACGCCGGAGTAAGAAAAAAGGTTTCTTTTCTGAGCAGTTTTCCTCTTTTTGTTGCGCAGCAGTAGAACTTTCTCGACTTTGGAAACCCTAACCCTAATTATTGGAAGATTACGCGGCAGCGAGGTGAGAGCAGCGGGAAGATCCACTCGGGCCTCTGAAGAAAAGAATTTCCAAGTTCTCTTGCTGCATCTGGAATAGGGTAGATTTTTTTACCTATCATAAATTTGTATATATTTATGTATTAATATAAAAACTTTTATATTAAATTATATAGTATTTAAATCTTTAAATTCTATCAAAAATATCCTTGACATTAAAGTTGGGGAGATTTTCATATATGTCACATAATTTTTATATATTTATATATCTGTTATTTACATTTTATTATTTTATTAATATTTTAGTATCTCAATCATATAAAAATATATATTTGACTTTTAAAAAATTAATATTAATAAATAAATATCAAAATTTTATTGCTAAATATATAAATATAAAAAAAATTTAGTGTAAAAAATCCCCTGATTTATTTAAATTTGAACACATATTTCATGCAAATACTTTAATGTGATTAGGCTTCGTTTGGGACGGCTTTATTACCGCTTCTTAAAATAGTTGTCTAGTACAAAAGTTTTAATTTTTGTACTAAAAAATTGCTTAAAGAATCAGTAAAAAAGCTATCCTAAACGAAACCTTAGACACTAAAGTGTTATATAATTAAGGCATCATTTGGGATAAGCTTTTGGCACTATTTTTTACTATATTTTTTAAAATATATATATTAAAAGCTGATTTAGATAACATTAAGAAAGCTATCCAAATAAAACCTAAATTTAAAAATTAATATGTTAGATATATAAACACATAATAATTTAATGGTATCTATATAAATCTTATTTTCTTCTATCTAAATTTGACATTATTTGAATATTTTCAATTTTTTGCTCAAAATGTTAACAAAATTTATTTATTTATACAACCGTGATTTGTTATATCTTTTCATCTAATTTTTATTTCAATATCAAAATTAATAATAACCCCTTTTTTTTCATTTTTATCCTATTTGATCAACGAATATTTAAATTTGATTTTTTCAAAAAATTAAATTTAGAATCATTTGAACTCCCATTTTGACAAGGTTATAATTGAATTGAACATCTTGATGCAATGAACTCATCGATATCACAAGTGGTCTGATTGGAATTCAAATGAATCCAACTCAAGCCTTTAAAGCAAAACTGTAAGCTTCAGAATGCTGATTGTAAGACAAAATAATCTCTAATTCGGGCATGTTTATAGTCAAATCAAACGGCACAACAAAACGAAACTAACAAGCATATAATCATTTGATTATACAACCACTAATATAATTAAATATTGAATAAATGATCTATGATTAAATGGATCAATATGGACCATTCGATGAAGTGGTTTAAATTCTAACAAAATTTATCCAAGTATTCCTCACCTCTCAAACAAAGCTATAAATAGAGTCACATATCAATAATGAAGCACAATATGAGGCTTTGGCTATTAGCTTGCAACAAGCATGCGCTATAAAAAACTGGTGACAATAATAATTCATAATTAATAGATCTTGCCATGTGCATGCTTTGATCATTTCTATGTAGGGATTTATGAAGAGATTGATGGGACATAGCCTCTTATGAACTAGTTACATCATGGATAACTCTCATATGGTCATTATGTTCTCCCAAATTAAAAATAGAGCCCTAAAATTTAAATGTATTATTAAAACTCTCTATCGGTTTATTTGATCAAATATGATTGTGATGTCCCACAAAAGAAGAAACTTACAAAGTCATGGCAAAGCACATGAGGGATTATGTGGAGCTTATCAATCATAGCCTACAAATTAAGTTAAAAGCATAATATCATGATTATTATTGATCAATTAAGACATGAAATTATATTAAAAATTGCTAAAAAGTGTCACCAATGGATGTTCGTGGTGTTCTTTTACATCAACATTCGTACCCACTTTAACTAACACTAACAGTATGACCCTTTGAGCGTGTCTGTATCTCAAAAGACCATAATTTTATTATTACAAACTGAGAGCTCAATGTCTCAACGATAGTGTCAAAACCTAACCCAACAAGATTCCTATCATGTTGAGCTGTGACAGACAAATTCCAATATCTTGGTTTTGAAATATTTCATATTCTCTTCAAATATACAATATAAAATAAAGAACATACTACATAACTACTAAAACATCCAGAGTACTGAAAATAAACTAATATAGAAAATATCTTTTATTTCAACAAAATGTATATATATGATATACACTACAATACATAGTTACATAAACAGAGAGTGAAGCACAATATAACTAAAGTTAGCTATGACTGTACAAAAATCAAAATAGAGAAATATCTATAAACTCAAATCAGATCATGAATTGCTAATCAACAGACTCCTTTCATTTCCCCGATCCTGAAAATATAATGCAAAACTATAGTGAGATATAACAGCTCAATAGGTTACAAATATCGATTTAAATTTTCAAATCATTCATTTATTAAATATTTTCTGAAATATTTAAATGCAATATAATAAAGCACTGTACGAAACAAAATAATAAGAGTAGTTATCCATATATTCAAATAATAATACTGAGCACTTAAATAATTGAAATTCATGTCACTAAACAATTCATATCAATTTTCTTCGGACTTAGATAGAATCTCATAGGATGTTGGCCTCTTATGACTCCCTTTCATATCACAGAATAATTTATAACAATTTTCTTCAGACTTAGATATAATCTCAAATGACCCTGGCCCCCTTATAACTCTTTTTATGCTTATAACATCAGAATATGGCTTATAGTCATCAGAATATTTCTAATCTCACACATAATTTAAGAGGATTTTGACCCCTTATAACACCCTTTCATATAACATAAATATATATTTCATCACAAACATAATTGAACACTTTTCATAATTGAATAGTTTTCTATGCGGTAGGCAATAAAAAATCTTATTGAGCAAAATCTACAGTTTTAAAATATAATCAAATTATCAAGGATTGTATAAAACATCATCTCAAAACTTTAATTATGCTACAACATTATTTTTTAAAGTCCAGATTATTTTCTATTTAATAAAAATCTTACAAATGTCAAGATTCTTGATATAAAATTTTTAGAAAATACTCAAAATATTCAGAATCTCAAACTCTATAACATATAAAAAGTTAAGTCGTGAAAGTTTTACTCGTGTAAAGTTATCCTTATTTTCGGCAATGGAAATAAAAATTTAATTGAAAATTTTGAAAAAAAAACTTCGTGTTTTTGAAAATTAAGATAGATATAATATGACTCACCTTGATCCGGACAACTTTTCCAACTGGGTCGACGACTAAAACAGACCCGAAGCTGCTCAAAAACCCCTCTTTCCTCTCCAAAACCCTCTCCTTCCTCTCTCTCCTTGTGGTTGTCGTCGTGTTCGAATGTAATGGAATAGTGGATTTTAAAATATATAAAAAATGCAAATAATGGCCTAGCATTGCAATGGCACCATCTAGGGCTTTGGTGCTAGTTCATTTTCCAAAAATTCGAAACTACAATGCTGAAATGTTACTATTTTGATAGCTTAGTGCTATTGCAATGCTACGGCGCTCGAACACCCAACAACTATGCATTGAAATAGTAAACTTTCATATATTTTTGTCAAAATGTACTCCAAACCCTTGGAACTCATTCCAGAACACATGCAAATCTTTTTCATACGGCAAAGCACTTCCAAAGACATGCGAATGGGTTCAAAACATAAAAATTCAAATATTTATCTTTTTCAATTCAAGTCAGAACAGGTTAACCCACATGCTAAACCTAAAGGTGTCACAAATAGTGTCCCTAGCACCACAACACTCACTTATTCATTTTGGTGACTTGAGTTTTCTCTCTCCCAGCTCAACTATAGGCTTATGAACTTATTTAAGATTAATTTAGCACGATATGACTCAAAATGAAGAGCCAAACTTAGAGTAAGCCAGTTACCTAAATCTCAGGATGGTGGGTATTACATATAGCCTCCGAATCATTATTGCCTAATTACATTGCCATCCATTGACCTTTTTGCCCATCATCACCAACAATGTTGACACACACCATCACATATAAGGCTAATGCATGATATTGACGCATGATATCGCCTATCGCCTACAAGGTGATACATGCCATCACTTATCAGGTGGATGCATGTCATGATTGTCATCACACCAATGCTTTTTTGTATGATGTTGCAACAACATCAATCTGTGCACTCATCAATAAGATCGATGTATATTATGTACATCAAATATGACTCTTGATATAAAAAATAATATTTATATTAGATTTCTTGGTTTATATGTCATAACTTGACTTGATATAAACTATCTATAGAATGAGCTATATCATGGTGGATATATTTATTTTTTGATAGGTATTATATTTAAAATGCACATAATTTTCAATTTATATTATTAGGAAAATTTACATACATACCACTTTCTTTCATGCTATTTACATATCTAACACCCAAAATTTTAATATTATATTTCTATTACTCATTTAAAATTTTAATATCAAATATATCACTCCTATATTTCATTATCACCACCCATACCACTCTACAAATTTTAATATTTCATTCCATGTACCTTTTTTTTTCTATGGATGATAGGCATGTAATATTAAAGTTTTAAGTATTAGATGTGTAAATAGTATGAAATAAAGTGATATGTAGGTAAAGATCCCATATTATTATGCAACACAAAATAATAGGTTTTTTTTTTAGAAACGTAAGGGAAATTTTTTTTGAAACTTTTGAGCGATTAAAATGCAAACTTCAACCTTATGGTTGACAGCCTAAGCTAAAGGTATGCAACGCCAAAATACAGAATGTACAAACGGTCGACCCAACCCTAGAAGATAAAATCTCAAAGTCACGGCAAGATTGGAGCTCTAAATCGAGAACGCAGACCAAAAGATGTCGCTTTTCGCGTCTCAAACCGTTGTCCACAGCTCGCATCAACCTCCCTCGCTCCTCTACCCCTCAAATCCTCTTCGAAGTTACACTTCCATTCCCCAAACCCTAAACCTAACCCTAAAAAAGAAGAAAAAGCTCCATGTGAGCAGCCGCCGGTCGGAATATTTTGAGCAGCAGAGAGTCGCCCCTCGTGCGCCGGAGGAACGCTCCTTCACAGCTCAGTCTCCCGGAAGTAAGCGCTTTGTAGATTATCTTCCTTTAAGTTATCGTTTTTATGGTGGGTACTAGTCGTTGTCCTTTCTTATTCTCAGCTCAGCCTACTAGGGTTTACGCGGGTTACTCTATCTACAAGGGGAAGGCTGCTCTATCAGTAGAGCCAAAGTCGCCTGAGTTCGCCCCTTTAGATGTGAGTGTGTTTTTCGAACTCGGGAAAGTTCTATTTGCTTGGAAAGTTTGATTTTTTGTTTTCTTTCTGATTTTGCTTTATTGTGACTTTTGGGTTTGCTTGATTCCAGTCTGGGGCTTTCAAGGTGTCAAAGGAGGGTTTTGTTCTTCTCCAGTTTGCCCCTGCGGTTGGGACAAGGCAATATGATTGGAACCGGAAGCAGGTTTGGTTCTATGCTGACATTACAATTTTAGACATGAATATGCCCATTTTATGTTTTTGAATTTGCATTATTAGATCATGGACCAAAGTTCAGGCAAACTGGCGTTTTTGATCACCAAGTCCCTTTTATGCATGACCATGGGGCGTATAACCCAGAAGTATAGCACCTTATATCCACGTATGGGGTTTGATTCCTGCAAAAGTACAAAAAAAAACTTATAAAAGTACCATAACTTGTCTTCAGGGCAAGGAATTTTTATTACGTCCGGTGTCCGGATTCCATCCGGAGACGAATCCGGACGCGCCACATCACCCGGGGCCCAATGCATTCGGGTGATGTGGCGCATCCGGATTCACCTCCGGACGGTCCGGACACCGGACGTAATAATCTCTCCAGGGCAAGGCGTTTTATCGGTGTTGATGTTAGTAGTATATTACGTACCAAGTCTGAACCATTGTTTATTGTTGTTCTCAAACCTTTTTAGCACAAATTGTTACATATTAATACCAATTCTCCATTCATGTGGTCTGGCTTTGTACCAGTCATTTTTAATTTGAGCTGAAGGATTGTTCTTTTCAAGCTCTAACAGCATTTATCTCATAAATGTATTCTATGACATTGATAATTCATTGACTATGCTGCATAACATCTCCTTGTCATGTACATGTGTCTTATCTGACTAGAAAAAATTTCCATATCATAAAATCTTGGGTTTTTCTGCCATATATGGTGATTTTCACTTACTGCTTTTGCATTAAATGCTTGCTTGAACATACTGCATAGAATAAATTCAGTACTCAATTCCAATACTTTGCATAGGTTTTCTCCTTATCTGTCGGTGAGATTGGAACACTGATGGGTCTTGGTGCAAAGGATGCTTGTGAGTTCTTTCATGATCCCTTTAAAGGGAAAAGGTAAATGATCAAGCATTGACCCCATTACTATTAGATATAGAAGTCAACTGCTCGTATGCTTTGCTAATGGGCTGTTTCTTACATTGTAATTGTTCAGAAGTGGCATTAAGTGAGTTTCGGAAGTAATTTTCATGAGAATGAGTTACATTCATGTTTTGTTAATCAATATTAAGTTCTTGTGTTTTTTTGAGTTGCAATGAGTTATGGAAGTAATTTTCAATTAATTGTAATGTTTTTTTGAATGGAGTGCATGGAAGGTGGCATGCGTTCGCCATATTAAACTTATCAGCCACTTCACCCGTGAAAGTTACAAATAACCTCATTTGCATAAATTTTAATATATTTAAGTTTGCAAATGTAAATTTATAATTAGCTATATTTACTATAAATATACAGACACACACAAATTTGTAGGTAATTAGTTTATAAATACATGTGTGCATTTTCCAAGCTTAATGTTTTTAATTATCATTTTTTTAATCCATTTTCTTTTTAACTTTTTTTTGTATTTAAAAAACTAACTATTAATCATATTGTTAAACTTCATCTATACCATCTATAAAAGTTATAGGTTAATTTTTCATTGAATTTCATGATAATTTATCTGTCAATTAAGTACTTCCAAGAATTTAGTAACTAATAAATTGTATTGTAATAATGCATTCCTTAAAAAATATTGGTTATAAATTAATCCTGAATGTTCGATCTAGAAAACCAAGATTTATGTTTCCATAAACATCATATAACTATTGTAGAATAAGATAATACTCCTTTTGAATCAACACACCATCTAAGCATTGTCTACAACAACAACAACAAGCCTTTATCCCACTAGGCGGGGTCGGCTGCATGAATCATTTTTCTCCATTGGGTCCTGTTAAGGGCCAAATTCTCATCTAAATCTAATAAAGAAAGGTCATTTTTAATATTTTCTAACCAAGTCTTTTTAGGTCTACCCCTACCTTTCTTAATATAAGTCAAATCTAATACATCTACTTTCCTAACTTGGTCATCGGAAGGCCGCTGTTTTATGTGACCAAACCATCTAAGGCTACTCTTTCTAATCTTATTTTCCATTGGAGCTACTCCAATCTTTTCACATATATGCTCATTTTGTATCCTGTCTTTAAGAGTAAAGCCACTCATCCACCTGAGCATTCTCATCTCTGCAATACTTAACTTAATATTATGCTTCTCTTTTAATGGCCAACATTCTGCACCATTAAGCATTGCAGGTCTCACTACCATCTTATAGAATTTTCCCTTAAATTTGAGAGGGACTTTTCTATCACATAACAAGCCCGATGCACTCCTCCACTTCAACCATCCAACTTGAATTCTATTAATAATATCCCAATCTATTTCACCATCATCTGAGCATTGTCTAATTATGATAAAACAAGACAATATTCCTCTTGAATTTACACCATTTGATTATTTTATAATTTGGGGTGACTATCCAAAGTATATCATGTCCAACACCAATCTTAAAGAAATCCAATGGTTTGACTTCCGATCTATAACTACACGAAACTAAAAGTCCAATGCCTCAATCCCCTTCATCCATTACCACATGAGTATGATGTTCTAGCTCTAATCTTGAAGATGAGTTGTCTAGATCATCAATCCTCAAATCAACTAAATAAGCAAAATATCCCTCAATCAACTATCTTTTTGTATAGCATAGATCTCAAAGATGATATATTTTCTCCATCCATCATTAACTTCGCCAAAAGTTACAAAATGCCCTTCGCCCAAAAAACTATAAATTCCTTCAAGGGAAAAGGTAAACATTCTCTTTGCTCTCTAGAAAAGGTTCTGCGGAGTCATCCTTTTCTTCAAGCATGCTTGTTGAATTGAGTGTCAGTGTATCTTTACAGGGCAATAGGGGTAGACTCACAATTTTTTTGGTTGTATGTATGCAAAAATTGTTAACAATGTCTGTTCATTTTCAACACAAGTTAATTAGCATAAAGTTTTTTTATATTGTGCAAAAGTTGGTCTTATAAATTATCCATGTGAATGCATAATTTTAGATTGGAATGACACCGTTAACTTTGATTTTCTATCTGGAAATCATCTATAAGTTTTTTCTTTTGTATGTTTATATGCACACCATTATTTTCTCCTATAAACTCCATGCCTAGGCAAGTTACCATAGATTCTTCTAAAATTTATGTTTAGTTATTTTATATAAAATAACTCAAGATCACTTGTCTTTATTTTTCAATTAAAGGTTTTATTGGTTAAAATCTAATCATGTTTTCAAATCAATTAGACTCAAGCTTTGCTTGACCGCTATTATTAGTGACAACATTACAACTGCTTAGGTACTAAATTGCATAAATATTTTGATTATTCGGCTGCATCATGCATACTAGAAAAGGCACAATGTGCATGCTATGATGCTAAATTATATTATTAAGTAGTCTTCTTGTACATGAAATTGAGGATTGAGGATGTAATTCTTGCAGACAGAAGGAATGCCAAATAGATTGTATGAGGTTCACATGAATAGATGGTTTGCAGGATGCGAAGACGAATTATAATTTGGGGTGTGGGGTGAGGCTTTTTGTAATATGAGTGATAGAGGGTTATTTTATCAATTATGAGTATTTTTAATAAGTATGATTTTGCACAACGACATCTGTTCCTTCTCGGTTTGTCCAATTGGAAGACGAATTCCAGATTTTTGGAGTTGTTTCTAAGCATCAACTAAAAATAGATGGAGGTAATCATTTTTTGCCACTACTTGAACCTATAATGAAAAAACCCTAGAATACAATCCTTTGGGTGTTAAAGATAGGATTAGCTCACAGAGGTAGAATCAAACAATGTTTGTGTTAGAAGAAGGTAAGGTAGGGGTGTCAAAAATTGACCTGACTCGTCAAACCGACCTGAAAATTTTAAGTTCGGGTTGACTCGTTTAATAAAAGGTCGGGTTCGGGTCAATCTGCCAACCCGGAATTAACCCGATTTTGAGCCGAATTGGGCGGACCGTCTCATTGAGCGAACTCCCGTTGTCGTTGATCAAAGGAGGCGAATAACCGTCGAAGGAGGTGAAGGTCATCGAGCTATCGTGGCTTCCGAGACAGGAAGGGAACATCGAACACTTGAATTAGGCGAAGAGGAATGCAATTTTGATTGAATGGATTTACAGGATTGGTCGAAGAAGCGTGCGAAATAGGAGAAAAATGCTTACAGTTACCATCGCAATGAGCAAGTTCCTGTAGCTCGTCGTCGTTGAAGGAGACGAAGTTCACAGCTTTCGTTTCGGGTCAACGGGTCTGGTCGGGTTGGTGGCGGGTCTGAGATTTTAACCCGTTTAAATAAATGGATCGGATTCGAGTCAGACGTATTAAGAGCGGATCAATTTCAGGTTGGACCCAAAACTGACCCGAAACTCATTTTGACACCCCCTAAAGTAAGGAAGGGGTATCAGGGGTGAGGCAATTCAACAAAGACGGTGGGTTTGTGGCAGAGGAAGTGGCGGTCGATATTGTGAGGTCGATATTGTGAGGTAATGTAGTTTTTTTTTTTTTGAGAAGGGAGAGTTATAACCATATAAAGGAGGTACTAGTGCAAAGGAGTGGGGGTGGTTGAGAGGGTAGTGGGGGAGACACCATGTAGCTTATGGGGGATTTGGAGGAGAGCTGGTGATAGCCATGTGTGGAGGCAAGAGCAAGATTTGCACTTGAGAGATGAAAAAAGAAAGGTTTCAAGATAGCTTCAAATCTGGCATTGTTGGTTCCAATCTTAGATGCAAAATGTTAAGGGTTGATGTTAGGTTGATAATCAATTGTAGACTTTTTTGTTAACACTAATGAAATGAATTTGAATTGAATGAAGAGGAATTTTATTTTTATTGTTTGATGACTATTGCACACTTTTATGACACTTTCTTTAATATTCATTAAATTTAAAACCTATATGTTGATTTTAATTGAATCAGTTTGGTAAGTGTTCGTCTATTTGGCATCTCATTTGTTGACAAAATTTTTCTGTAGATGCCTTGTGTTTTTTCTATTGTCAAACTTCCTGATCTTGGACTATGTTATTGTCTCTTTGGTGGCAGTGAAGAAGGCAAAATCAGGAAGTTTTTAAAAGTGGAACCTCTTCCGGATGGCACTGGTCATTTCTTTAATCTCAGTAATTCTCGGCATCCTTGAAACTGTATTATATGTTGCAGATGTGCAGGTCTTTCAATAGGAAAACAAGCAGTGCTGCTCGCCTTCTATTGCATTACTATGTCAGATATACTGAAATAGCTTATGAAATGTCATCATCATTAGTCCATCATCATTAGTCTTATCTACCGCCTAATGAGTATATGTTCTACCATGTCCTTGCATCCGGCGCTCGTGCCCCCGCCTGTTGCCACCGTTACTGTTGACCTCCGCCTCACTCATCACCTCCCTTACCATCCTCCTCGCTTGAGCCCATCTACTCTTATAGATGCATGCCTAACCTGCCACCTCCCTTACCTGCCACCTCGTCTTTGGCCCCATTGACCTTTGCGTTGCCCATTGCCTCCCTTGTCATCAAGCTTTTGCAAACATAGAGAGAAAGAGGGAGAAGGAATATTTGAGATGGATCCTTACAAACAAACAAAAATTGTTTACATTTGCTTTGCATCTGAACAAGTAACTCTTAAAATTCAAATAAAATTGCTTTCTAAATGCATCCAACCAAAAACACCCTCTTAATAAACTTTGCTGCTTTCACTGATGAAAAATCAAGATTGAAATATTTCTCGACTTCCCTCATAGTTTATTTTATACTTTTGGTGATTTAAATATTTGCTTAAAATATTTTTGATCTTATAGATGTTCAGAACCGTCTCCTGAATGCCGATGAAAGCATCTACATCCCTATTGCGAGAGCTGAACTGATCGTTATGAACTCAGCTTTCAGTGTATGAGTACCCACCTTACTCTTTCCTTGTCTCATTTAGTACAAATCCTTCTATGATTATAGATCTGCCCAAAATGATATTAGTATTTATAGTGGACTAATGCTGAAATAACCGGCTGAAAAAGCTGCAGAATACTCTTATTTCTTTACTAACCATAAAAATAATTGAAGTTTGGTGAGTTCTATATAGTCTTGCACACAAAATTCGGTCATTTTACGTGACAAAAATTAGGCCAGGCTGAGTTTCATATGAGAAATTATTAGGTGCAGACTCCGGACGTATAGATACGTCCGAACATCCATTTAAAATTTGACATGTGGAGTGTGCTTTGGTTGCACTTTTTTTATGCGCTTTACCTGTTCTTTACATGCGTTTTAGTTGCATTTTAGTAACGCTTTGACTGCTCTTTTGTTGCGCTTTTTTACTGCACTTGGACTGAGCTTTTAGTGCGCTTGGCTTAAAGTTCCGCAGACACATAAAATATATAAAGTAAAAAATAAATCTAATTGAATATCCACGTGTTAATATTTTATTGGAGTCCGGACGTATCTCTGCATCTGGTCTCCGCTCCGGACTCCGCACCTAATAATTTCTCGTTTCGTACCCATCAAATTACCACTTTTCTCTTCCATTATGCAGTTTATCCTGCCATACCTGTTGGGTTGGCATGCCTTCGCAGATACCATTAAACCGGACGACAATATGAGATCTAACTTCACAAGCTCAAGATCTGGGCCTGAATTGGAGTGGGGAAGGTGAACTATTTTCCTGGAAAAAAAGCAAAAGAATGATCTGAATGCATGTTTAGAATACAGTTCCTTCTGTAAGGGAAGCAGGTCCTGCTATTGGTCTCCATCCAAACACTGATGGAAGGGGGGAAAAATTTTCTGCTACAAAAGATTTTTGCTGGTTTAATTTTTCAATGTTTGGATCAAACCAACCAGTTTTTAATTTTGTTGTATAAACTTTATTCATCAGTTTGTATATTATTGACATTTAGTTTTTAAAGATGATTAAAATTAAGTTTTGGTGAAGTCAGTTTGTTTTTACATTTATTTATTTGCTGGAATTTAGTCAAATAAAAATTAAATTATTAAATTTATTTTATGATGCATTGTAAAGATTAATTGATTACTATATATTATATTCATCTTAAAATAAATAAAAAATTCATTTGGATCAAATTTAAATCTGGATGATAACATTTGGCTCAAATCTTCTCCTTACTATTAATAGTATTCTAATTCATATATTTTATCTAATTTTGTTATTTTATTTTTTACATAAAATAAAAGTAAAGGTGATTTATCAAATAAATATTTGAATTTTATTATGCGATTTAATCTTAATTATTTTCAACCATTTGCTATGAAATAAATTGGGATGTAGATTAAAAAAAAAATCAATAGACATTTATACTTTAATCTTATTTTGATTATATGTAGATAGTTTGGAAGATTTCAACATATTAAAGATCCCAAATTACTCCAAAATCAGCGATTTGGCATTGAAAAACAAAGGCATTTGAAGAAAAATAATCTTATTTTTATTTAAGATAGCTTTCTTACTGCTTGTAAGGTTTCATTTGGGGCGGCTTTTTTCTTACTTTTTAAAGTGACTTTCTAGTACAAAAATTAAAATTTTTATACTAAAAAGTCGCTTTAAGAAGCAGTAAGAAAGCCACCTCAAACGAAACCTAAAAGTAGCTTTTTAATATAAAAATTAAAATTTTTATACTTAGAAATTATTTTAAGAAGCAATAAAAAAATTATTTCAAATGAAGCTCAAGTCTGAAAGGAGCTTATTCCAACAAATCCACTTCTTATTACTTTAAATCAAGCATTTTTTGCAGGATGAAGTTGATTGCCCAGCCAAGCATGATGAATTAACAAAGGGAATTTTGAATCTAAAAGAAAAAAAAAAAGAATATATATTTTTTTAATCAAGGCTTTCTTGATAGAATTCAGTGAATTCTTGAGAGAGAAGGAAAAAAAAGAGAAGTTATGATCAACAAAAAATCAAATCATTAAAAAAAATCAATGATTTAAAGATTACTCCACATGAAGTAAATCACATACAAAGATGACTAGAATGATAATGTGGCCTTTGCCTTCAAGAGTTCATGTGAAGAACTTACCTTCATTCTTTCAATCACCAAGAGAGTTCTTAATGGGGGAAAAGAGGAGAAAAACTTCACCAGACAGGAGAGGAAGTGATGGCTGAATATTACTTATGGGAGAGGTTGAATGTTGCCAATGGAGAGAGGAGAAAAACATAGGGTTTTAGGAGGTTAATGTTCATAATTTATCACTATAATACTATCGCTCCGCAGAAAGCTCTAAGGCTCCAAATCCTAACATAAAAGACTCGAGACTCGAGCAAAAATGACATTGTTGAAAGACTTGGCGAGGCCGAGGACCCGCTACTTGATTGAAGGGCTAGCGGGATTGACAAAGCAAGAAAAGGAAAGAGAGAGAGAGAGAGAGAGAGAGAGCAATATAGTCATGAGGTGATATTAAAAGGAATGGAGTGTAAAAAAAAATGAGTAAAAAGAATACTTTGGAATTGTTTGTATAAGTGTAAAAAAATGCATGACTTTATTTATTTATTTATTTTTGTTTAGTCTGAAGTAAAATGAATGCAATGTAAAGTGTAAAAAAGTTGTGCCCATGGTGGTTGGTGGTGGTCGGCAGCCAGCGTTGAAGGGCGGCTGTAATGATGGCTGGTGGTGGGCGGCTACCAGTGACGACAGTGGTGGGTGATGGTGGGCGACGGTGATGGGCAACAATGGCCACCGACAATGGCGACGGTGGCAGCTGCGGTGGTGGGCAATCAACAGTTAGCCGACATCTGTGGAGGCGGCATGGGCAGCCAATGGTGGCGGCGGCGGTCGACGGTAGCCTGTGGCTGGCGGTGGACTGTGGCGGCCGGCAGCAGGATGATGGTGGAGACGAAAGCCGTCGATGGTGGTCAAGCAAGCTTTAGAGCGGTGTAAACAGTTTTCACTAAAACTGGGCGAGAACGATTTACCTAAAAAATAAACTAGAATGAAATATGTTGCATTCACTTCACTTTACCTTGGATATGTTTTTCATCCAACCAAACACCAAACTTCTCAAAACCACCATATTTATTTTCCTTCACACTCACTTTACTTTCAACCAAACAGCCCCTAAAGTAAACAAAGAAATACTAGTGTCGCGGATCCATATGCGGAAATGATGAAGCTTCATATTGCTCCCTTGGCATATAATCAATGGCAAAATAATGGGGTACTCTTATCCTAGTTACGTCCAATTTCTTTGACTTCCCTTCCAAATAACCAACCATCATAAATCGTGAAAACCAGACTAAAGGAGAGCTTCATAAGCTACAAATCTTGTAGCACTTGAATGGTAGAAACTCCTTGAAGTGGTCTCAAATTATGAAGATATTTTTTGGAAGAAAATAGAAATATTCATCATCTTGTGAATCGTCCTCTGAAGCTGAAAGACCCAAAGTTTGGACTTTGGGATGAAGCAAATTATATGATTATGTAATTGCTATAGAACATTATGATGCCTGAAATTAGTAGGTTATAAATATTCCTCATAAACACAAACGATGTTTGGGAAATAAACAAAATCAAGGAGACCATACACTAATCAATAAAATACTCCACCGATGAGAATATTTTAATTCTCATTAATATATTAATAATATAATAGTTCCAATTGATGATAATGAAGAAAAAGAATGATCAGGAAAAAAAAACTAGTTGAAGAATTTGAAATAAAAAAACTGGGCAAACTCAAATACTTCTTAGGTATAGATTTTCTCAATCCAAATATGGAATTCTCGTCTCAACAAAATCTGTTATGAGTCCATTAATGAAAATAAAAATGATTGATTACAAGTCTTGTAAAACCCCAACTGAACTAGACCAAAAATTGAACACAGGTTAAGAGGAAACTGAGTGGACATTGAAGATTAGTTCGTAAACTAATGTATCTATCAGACATACGTCCTATCAATTTATGTACAAATCAAAATAATATTCAAAAACATTATAAACCAACTTTGAATGATAGAATTATACCATCTAGTTTGATATAGAATATTAAAAGATTGATGGGGCCAAACGACCAACTCCATGATTGAAGAACCATTGGAATTGATAAAGCGAAAAAAGGAAAGGGGGAGCAACAAATTCATGAGGTGGCACCTAGTAAACAAAAAAAAAAACATATGCCATGAATCCATGTGCAAGAAAGGAAACGAGAGAGCCTTAGATCGTTCCCTTGGAATAAAATCAATGGCAAAAGGAGGAGATGAACACAACTCTTATAGTTTTTAATTTCATGGAATTAAAGATGGTATCACTTTCATTTATTCTATAGGTAACTTAGCTTTCATAAATATTATGCATCATAAAAAAAAAAAAGAAATGACAATTGACCCAAACAAAAAAAATAAACATAGAAGGCAACACAAGAGTCACAGGCCTACAACGTCTATCTGTGGGGATTGGGAACACTCACGTGGAGGAGAAGCAACTGGAGAAAGTAAATTAATACCATGAAAAATTAAAAAAATTTAAGTAATCATTTTTTTAGACCATGGATGGCTTGCCGACCCCACATAGTAGGATAAAGGCTTGATGATGTTCATGATGTAGACACATGGATGGCCTGTTCAATGCATGTCTAAAGCATGTTGCGCACATGTCGTATCCTATACGTATCAAACACTACACACTGCTTTACATTGAAATGTCAATGCATTATAGCGCAAGAGCAAGAGATTGATCATTGTAATTTTTACATCTACCAAAATTGGAACTTAATACTAAGTATTTATTCTATCAATTTGAGAGAGAGAGAGGGGGAAAGAGAGAGAGAGAGAGAGAGAGAGAGAGAGAGAGAGAGAGAGAGAGAGAGAGAGACTTCATTGTTCTCATCTTTTATTTATTTTGGCTCTCACTCAATAAGATTATGCAGTTTACAACTAGCATGCTTGAAGCTTAATCTTATTCAAATGCATGTGCAAGCACAACAATGATAAATATAACAAAGTATGAATCAAAACCAAAACATACAAATTTAAAGAAAGAAAAAAGAAAGAATATCACTGTGAAACTGATGCTAGTCACATTATTTCAAAAACTACAAAAATCATATTAAATGGCATTAAAACAATGAAAGTTCCAGGTGATAAAAGGACAGTAAATCCACAGAAATAATCTTGATTAAGTACATGCTAAATAACTCAATGTCATTAGCATGAACTTAAAAAGGCATGAGGGTAACATGAATGGATCTTACGTGAAATCTTGAAGTTTTTTCTCTAAGATTCGAAACTCCATTCTTCATTTGAAACTGCAATTTTCATCTGCACCTGGAAGCTAAAGCATACGGGATATGCTCCTGGACTGATCGAGCATTCTAGAAATAAACAATACTGGTCAAAATTGTTTCCTCTTGTTCCTGAAAATTTTGTCTCTCTTGGCATAGACATAGAAGAATCCAAACAAAAATGCTCCAGTAATAGAAGCAGAAGCCCATGGGAATGGCGGATCTTTGAAACAAACCAATGAAGCCTCCAGCTTTTGCGTTGCCTGATAAATTACAGTATGCAGCGCAAAAAGATCATGTTC
Source organism: Dendrobium chrysotoxum (assembly GCA_019925795.1). Lineage (NCBI taxonomy): Eukaryota > Viridiplantae > Streptophyta > Magnoliopsida > Asparagales > Orchidaceae > Dendrobium > Dendrobium chrysotoxum. The sequence continues at coordinate 2,658,021 of CM034300.1, read as the reverse complement.
TGAAGACCTCCAGAAATACAAAGCCTTATCATAGTCCAGTTGAGACATAGCAGAAACAACCTTATCCAGCTTATACTTGAGCAAATTCCACCTCAGCACAAAATCTACGTACCTATTATCCTTAAGAACCTTCCTATCACCTCCATGTGCCTCCAATGACTCCAACAAGTCAACAGCACTCGTGATCGTATAATTCAGACAAACAAGGAGAACATTCCTTCTAGCTGCGTCCTTTTGAACAAATGAGAGGGAATATAACTCCGAGAAGGGTCCAAATGGAGTATGTCCAACACTCCAAGTGTAGTCTACAAGAGAGTTATTATGCTCTGGGCTCCATGTAACGTGAGTTGGTGCAACACCCCACATACTCTGAAGAACAGAACCAACAATTGCACGATTCAAACTACGAGCCTGGGTGATCACATGCCTTCCATTACAGCTGTAGTCACTCACTGTCTGAGCACTCCTAGTCCTCACTGCGATCACCATATCCTTGAAAGCAACAGCTTGGTGGAAACGGTCGAGTAAGATGAACTTGTCATAATCCAAATCAAAGACATATACAGGGAGGACTTTCCCATACTCATCATCAGAAATACCAGCTTCTCTATGTATCTCGTCCACCGAATCCGCTAGCACCTGGTGTAGATGCTTGGAGTCCAAATACTCACTAACAATCAGAGTATAATTCTCGAAGAGGAACCTTGATGTGTACGAGTTCGTCGATTTGGCGATTGCAAATGAACATATTGTGCATTCTGAATACTTCACACTGTATGAGTTCATCTTCAAAATTTGACCTTTGAAGGATAAATCACTCTCCCTGAGTGTTTTCTCAATTAAAGTCCAGTCAAGACCCCTTGGATCCCCGTTATCAGAACCATGTATATGAATGAACTGGATAAGCAACTTGTTCTCAAAGAAAACCGGAATCCTCAAAGAGGGAACCAAAAGGGACTGATACGCACCAAGTACAAGTGACGCAAGATCCGCAAGCAAGGCTTTTTCGGATCTAGGACTCTTATAAAGAGAGGCTAAAGGGTGAAACTCACCTCGGGGAAGCAACCCTTCGCCTGAAAGCGCGGGCCCGTAGTCCACTGGCCCTGCGGCGAGATCAATCCACATGTATCGTTCCTTCCCGGTCCAGATCGTTCCCAAACACTTCGAGAACGCAGGCGAAGAATCCTCGGCGTCGTATGCGTACGCGTAACGCTTTGATTGCTGGTCTAAATTCAGCAAATAGATGTAGATTCCAAGAGCAGAGTTAGGTTCCTCCTTGTAGAAATCCCGACGGATGATGTCGTCGACGACGGAGTAGGGAATTGAGAAGAGGGCGCCACGGTGGAGCGGCGCCGGAGAGGATTCGAGATGGGCGCGGATGGCTTCGGAGATGTCAGATTCGAGGGGGGCAAGGAAGGGGTCAAGATGGAGCGAGTGGGAAACAGCGAGGTGGTGGGGATTGGCACCGACGACGTGGAAGCGGGAGGAGGATAGGGCAGCAGCTACGAATGAGTGGAGAACGGATGGAGCGGCGGCAGAGAAAGGTCCGACGAGCTTGATGCGGACGGGGATGGAGATTTGGTATGAGAGAAGGTGGGAGATTAAGTTTTTTGGTTTGGAAATGGGGGACAGGGAAAGGGATTTCTTGAGGGAGGAGGGGAGGAAGTGGAAGGAATCGTTACCGGCAAAAGGGTCGCGTCGGAGCTGGTCGGAGAGGAAGGCGTCGAGGCCGAGGGGTTGGGCAGATGATAGGAGTGGGATCGAGGAGTACGTGAGAGCGAAGCTGATAAGAAGAAGAAAGATCAGGCAAAGTAGCGTTTTTCGCATGGTTGGGCGTTGAGGGGTTCGAATGGTTAGGGTTAGGGTTAGGGTTAGCGAATACGTGGATGTGGAAGACTACACAAAGGAAGTTAAGGTTTGCATGAGGAGGGCATTCTTTTAGCAAGGCGTGCCATGGAGAAGAAGACCATTTTTTTAAAATTATTCTGAAAGCTATATATCTTTTTTTTTTAATTAGGTTATGATATTGTGATGAAAATCATATTAAAATAAACTTCAATCAATTTTAATTTATCATAAGATTAGTAATATATATATATATATATATATATATATATATATATATATATATATATATATATATATATATATATATAATGTATCAATTTAATATAAACTTATGAACAATGGAGCACATCATAGTCCCCACTTTTTTTTTAATTTACATACTCAACATTTAAAATATTAAAATTTACATGTTTAACACTTAAATTTTATTTGTTATATACATATCACTCAAAATATCAAAATAAAATAAAAATTACACCTCCACTAACCATCTTGTTAGGGCGGCCGCCCAATCCCACGGTTCTTTATCGTCTGCCTTATTGTCTTTTAAATATAATGAGCCATGGTTTATTGTCGCTAATCTCATCACCCTTCACGCATCATGGGTTCATCTGTCTCGTTGCCCTAATTTCCCATTGCAACTTCCTTAATCGTGTTTGTGCCTCCTAACTGTCGTATTTGTCATGTTTACACCTCTAACCATTATCCCTATGAATTCTGGCAAACCACCACTTAGAGGAGCTTGGTCGATGGTCTGCCTCTTCCCCGTGCATGACCAACGAAATTTGTCAACTCCATTAAATAAGAAATAGATGATATAAATAGTAAAGTTTAGATGTTAAAATTTAAATCATAATATTCTTAGTGTTGTGTATGTGGATCCCCTTTTTAATTAAAGTTAAATGTTCGATTCATTAGTTTTGAATTTTGTATGTTAAATGCATTTTAAAATTATTTAATTATTTAAATTAAATTGACTTGCTCACTTAATTTAAAATGAAGGTTTAGAATTTAGTTAGATGTTTCTTTTAACTAAATATTAAGTAATTAAACTTGAGTTTTAAATTTAATTGATTTTTTTTTCAATCTTCCAAAAATTCCACCAAGTCCATCATAATGATTGGAGAAATTTCGGAACTCATAACTAATTAACTATTAATAACAGTGTAAGCGAGCCAAGCTGAGCCTAATCGACTGTTTGCATGTCAACAATGACTCATTATTTTAGCAAAAGTGCCTTTATAACATATATAGAGAAATATACCATCCACACTTAACAGTAGTCCACATGCACTTCTAAAATATTGAACATAAATACCTAAAGAGAAATAAACATACTTGATAGACGGTGCCTTTTGAAAATCTTAATGAATTAGCTATCAACACTAAAGTGATCCAATCTAAGCCCAAATGAGTCCATATCAAGCAATTAAAGCATATTTAGAAGCTTTAGGACATGAATTAAGTGACTAAACGACCTCCAAGTCTCGCATGCATATAGTCAAATTGAGTATCTTGATAAGACAAATCCAATGAAGTAAAAAATTGCTATATGTCATTAAGATACCAAAATAGTGAAAGAATGAGCACATCATATATGAGATATTTTAGATCTTCAAGTAAAATATTTCATTGTATTATTAATCATTCCTTTTTTTCAAATAAATATTGATTCGTTTTGGCTGAAATTCTTTTATTTTCTCCCATATAGTACAAGAATGTTGATATTTGATTCACTTTTAGAAATATAATTAGTACTATATAACTTCGCCATTATTATAACATATGTTCAAATATGATTCAAACTATGATCAAATATGATTCAAACAGTTGTTCAAGCCATGTTTAAACATTATTTGAAACATGTTTGAACCATATTCAATCATGACTTGAACAAGTGTTCAAACATGATTCAAACACTAATTTTAATGAGGTTAGAACCAGGATCAAATAGGTTTAAACATGATTCACACTCAAACAATTTGAGACCATTTGAAACATGTTTAAACATGGTTTGAAAACTATTCAAACGTAGTTCAAACACATTAACGTTTGAAACACTCTCTTTGATGGTCTATCTAATTATGCATTAGAGCTGTAGCAAAATGATCTAATTTAAATTATTTTACAAAAAACATTAAAAGAAAAATTTACCCGTGTCTACCCGAGTTGTTGATAAATATTTCTTTTTTACCGAGCTTCATCAATGCATTCACTTTACCTTACTAAGTGAAACATGAATGAACGAATGATATGGAGAAAGCTAAAGTGTGAAAGGGTGGAATATCATTCATTCTACGCAACATGAATATTAGCATATAAATAGTATTTTGGTCATAAACGAACATTTGTGCACATTTCATTAAAAATAATAATTAATAATGTTTGGATATATTGATCAAATTTTGATTAGTATAGCTTTAAAACCCTTGATCTGCTTTGAAATGTATCATGTTATAGTTCAAATCATTCACTATTGATGTATTGTCCACTTTAATCTAATGACCTCACGATTTTATCCTATTGATTTAATTTCCTAGGAGGTCACCTGACCTAAGATCGCTCTTGCATGAACAAGATTTATTTCGGAGTTTCTTAATGAAATTCAAATAATTACAGAAAAGATGCCTCAATCTTTAAATGTTTAACTTTATTTTCATAAAGGGTTTCACAATATCCTCCATTTAAGTTATTGACGTTCTTTTCAGTATCCTCCTCCCATAGTCATCCACTAGGTAGATAGGAGTCTAAAGGTAGCTTTTACAAGTTCAAGAGGTGATTCCCGCCATATAGCAAATTGTCCCATATAGGGTTCAAGAGGTGCCCCATATGAAATAACACTTTGTCATGTATGATACTTAGTTTCTATCTTTCGACTGATGTATTGGTTTAATACCATTTTTATAACAATCAAACTCTTAACCATCGAGGTATTATCTACTTTGGCTTAAGGGCCATATGATTTTGTCTCACAGGTTTAACTTCCCAGGATGTCACTCATCCTATGATTGTTCCCGCAGGAGCACGTTTAACTTTGGTGTTTCTTAATAAAATTACAATAATTACATTAGATGCGTCAATATTTAGGAGTTTAATTTTATTTTCAGAAGGGTTTTCATATAATAGAAATTATTCATCTATCACATCTATCTTAAAATAAACTTATGAACTTTAAAATTCAACATGAAGTCAAAACCTTACCTGCTTCTTTGAAAGAACTGTTTTTAGGTTTGAAGGAATCCACATCCCTTGACTTGACTCCTTTAGAATTGGACAAGCAACTTCTTGTCCATTGGGAAGGAGAACAGGCATAATACATAATAGGAATCGAACACAGCCTATTCTTTCTCTTTCAAATCAAAAAGATGGATTCAACAAAAAAAAGAAAGAGGAATGAATTAGGAGAATTTTTATTTTCCAGGTCATACTTATATGTTTTTTTCTTTTCTCCAATATATTATGAGGTATACAAAGTCAATTTTAACTAATCAAATTGCCAATTTTAAGTTCATCTCCTTGTGATGTGGTCAAGATACTCTTCAACTCGGAGCAATCTTATTGCAAAGGCCATTAATTCCAAAATTCTTTTCTTTTTGACGTAGGGCAAAGATCCAGGGATTCCTATTGCCAACTATTAAACCCAAAGGGGCTGTTTGATATCATATTGGAGTTAACTTTAGTGGGTTTAGTAAATCCAATAAACCAGGATTTAGTAAATCCTAAGGGTGTTAAATATTGAAAATTGTTTGGTATGTCATATGTTAAATCATAAGAGACTATTTGACAATTTAATCCATTATTTAAAGCTGTTGGTCCATTTAAAAATTAAATTTAATGTGCTTTAAATTTTATTTACGTGTTAATTATGAGTTACTTATAAATAATATACTTAGAAGGTCGTTTAAATTAATTAATAAATATAATATTAATTACCTAATTACTTTTTTAAGTATTATTTTAATAAATATGTCAATATTAACTAATAAGGACATTATATAATTATTATTTGAAATAACTAATCATTTAATTATTATTTACACTACTGAGTATTTCATTGATTTAAAATTTTAATTACTAAATTATATTAATTGAACTAATATTATTAATGTCTAATTAAAAACTTAATAATTAATCTTATGGGCGGGTAGTCTCGTAGGCTTCCTTCTTCCTCCTCCTTCGTTGCTTTTTCGCGTGAGGTAGAGCTTGCTCCGCTGGTTCGCGTGAGGTACGGCTTCGAACGAGTCGCTTGCTATTGCATGTCTAGGGTTTACTTTTCCTCTTCTGCATTTCTTCGTTGCTGTTCTGCTTCCTGTCTGATCGGAGTTCGTCGCGAAGTTTCTGCCGCTAAATCCGTAAATGCCGTAGTTTGTAAATCCGTAAATCCGTCGAACATCGGGATTTACCAAATCCCGATTTACGCCGTAACTCGCCCTAAATCCGCAAATCCGGGATTTAAGAGGATTCGGATTTACTGCCCGCTGAAAAACTGTTTGGCAGGATTTACGGTACATCCAGCGTAAATACTGCTACAAATCCGATACCAAACAGCTCCTCGATCTTACCCCAGCTCAAAGAATCCTCACCCTCTTGTTCTTCTGAAAGATTATTTTTATTTTAAAGGGCCTTTTTTTTTTTCTCTTTTCTTCCAGTTAGTGATTCTCAGGCTCGGCTCAAGGTCTGTAGAGGTGCCTGCGATGGTGGTCCTCGATGAGGAAGACGGTGAGATGCATCCGCTGGATCTGTTTCTGTCTATTGGATTGGATAAGCGGACGGCGGAGAACGTGCTCGTCAACCCCAAAGTCACTTCCAACCTCACTGCCGTCATCAAAGAGGTACCTTTATTGCATTCTGTTTTAGGAATGGGAATATGCAGTATTAATCGGACTGCAACCGTTGTAATATGGATTCTACTTGTCAAGTGAAGAAATACTTCATTTTGACATGTAGAGTGATTTCTAATCGAGCTTGTTTTAGTTGGTTGGCATATAGGAGATGAGTTTCGCGCATTCAAATTGGTTTCCCAGCAAAGAAAAAATTGGTTTTACTTCCCAATGAAGTATGATATGTTCATTCGTTCTAATGCTTTGACCTGTCTAGAAAAATCAAGAATTCTTATGGATCAGTATAAACCAACCCAAGCTAAGTTGATTATTAAATTGTTTGAAATTGATGCAAGACAATCATGACCATTAAATGATCTTACGCTTTTTTTTTTTTGGCTTATAAGCAATGTCATTTTATTTCAACATGTTCTAATTGCTTCATGATATGTAAAAAGGACCTTTATTTCCTTCTATAGCTGTTGTGTCATATTTTAAGTTGGTGTGTTGAGTCATGAACTTATATAATGGGTTCTAATATTATATTGGATCATTGAACTTGAATATTGAATTGAACATTGTATTGAATATTGATCTTCTTTAAACATCGCTCGTCTACTCTCTCTCTATTCTCTCTTCTCAATTATATTCTTACCATTTTATTCTCGTGATTCTATCTTCTTCTCTAATCCCCCTCTTTAACTTCCACTAAATAATATTGAAGCTCTTGATTTACTAGGTCTATTGGTCTCACAATTTTTGTTCCTCGTTGTAATGCTAGCCTACATTCACCATTGTCACTAGTTGCGATGCAGGTCACGCTCGACAACCTCTAGTGCATTGCGCAACCAAATATTCTCGTCTATCATTGCATCCTTGTGCTACTTTCTCTACTTGATTGCCCGATCTACACGAGGCTACACACCCTATCCTGCGAGGAGAACCTTATTGTGCGAATGTCAAGTGCATTTAAACCACCGCTAACCATTGTCAACACATAATTAATTGTTGCCATTGATGCAACCCTTCCCACACATCTTTACGATCCAATTGCTAGCACCTGCACACTGAACATCCACTAGCTCTTTCTTGTGACCTTTGCCAAACTAATGCATTCCATGCCAAAATGTTCATTCTCAGTTGCCTCTGCTTCTTGAACCTAACTCTAATTCGACCACAACAACTTTGTGCCCTGTCACATTACTACTATACTTTCTGTCCGCGTCGTCTCTACTTTTAGCACACGATTGGAGACTATTAACTTCCTCTTAAGTGATATGCGTTCATCTTCATTTATTCTTCTAAGATCGAGTTTGATAAGCAATACTTTAAAGCAACAAACATCGCTTTTTTAGGTGCTGTCACATTCGTGCATAGTTACCACTACAACTTCACTATTCAATTCACATTGTTTGATTCGATTCATGTTTGGGGCTTGATTATAAACCTTGTAACTATGATAGAGCACAAATCTTGAGGCATTTTCTCCTTTCTTGAAAATGATTTGAGGTCATCCTCTCTAGCAATTAAACTTCATCTTCATGATTTCGCATCCAATAACTAAATGAATGATCATCTTAACACAAAATTATGGTATTATCAATTTCTTATATTATACTTGCAAGCTTTATAAACTTATTCTCCTGTTATGATGACATCAATGCATAAGAGGAAGTAAAATTATGGTTAGTACAAATATTATTTGTTAAAAATAAATAAAAAAATATTATAATTCATGTTGTCACTATTTTTTTGACTTATTCCATCATGGTCATAAGCATCTACCTAGATAATTTATTTAGGGTATGATTAAATTTTCCTAGAGTTGATCACTGGATAAATTTTTGCCTGCAAGTGCTGGATGATGAAATTGAAGAAGCCTAAAATTATCTGTATGGATTTAATGATGGTCTGAGATAATATGAATGTTGTTACAGATAATGGATCAACACAATCTTCATATTCATCACAATTTTAAGATCATTACAGAGAGTACATTGATTATCATTTTCCCAGAATTGCATCACATTAACATTAGCATTAACATTAACATCAACATTCTAAGTATTTTGATCAGTCATCCTCTATTAATTGTGTTAAATATTATGATCTATTAAATCATCTGCTGCTTCACCAAGATTTACAAGAAATCTAAGCTTGGCTAAAAAGAAACTTGCAAATGCTTGATAGCTTCAAAGAAGGAAAATGGAATAGGGAACATGAATGCAGCATCATACTAGCTATGTTTGAACCAAAATCGACCCTTCCAAAATAATAAGTCCAGACAATAGATGAGTGTTCTAAGAAACTTGATGATGATCATCCAAATGTAGTTGACCAATTGATTGAGATCATGCATGAGCCAAAACCTGAATCTATTACATTGATTGTTGTTCCACTTGATATTGAGCATGACTTCGTACCACTTATGGATATTATTTATTTTCTGAAGTCGCTTTAGATGTTACCAAAGGATGATTCACAAAAGCCAGAGCTGCTTCCATCTTCTAATATTTAGTTAATGCTTCTAATTATGCCACAAGCACACTAAACAAAGACTAAATCCATTATTTTTAGTTCATGGACTGTTCTTAATTGCGTAGGCTTATCTTGATTCTCTAGCTCTTTTACCTGATCATATGTCTTCCATTGAGTTTGTTCTACCATTACCACCATTTGCTACAACAAAGTTTTGTGGTGATTGCTTGCGCTGTCAGGATGAGTGCCTTGCCATGCTTGCCTCAAACCTCTAGATGTCTACCTTGTGCTACATCCTCTTTTATTGATCATAGATTTGTGCAGGAGTCAGTTTCACCTCTTCCACCACTATGGTCATCTTCCAACTCTTTGGAGAAAAAATATTTTTCAGCTTGAGTAAATGATGCTGGACAGTCATTGTCATCAAATGCTCTTTTATTTTAGCTTATAAGCATGTGTTTATTTAATTTCAACTTATTTTAATTGCTTCATAATATGCTATGACACTTTATTTTATTTCCTTCCATATTAATCATGTTGTATTTTATGTAGATATTTTGAATCATGAACTTACATATTCAATATTGTATTGAGTCATTGAACTTGAATATTCATCTGTAAATCTCTCTATCGCCCCACCCCCTCTTCTCTCTCTCTCTCTCTTCGTTGTTCGCTTCTTCCCATTCTCTTCACCTTCTATCTCCTTCTACTATTTTTCTTCTCTAATTCTCGTCTTCGGTTTTCACCAAAAACTAACAAGTTTCTTGCAAAGCAAGTTCGTTTGCAGTTTTTTTTTTTAAATAAATGAGACTTGCTTTCACATGTTATTGAGTTTTTATAATAGTGAATGTGCATGCTTATGAACATAATGAATAAATAATTGTAAGTTTGGAGAGATTTGCTCATTTACATATCTTCATAAATCTTGTTCAAAGTAGCCATACATGATCCCACGTATGATCTGTTCAGCTGCTGTGTTATTTCACATATTCTCCTAGCACTAGCACTAGACTTCAATGCTTATTCAAACTGATGGTTTAAGATCTAAATATTCATATAGAAAGTGCTAAACTAATATTAGGCTTTTACTTGGATAAATTGTATATTCATGGATCAATATAAACAGAACTTTATCAATGTGCACATAATTATAATTGGTTCTTTTTCTCATTGTTTCTTGCATTTGGATCTTTTCCTGTTATGCAGATAAATAAATTTAAAATCTGTTGCTTCCGTTAAGGAGAACATCTATTGGTTGTGTTTTGCTTATATCAATTTCTGGAGGTTCTTATAATTGTAATCTGAAAAACTTTTGCAGGCATGTGTTGTTGATGGATGTAGCAAGACTGTTGGAAATCTTTTGTACACGGTAGCTTGTTTAATTGCGAAACTGAATTTTTTGATAGAAGCTGCTTTTAAGTTTTCTAATGCTTGCTCTTTTTTGTCATATAGGTTGCGACTAAGTTCCCAGCCAATGCACTAAAACATCGGCCAACTTTACTTGAATATATTGTTTCATCAAAGGTGCTGTTCTTACCACCAGTTCCGAGTTATAAAAATTCATTATAAATGCAGCCTATTATAAAATAATTAGCATGTCATGTGATCTTTTGTAATAAATCAGTGTATGAGAACATTCAATAATGCTCATGCATTAAAAAGGTTTATAGAGGGCATTTGAGTGCTCACTTTTTGATAGAAGTTCATAATTTTTGCAGATAAAATCCCCTGCCCAACTAGATGCAGCCTTTGCATTTCTTATGAATGTTGGGCCTGAGACTTACCAGTTGAAAGACTTTGAAGAAGCATGCGGTGTAGGTATGTGATGCAAGACAATGTATGCGTTAAGGTTCACTTCCAAAGTAGTTATTAGACAGTTGTCTGATTAAGCTCTATGTATGCATTGAATTAGTTTTTACGCGCGCATACGCACATATACATATACATTCTCTCTAATGTCTTTTTCTATTTCTCATCCTCTCTCTCCCCAACTAATTTCCTCCGATTCCCCCCTCTTTAGGGTTCGTACTTTCCTCACCCACTCCATACCCTCTGAATTCTTATCTCTACTGTTTGATGGCACCAGTATGTTTTAATGTGGCATTCTAATATCTCATGCTTTGGATACAGAAGGTAAGCATTTAACGATGCTTCAATTATGTTGTAAAGGCCTCAGTGGCAACTTAGAGATAAAGGAGATAAATAAAGCTATACTGGTTCATAATCATCACTTTATAGCATGGGAGACATTTTCATTTGCTGTCATTTAAAGGCATGTATTTAGTTATGGGACAGAACCCATGAGTTTGCTATGCGTTTAGTTTGCTCCCCGCTTTAATTAGGCTGTTGATTTGATTTGTTCTGTTTTTACCTGAGTCCCTACACTTGGTTGAATTTTCCAGCTTGAGAAGAACTGGCGTTCATTTCCTAGGAAGCATGTATGTTGCCTCAAGTAGCACAAAATAGTTTTGCTGAGTTTCCTTGCAAGTTGATTTAATCTGTATCTGCATTTTATGTTTTGCGTTTTTATTCTTTTATAAGACATCGAAGATTACTATGATGCACTGTAGCATCATATATTATGATAATTACATTCCTTTCAGTTAGTTAAAACCCAGGATCTTACACAGCTTTTAATGATCTGCTAGTCTGTGATTGATATTGTTGAAAGCCAACTTCCACTGATTTTACCCTTATATTAAAACAGGATTCTTTAATAAAAGACTTGTGTTCTATTAAATATAGAATAATATTTCTCTATATATTTTTTGATATCTTTGCATTTTTTTTTATAAATATTTTCTTAGATGTTAAATCCTCTATGAATTTGAAGCTTGTAAGAGGAACTTCAATTATTTGCATATTACATCAATTACAAGAACTTTGTACCATTCTGTTTGTCGCTTTTTTTTTATCCTTATGGATTTCGATAATACCTTGTTGCTTTATTCTATATCATGTTATTTGGCATCCGAGCCAAATAATGATTTCTTATTCATTTCCACAACAAATGCATTATTGTGCTCTTTTGCTCATTGATTTCTCACACACCTATTCCTCATCATTTTGCAACTCGTTGGATCAACCCTATTCATAAGTGTGAGCCAAATGATTCCTTGTTGGTTCCCTCTGCACATACATTGTCACACTCATTTGCTCTTTGATTTTTTTACAATTTCATTCCTCGTTGTTTTACACCATGTTGACTCAACTCTATTTGTCCAAGTGCTTCATTTGTTGTTCTATATTTGTCAACTCAACACGCTTCATTTGCGCATAGACCAGTCCCTTGCTATCGTGACCTCACTAGCATGCCCTTATGCGACAACCCCATTGTGTCACATCATCTATGAATCCATCGTCAATTACTGATAAAAATCAGTTGCACTTCTATGCTTGTAATCCCACTATTGTTGCTACTAGGTCTTTTTCACAATCAGTATGCAGTTGCACAAAAATCATTGCATTTACTTGTGCCTTTTTGCCCGTCGCAACCTACGTATCACAGTTTTCTTCGCATCATGTGCTCGATGCCACATACAACCTTGTTACATCAACGGCCAAGCATTGTTACAAATCGTCACACTGATTGCTATAACATTTTTGTACTCCCTCATCATGGTCTGCATCAAGTGCCACTTGTGACCTCAGTAAATTGTAGCTCTCCTCATCACTAATTCACCGTCACATGCTACTACTTGTTACCTTTGCATCACCGGAGTCATATTGATGTGATACAATCGGAGTTACATTAAGAAATTAAAGAAAGAGAATTAACAAAGCACTCCAAAGTAAAAGTATTATTTATAACAAGGAATAGTTCTAGGAAATCTTAGCTTTCAACTTGCTTAGGCAAAGAAGAGCGATGAAGATTAACCAAACAATATAAGTAAACGCAAAGAGTAATTGTAAAGCTACAACGTCAAACAAGAATCCAAGACTTAATAACGAGAGCTTTTACCTTTGAAACATTTTCACTCAACTAGTCTAGGCTTTAGCGGAAGAAGAGTCTCCATGTTAGAATTGAGATCACTCCAAGGAAGAAGGAACCTAGGATAGTCGTTCTTGGAGAAGTAGCCGGAGTAACGGAGTACGGTGGTTGGCCGGTGATGACCCAAGGTGCTTTGGGTTTTTGTTCGTCAATAGTCGTGGAGAGTTGAAAGAGTATCCGATCCACGTAGTCTTTTATCGAATCGTCGTACTCCCAATTTGGGTCAAAGAAAGGAGAGAATAGAATGCCAACTTCTCCTTGATTGTTGTAAGCGAATCCGTGGTCGATCTCAGGATCGGCCATTCATGACCATCAAAGCTCTCTACGGAGTAGTGCCTTGGGGAATCCACCGGTTGGAAGAAGAGAGAGAGGTGGAGAGATGTGGGTGGCGGCAAGAGAGAGAGAGGGTAGGGGCGGGTAGGGCTAGGTGTGAGTTTGGGAGAGGGAGGAGGGAAAGATTTAGAAAAACTGAAATTAATTTCCTATTTTTCTAATAGGAGGGAGGGAATTAATTTGAATTTCAAATTAATCCCATAAAGGGCTAGGGGCGGCTGGTTTTAGGAGGGGATTAATTGAGTATTAATTGCCATTGGGAGGGGATTGGAGAGAGAAACTCAAAGGGGAGAGGGGGCCGGCCATGTAGGGAGGGGAGAGAGGGAGCTTTGCTTTAAGTAGGTGGGCCCCAAAGAATAATTAGAGATTTAAATCAAATCAGATTTTAATCTCGGATTTAATTAAATAAGGATGTTTCCAAATTTAAGTTTTAGGATTAGGAAGGCATTTGAATTTCAAATTTTGAATTTGAAATCCAATTAAGTAGCTTTCCTAATTGACTAAACCTATTTTAGGAAAGTGGATAATGGCCAAAGGGATTTGATTTCAGATTTTGGGCTAGGGAGAGGGGTGGCCGGCGGGTTAGGCTAGTGAAGGGCGGCGGCTGGGAGGCGGGTGAGGGCCGGCTGGAGGGGTAGGGGCGGCGGCTTGGTGTGGGGAAAGTGGGGGGGCTTGGTTTGGAGAGAAGGAGGGTGGGGGTGGTGGAATGGAGGTGGCCGGCGGCTTGAAAGCCCAAGTATGCCGCCGGTTTTGGACAAAGGGGAAGGGGCTTGGCCTCAATTTGATCCCACTCCAATTCTCACAAAGAAATCTTGGACAAGAAGCCTAGAACTCAAAAAGAGATCTCTCTCCTCTAAGGAACTCACTAAGAGATCAAGTTAGTAGAGCAAACTTTTCATTCAATCATTCATTAACCAAATACAATAGAGAGGGGCCTTATATATAGACCTCAAAATGATAAAAAGAAAACAAATGACTAAAGTGCCCCTTGGGCTACAATAACAACTAGCTACCCCTAAGGGTGAAAATGGAAAAACTGAAATAACAACATACATAATACATAAAATGCATAAAAAATAAATGTTCTCCATCATGGCCGTCGATCTCCGATGCTTCCTCTGATAGACGCGTCGGAACCTTCTGTTGATATCCTCATCACATATAGTCTTCTAAGGCATTGCTATTACCACTCTTGGGACTAATCTCTTATCGTCCCTAGGCACCACCTTGTACAACCCATCTATCATGCATGCTTGTGTTGTGGTGTTGTTCACAACATCACTATCTTGTTGTTGCGCCGATGACCTGTTTGTGTCATTTCCCCGACCATTCAATGGTGATCCCACTACGATGATCTCACTATGCTGTCCACCATCGTACCTTTTACCTGAATTACAACTTCAACCATAAAATACAAGGTTGAATGTTGTTCATATCAAGAAGAAGAAATCATCCTCTTCCTTATTCAAGGCTCATGAACATCAAAGATATTTTTACTTTAATTATATTTTGTCACTTAAGGTATGTATATGAATTCATTTTGATTTACGTTATGCATGATTTATGAGCACAAAGTTTTAAAGTTTAACCCCTTGTATGTCTTCCATGCCTTCCACAAAAAATGCCATATATTTCTACATACATGACCACATTTATATAGTGTTGAGATGGGTTTCCTATGCTAATCTTACTCTATTTTTTAAGTAGTTATAAAATTTTAATTTTTTTAAGTTAACCTATAAATTTTTTTTAATACTAAGTTAAGTGTTGCAGAGATGAGGATGCTTAGGTGGATGAGTGGCTTTACCCTTAGAGGATACGAAATGAGCATATACGTGAAAAGGTTGGAGTAGCTCCAGTGGAAGATAAGATTAGAGAGAGTCGCCTTAGATGGTTTGGTCACATAAAACGGTGGCCTTCCGATGACTCGGTTAGGAAAGTAGAAGTATTAGATTTGACTTATGTTAAGAAAGGTAGAGGTAGACCTAAAAAGACTTGGTTAGAAAATATTAGAAATGATCTTTCTTTATTAGATTTAAACGAGAATTTGACTTTTAACAGGACATAATGGAGAAAAAGGATTCATGTAGCCGACCCCACGTAGTGGGACAAAGGCTTGATATTGTTGTTGTTGTTGTAGCCTATAAAATACACCTATAACCTGCTAGCATTAGTGATGTAGAACTAAATTAGTATAAACTTAGTACACTTGCTGTAATTGATGATAGGATGAATTTAGTATATGTCTCAAGAATAAACTCAGTGTCAATATTTCTTGAAGATAGAATTGTTGAATTCATAACATACCTGTTGCATTATTGCTATTATTGAGTTTTGAATCATGACTTCATATTTTCACGCACATGGTCATACATATAATGACAAGGATTGACACCATATTCCTATATTTAATGGCTTACAAGGTCCTCGGGCATGGTTCTTCTCTATATTTTTGGTAAAAATTTGAATCCCATTATATGTTTAAGTTAATGGTTTGACTTGAAATATGAATTTATGAGAGGGTTTTTTTTTCCTTCTTATTATGAGGATAAATTTTGGATCAAATGGAAGATCACTTGCAGAGTTATCTTACTATTTATGAATATTATATTTAGTTTATCACGTTACATTGTCAAAATGATTAGTGTAATTAACATGAAGATTATTGGAGTGTTATATGTAAAATTTTGAATGGGCTTAGACATTAGACACTTTGTTGATTCTTATGATCCTCAAACTCTGTAAAACTTATTACTAGGTTGACAAGAGTGAGAGACTCCTTAGCAATCTTATACTTAAGACACATACACAACAATCTTGTTCCTTTAACACTTGAGAGTTCTACGCTTGTCCTTTTATGCGGTAATCCCACACTTTCTGCATAAGGACTAGCTCAACCTTTGCTAACTCCCATATCCTTTGAAGATGTAGAAGGTCATGGTCCAAATCGTGATACTGAAGACTTAAAACTTGAATGTTCTATGATACTAGAACATGTACTAGACCTTTCTTTAGATTCTATTATTCTAAGGAATCTTTTTTTGTCGAGCTTGAGGAATTAGGGTCCCATCATGAGTTTGATCGTTATTTTCACTCCTACCAACTTATGCTATTATTTTTCCCCTTGCCTATACATCAAGCTTGTAAGATGATTTTCTTTCTTCTACTTGTCATGTTTATACATTTCCATTCTATGAGCATAAACATTTGCATGAACCCTTCACTATCAAAAACATACTATTTGTAATAATGAAATTCTTAATATGGATGCTAATATTAATGCTGATTATTATGTAATTAGTTAGTATTAATTTGATTTCGCTCTTTCCTATTTTCAACTTAGACCTATTGATCTTTCCATTGCTATGCATTATATTGGAACTTGGCCTCACCATCTTTGAGATTCCTTGACCTTCCCCACTTCCTACTACCATAATATTGAACTAGTAGATTATGTACGTTATATGGATGTAAATGTGATTATTAATCTTGACTTCATGTTGGAGTTCCTTTGTCTTGTCCAAGATGTTCTTGTGGCTATAATACTACCTTCAGATGTTCTTATAGGTCTAGTTCTTTTGCTATGCTTACTGCTGTTTGAGTCAAATATATGGTTGCAATCATTTATTATCATCATTGTTAAGTTTATTCTTCCACCACTTCTACCACTTGATCCTCCTTCAGATGTTAAGCTATCTATCCATGACCTCTAAATTATATTGATGTCCTACTTTCTAGCATCATATCAGATATATCAAGCATGTTTTGACACCACTGCTTCCATAGACATATCTCTTCGAACTCTTCAGGGAGGAGTTTCTTATATCCCTAGGAGTTGATGCAGTATGAAAATGTGTTATATTATCACCTGATTTATCAGATGTGTAATCAAGCATGATTCTTTCATAAAAGATTTATCTTTTATTAAAGATTTAATATTATTGCTCATAATTTCTTTGGCTACCATTACTTTCTTTCCTATTTTCTTATATGTCTAATCCTCTTTATAAATTGAGGAATATTGTGAGATAACTTCAATCATTTGAATTTTAAATCAAGTACAGTAAGTTTTTATTCTTTTATTATCTTCTATTCACTTTCTCTCATCTGGTGGATTCCACTTTTCCCCTTTTCCTCTTTACTCTAGTTTGCATCACATTTTATCCCAGACTCTTGGGTTCTTGTGTGTTATTACGATTTTCAAATATCTAAAGCATAAAGCTTGTTCCTATCCTTAACTGATAATGTGCATGTCTTCCTGAAGTCGTCCAAATACTATTCTACTATCAGATTTTGATATTATTGTTTTATTTGGGATGAAATTTTTATTTGTTTGTCTTTTTTGGTCGTAGGCTATTTGAAAAATTATATATGAAGAATATGTTGGGCAGATATGGCATATGTCAGTTGCTTGTGATGTGCTATTTTGAATACTTATTTTTCGTTATTATTAGAGATGTTCATGCAATTAACTTATTTACCTTATTAAATCATCTTGCTTATTTTAACCAGCAATTCTTTGCATAGACCTAAATTAGATATTGTATCATTAGGCTCTTAGATAGTGTTAGTGGCCTTTTCTGGATATATGCTTTATGAAAATTGTGTGGACAGTGTAAGTCAGTATCTTGCTCATTCTAGAAACCCTTCTTCAGAATTTCCACCATGTATTTATTTCTCGTTGACAGGGGTGCTTCTTATAATAAAGAGGAGCCTTATATGGTATCGCTCATTTCAATGTACATGGAGGATTGAGTCTTAATTTCTATGTCCAGTCTACTAATTGCAACTTGGAGGCATTTTTTGAAGCAATTTTTTTTTCCATAAATTTGACTTTCTTGATATTTACGAAGCTGTTTGGTGGTTTGGATGGATTTATAGTACTTAAAGTTATAGGGTGATGGTCCTTATATGCAGCAATGAAATATTAGAACTTAACTTTTGTTAGCATTACACCATTTGACCTTCTTTTTTTCAAAATCCAGCAGCATAAGTTTATTTATTTATTTATTTGGTCTTATGTGCATTTACGCTTAGGTGCATGTGATCGGCTTTCTCTTACATTTAATATATTCTATGAAGCTAAAATACAGTTTTTGTGAACAATTTTAAAGGACATTTCTGTGTTTTGTAGGAGTGGAGGTTTCCTTGGAAGAAGTTAAAGCTGCAATAAATGCAGTGTTGGAAGAAAATATGGATGCTGTCTTGGAGCAACGCTATCGTATAAATGGTGAATGACTTTCTATTCCATGCTTGTAATTATTTGAAATGAATAGTATCATTATCTGTATGCACATAAGTTGTTTGAACACATTTATGTATAAGTATTTATGCTATCATACAAAATATAAACATAAGCTTATACTGTTGCAAAATGGTGCATTTGTTCATATACACTTTTTCCCACTACATCCATTTATATGTTTCTGGTGAATTTCATCCAGCCTGTTTGTGAATAAGGATAAACTATCCAATTTTCTTATATGTGGTTTCTGTACTTCTCTTACAGGCCTTTTAGTTTGCTCTTTTTCTATTCAGTTTAGCACATGGTTCTTTGATTATGCTAATTTTATACCTTTGTTCCACCAGTTGGCAACCTATGTGGACAAGTTAGGAAGAAACAGCCTTGGGCTGATGCTAAGACTGTTAAGGTAAATAAATACTTATGCATTGATACTCTTATTGTTCATTACGGTTTGTTAGAAGTTTCTATTCTTCTTATGTAACAGGAAATAATTGATGCAAGAGTTTGCGAGATACTTGGTGAGAGGACGGCAGATGATGATATAAAACCATTGAAAAAGAAGAAGGAAAAGCCTGTAAAGGTTGAGGTGGGCATCTTATGTGCTTGTTGGTTGGTTTCCATGTTATGATAAATAGTTTCATTTTTAACATTTCCTTGTTTCCAGGATCAACCTAGTCATACCAGTGCTCCTGTCACACCACCTGAAGAGGAGTTAAACCCTTTTTCCATATTTCCTCAACCTGAGGAGAACTCAAAGGTATATAGCCAGCGGCCACCGGTTTGATACTTTGTTATTGATTTGTGAATTGTGTTCTTTCGATTTCTTGACAATTCTGCAAAGTGTCTGTGATGGCATCTTATTGTCTAGATAATTTTATGGTTTATGCCACTGATTTTTATGTCACATATTTGCAAGCCTTTTATAACCATACATGTTTTGTTTTTTTCCACCACAAAGTCCACAAGATGGGATTTATTATGATGTTTATTTAGTTCAAATTCAAGGCTTTGGCAGCAGTTTTTAAAGCCCTTACCAACAGGTCCAGTTGGCACCCATAACTACAATTTTTTTAGATAGATCTCTCAAGGACCCTAGCTTTATCCCCTTCCCCCACCCCCCATTATAACTTCTACATAAATCTAGTTATTGATGCGCAAAGTAGTATATTTTGCTGGTTATTTTATGGTTCAAATAATTTGTTTTTGTTGAACATTATCTTATATAAAAGATTTTTCGGTCAGCAGTATGCAGTCTTATTCTGTTGCTTCTACTTAACTCCACCAACCCAAACCTTCATGCACAATATTTTCAAGCATGCTGCGTAAAATTCTTTTGAGCTAAAGTTGGAGTTAGTTTGATTTTTGATGGAATCCTCTATTGTTTCCATTCACATATTCTATGAGACAAAACTCCAGCCTTCAATCTTATACATTAATGATGAGAGGTTGATACATGTTATGAAGAAGCTTTTCACCTATTCCCATGCAAGTATCTCAGGTTCATACTGAGATATTCTTTAGCAACGGCAAATATGGAGAGCTCACAACAAAAGGGAAATGCTAGAGAAGCACCTCAAGATAACTGGAGGAAAGGTTATAACTCGTTTCCCTCCTGAACCAAATGGATATCTTCACATTGGACATGCGAAGGTATTGGAGATTGCTGTCTTAAATATGAATATTATGTTGTACTTCTGTGAGATTGCATTCGTCTCTTATCTTATAATATTGTTACAGGCCATGTTTATTAACTTTGGTTTAGCCAAGGAGAGAAATGGGTCATGTTATTTGCGGTAAGCATAACATATATATTTTTCCATTTTGATTGTATCTTTAGATCAATAAGTTGTATTGAAGTCTTGCAAGTTGCCAATACTGGCCTCTATGATTTTCTTAATTTCTTACTTCTATTTCTTAACGGCGTATCATAGATCTACATTATTTGTGTATTGAATTTTTGTTTGGTTTGCTAGTTTGCTCTGTTCTACTTCAGGATTTCAAGAAATCATATGAGCAAGAATAAATTTGTGCTAATATTCACTTTGCCTGTGAATTTGGGCATAGATAACAAAAGTGTATCAACTTATTGAGTCTTTGTTAGATCGGTCTAGCTAGGTTGAGTTTTTAGAGTTTGTTGAAATTAGAATTTCTTAGGTTGAGTGGGCTAGCCGACGGCTAGGGATTTGGGAGAGCTGGATCTTCCTCTCCAATTGAAGATCCAATTGTATCTTGTGTTTTTCTTCTTACTTCTTTTAATAAAAAAGAGTTTTTGTGTGTTCTTCGTCCTAAATTTCTTGGGCCGTTCTCTGGTTTTGCTGAAATTGCATCCCCTTTCTATCAGTCTTTTGATTGAAGTATTAAAAAAAATATTTTATATATTTATGTCTTAAATAGAAGTAGAGTAATTAAGTGAGAAATAAGGTAAATATCAATATCTTTTTAGTTTTCATGCCAATTATGAGAAAACGTTTGGAATCTTTTTATCTCTGTTGATCAAGAGTAGAATTTCTCCTCTTTTTCATCTACATCTAGCTAGCTGCACATGGTGATGATAGATGATAATAGAAGACCTTCTTGTATTTACTCTTCAAGAAGTTATGATTTTTCTAGGGTTTGGTATGCTGAACCTTAACATGATGGCCACCTCCAATCTCCAACCTCCATCACTGACTGCCACCTTTGGCTAACACTACTCCGCCGCCACCATAATTGACTTGTCGGCTGTCACCATTGCTTCGTCGGTGGCTGCCACTATCACTACATTAATAAATATATTTAATAATAAATAAAAACAAAAATAGCATGTTTTTAAGATATCAAACATATTTATTTCAAATCAAAATTGAAAAATAAAAAAATAAAAAACAAAAGTGATCCCAAGACCACTCCTAAATTATCTTAATAGGTAAAAGCCTACTTTGCACTTTCATGTCTTCACCCACAATATAAAGTTATAGTATCACTTTTTGATGCAAGTCGTCTGTGGTTTTAGTGTATTTTGATGTAAACTTAGAATGAGAGGCATAAATAAGTACAAAAAAGAGCAGAATTTGTAGCCTGCCAACTATTAGTTTAGGTGAAGTTTAATATGTATTGATGATAATCATTAAAATGTAAAAATTGTGTCAAATGGTAATTTAAATTATTCTAAAATTTAATACTTTGCTAGTAATTTGGGAAAAAAAATACAATGATTAGGATTGGCTCCACGCTTAGGTAAATAAGGTTATTGCTAACTTGATTAAACTCCAATCATGCATGCAAAACCAACACAATATGGAGATGAAAAGAAACAACAATAAAGTCGCCTAAGAAGATCCATGTCTCACTGGTTGAAGAAGAAGCTTTCATCGGAATCAAGAGTCGGAATATGAATTAACAGCACATCATAAGTTTGAGCAAAATCTGAATTTTTATTAATCTACTAAGAGGCTGTTTGCTTGGCTGAAAAATGAATGCAGTGCAAAAGGAATGCAATGTAAAATGAATACTTTAGAGTTGTTTGTATGAGTGTAAAAGGACTGCAAAAGATTACTTTTTTTTTGTTTGGTTTGAAGTAAAATGAATTTAGTGTAAAGTGCAAAGAGTGTGATGGTCGGTGGCTGACATTAGTGGCAGAGGGCGACAATGGTGGTCCTCGGGGGCTCGCAGGGCTAGTGGTGGGTGGCCGGCGACAATCGGTGGTGGTCGTCGGTGGTTGTGCTCAGGTGGCGGTGCTCGGGCGGTGGCGGGCGACGGGGTGGTGGTGGTCGGTGGTGGGCGATGGCAATTGCAATGAATTTCCGGTGTATTTGGAACTCACCCAAGTATGAGGAATTCCAAATACACAAAAAATGAACTAGAGGGTGAATTACAAATGCACTAAAATTTTACACTGCATTTGTTTTACTACAAACCAAATACCAATATTCTTAAAACCCTGTGTTTGAAATACTTTACACCCCTTTTATTTCAAATAAAATAGTCCCTAAATGAATTTTGACATGTCATAGGTTCCTATTTATAACCAAAAAGGAACCGCAATTGGTAGTTTCTCTAAAATTTCAAAAGCGGACTAAAAATTGCAAGTCCTCAATTCAAGAACCTTGGCCAAAGATCTAATCTCCAATCCGACTAATCCAATTTAACTGCTTTCAATTTCTAGAAACAGACTATCGAACTTTGTTAGCAATATGAAAGCAATATAAGGAAACAACTTGTCACCCTGATGCAGGATAGGTTTAACATAGGTCAATCACACGATCCATAACTACTAGTGGCAATTTATTTTCCTATGTTTTAATGTATTTTGCTATTTTTGTATGTTGATTTCCATTTGTAATCAAGGAGAATGCAATTTCTAATGTAGTAATGTCAATAATGCAAACTGTCATGTGAGATGAACTTTAGTATTTATCAAATGGCCAATAACTCTTGATTTCTTAAGAGAAGAATTAAATATTGATGCAATTCTCCATGCTCGCTTTAGCGGACGGCCACCCATCTTTCCTCCATGTGATGTTTTATCTTCTTAAGACTTTTAATACTTATAAATATGAAGAAATTTGAAATTTTAGAAATTAGTTGAGGAAGGCTTGTATTCCTCAATGGAAATGGAAAAGATTGATGACTAATCCCTTTTGCTTTTAGTTTGGACCTTTTACACCCTTCTTTGATGAGAGGTTTTATTCTTTTAATTTTATTTTTTGTATGATTTCTTACTTTTGTTTCTGATCTTTATAACTCCCTTTAGTGTGTTGAAGCTTTTCTCTAAGTTCCTATACTCCCATCCGTTGTCTTACTCAATCTAAACAATGCTACCCAAAATTCAACTGAACCAACCATCCTTTACTAAATCCTTGAATTCACCCATAAACCTTTTTGCTTCAAACCTCCTTCCATCCTCACCACAACATCATAAGCTTTCCAACAGTAGTTTATTTCCATCCATAACCTCTTCCTGACCCACCTTTTCAACCTGCTCAAAATTTAACACTCAGATTCATGCACCCTCACAATAACTCTCAACCACCTTTGGAAGCCAGCCTTCCCATAGCCTCCTAAGTCCCAAACCGCTTCCATTAAGTCACTATAAATTTCCATGCATCAAATAAAATTACTTTTTTTAATTATCTTTCACCAAGAGTCTACCATATCCACTTTATCACACCCGATTTGCATGAGATACGAAAGCAAGTAATATAAGGAAAATTGATAGTAACGAAAAAGCACACTTTCTATACTAGAAAAAAGAAGACAATAAAAAGGCTCAATGATAATTGATGGTACCACTCAACAAATCAATGGCAATGACAATGGTTCGATCTCTACTATGGTGGAGAATTGAAAGGAAACTAGTAACTGCATTAACTACACTACTTCCAAATCGATGGTTGGACCAAAAAAAGAATAAAAATTGTTGAACTTGAAATTATAAATAATTAAGCTAGGGAATCCAATGAAAGATGAATCATTGTGCTTATTCTAATCAATAAACCAAAATTGACCCAGGGAATAAAATAAAGAGTATTTGATGAGGACATTAGCCAGAGATTTCGACGCGTGTACCGACGACGAGGACGACGATTGACGGCTACGATTCAGAGCCTTTACCTTTGATGTATTTCATGTTATATTTATTTTTTATTTTATGTTTTCCTAGTTTACCCTTTTTGGGTATTGATTCTCTTTGTAGCCCCGAGGACATTAGTGTCTTTTCTTTTCTCTAGTTTTGAGACCTATATAGTGGTCCCTATGTTTTGTATTGAGTTTTAATGGATGATATATGAAATTTCCGATTTTTTTCTTTGCTTGATCTCTAAGTGAGTTCTTGAGAGGAGAAGCTCGAGGAGGGTGAAGCAATACCCGTCAATCTTTGGTGGATTCTGAGGTTCACGGTTTTACAATCTTTTCTTTTTCCCCACATTTAAATCTCTTCTCTTACCCCTACGCCCGCCGGCCTCCCCTTCCTCCACACCCCTTGCCCGGCCTCCCTACCTCAACCCGCCGGCCCCTTGGGCCGCCCAAGCCACCGACCACCACCTCCCCAACCACCGGCCCCACTACCACCTTCCCCATCCTACCTCCACGCCTAGCCGCCAACCCCCCATGGATTCATAAGTTTGAAATTCAAATTTTAAAACCCTTTGCTCTCTTTTCTAAAATAGGATTTGGTAATTAGGAAAGTTTCCTAATGAGAATTCAATTGATTAATTGGATTTTCAAATTCTTTCCTATTGCTTACAACTAAAATAGGAAACCTTCCAATTTAATTAAATCTGAAATCAAATCAGATTTAATTAAAATCTCTATTAATTCCCTTGGGGCCCACTTGCTTAACATAAATTCCCTCTCTCCCCTCTCTACATGGCCGGCCCCCCCTTTCCCTTGATTTTCTCTCTCCAATTCCCTCCCAATGGCAATTAATGCTCCCCTAATCCCCTCCTAAAATCAGCCGCCCCTAGCCCCTTATTGGATTAATTTGAAAATTTAAATTAATTACCTCCATCCCATTAAGTAAATCTGAATTAATTTCAGATTTCCAAATTTTCCCTAACCCAAGCCGCCAACCCCCCCCCCCCCCCCCCCTCCTTTCCCTCTCCCGCACGGCCACCTTCTCCTTCCCCAAACTGCCGCCCCTCTCCCTCTCCTTATCTCTTCAATTCTCCTCTCAAATCACAATGAATGGCAGATCCCGAATGGGACTATGGATTTGTGCTTGACGATCGAGATCAAATCAACATCCTCCAATCTTCTTTCTTTGATGTGGGATTTGACTTCGACGATACCATTAAAGATTACCTCGACCGCATCCAAGACACCTTAGTAGACGTGATCGACGAACAACGATCCAAGGGACATTGGACTATCACCGGCCGACCATCTTACTCCACTACTCCGACTGCCTCTCCGACGACTACTACCCTACGCATCACTTGCCTTCTAGTGGCATTGCTAAGTGTGTTTGCAACTTTCCTCTGTTAACCTCCACTTTCAAGAGATTGAGTGAGGGATTTCAAGGTGAATGATCTAGATCTTAAACTTGGAGCTTTTGTTATACTTGCTATTTGCATTACTTACAAATTGTTGGTTGTTATCTTGCAAAGGCCCATCAATCTCAAAATTGTAACTAATTGCTATTACTTAGTTTTTCATGCTAAATTCTTAAGCTTTCACTTGAGCAAACAAAGGTTTATAAGTAGCCAAGCAAAGTTCACTACTTCTATTATTATCTTAATTGAAATTCTTATTTCATTGCATTTAGTTTCACATCAGTATTCGTCTCATTTTTATTGACAACATCATCAGAAATATGCTACATCAAAATAAAATAGAAAAATAATATCAAAACTCAGAATATTTTATGCTTTTCTTAGCACTTACATCCTACATTTCTAACGAGTATAAATTTTCAAATTTCCATCACATTCCTTACTTCTATAGCTTGATATAGAAGTACAATAATTAAGTGTCATGAAATAAGGAAGAAAATAATCAAGAATATCTCCAATTGTAAGAATATGTTTCTAGTTTAATCTCCATCAATATTAAGGGTCTTATCGAGTAAATCAATACCACTTAATGTCACGACCCAGCCAGGAGGCTCAAATTAACAAGGCGGGAATAGACGGTCGGACGGCTGATTAAATTTTTAATTATTAACTAACTATTTTCAATACACAGAAAGAGCCACTAAAACTTCAAAACATTTAAAATAAAA
This sequence comes from Dendrobium chrysotoxum, assembly GCA_019925795.1. Classification (NCBI taxonomy): domain Eukaryota; kingdom Viridiplantae; phylum Streptophyta; class Magnoliopsida; order Asparagales; family Orchidaceae; genus Dendrobium; species Dendrobium chrysotoxum. The sequence continues at coordinate 2,631,607 of CM034300.1, read as the reverse complement.
ATGGTATAAATACCTTTCTCTCAGAGCATCCCTCCTACGATATACATTCTCTTCTCTTCTATTCATTTTAAGTTAATCAAATAATGTTTGCGAATATTATTGGAAATAAAAGTAAATTATAAAAGAACTCAGTGAGTAAATCATGCTTCTAAATTACAGTAACACATGACATTGAAAATAATATGCATGCTCATTTCAAAACATAAGATAATTATAATTAAACATGAACACGTCATCAATGTTATGCATATTTCATATCTTTATTATTTCTCGTAAATAATACAACCGTTCTGAAGACACCATCTAAAATAGTACCAATGAAGGTACTCCTTTTTCATTTATTTTTTCATTTCCTTTTCTATAACCTTTTTCATTTATATGCACGAGCATATTGTGTCCCTAGCCTATTATAAGGGGGTGTGCTCCATCAGTCAATCATGCACATGCAGATGCAAGCATATTGATCTCGTCATTTCATTCATAATCATTTATTAACTTTATGTAAAACATAACATGCTAATTATCATCTAATTTGAAATGATAAATCATTTAATATACAACAACAACAACAAGCCTTTATCCCACTATATGGGATTGGCTACATGAATCCTTTTTCTCCATTGTGCCATGTTAAGAGTCAACTTCTCATTTAAATCTAATAAAAAAGGTCATTTCTAATATTTTCTAACCAAGTCTTCTTAGGTCTACCTCTGCTTTTTGTAACATTAGCCAAATCTAATACATCTACTCTCCTAATCTGGTCATCGAAAGGCCGCCGTTTTATGTGAGCAAACCATCTAAGGCGACTCTCTCTAATCTTATTTGCCATTGGAGCTACTTCAACCCTTTTACGTATATGCTCGTTTCGTATCCTATCTCTTAGAGTAAAGCCACTCATTCACCTAAGCATCCTCAATCATTTGATATGTGAAAGATAAATCATTTACAATGCAACTAGAAGAAGCAATAAGATAAATCATTTGCAATAATAATTAAATACAATTAGAGGAAGTAATACAATTACCATAATATAGAAACATGAATAGTCACATTAATTCTAGGTATCATGGCATTGTACTCTTGCTCCTTACTTCAGCGTTGGTAGATTTAATGCCTATATAAAGACCTTGTCGTTAAAAATTAATTAATAAATTTCTCTTAATTTCTCTAACTTGTTATTTATAATTATTTAGTGTAATTTCAATTTCAAATATTGTTTATTAAAATCGTGTTCGCTCTTTCTAATTAACTAATTAATTCCTCTAAATAACTCCCATAATCAATGATAAAATTAATTCTCCTCGCTTTATAAATTTATTGCTAATAATTTAAAAATCATAATTTTATTAGTATTTAAAAAAAATGAAATTTCTGCACTATTATAATTTATTTATATTCACTAATACCTTTCTTTAATTATTTTTAATTAACTTCTTAACTAAGCTCTCATTTTCTTTAATCTTTACAAATTATCTTTAACTCATAAATATGTTATTCTTACATATCTAATTTATAAATAAATTAAATTTATTAAAATCTAATATACCTTTTAAATAGGCTCTATTTATATTTACATATTATCATTAACTAATTTCTGATATTAAATTCCAAATTTAATATTTTTAAATTAAATAACAAATTTTCTCATTCTCTTTATGCATATAAATGTAATTTCATAAATAAATGGAAAAAACATAATCTATATTAATGAAGAAAAAACTTATTCAACCTTAATAATTAATAATTAAGTATTTAACCTATTAATTAAACATTTTTTTATTCAAAATATAACTTAAATTTTATAAAAAGATAAAATTTTACCTTCTTTCTCTTCTTCGAGCCCCAACCCGCATGCACATGGCTCCTTTCCGTTGAAATCGCTTCCTCCTAGTGGCTCGCTCGCAAGTCTCGTTTCCCTTGCTCTCTTACTCTCTTTTGATAGACGCCCCCGTCGCCAGTAATGGAAACTTAAGAACTCTCTCTCTATTTCTTTCCTTTGCCTACCTTCTCCTTTTGCTTCCTCTCATTCAGAGTCTCTTCTAATCATGCGGTTCAATTGGAGTGAGCAAATCAAAGTTATCTCACACGAGGAGTCATAGTTTTTCACTCAATTACGTGATTCTCCCGCCAGCTGCTCCCGCACTTGTGCTCGACCCACTCGCTTTGCTCGCTGGACATCACTGCTTTGCCCGTGTTTTAGTTAGGGCCGGTTCAACTGAACCGGTCCAACCGATTATTACAAAATACGCCAACACTCCCCTCAAGCTAGAGCATGTTTATATGAGCTCAAACTTGTCACATAAATGATAACAATGTATGTTTTCTAGAGCTTGGATTAAGATATTCACCAATTGGTTGGGAAATAAAGGATTACGTATTATTCAAGTGGGAACGACATAATCATATTATTTCCATTTTAAAAACTTGATATCATCATGAGCTAGAGTAGAGGTATCAAGGAGAGAGTTTTTTATGAGATTTGCGAGAGATATTTAGTGCCAATGAACTCAATGAGTCAATGGTGGACAAGGTTTCACATCATGTACAGTAGATGAAAAGGCCATGATATCGAATGAGATATAGATGTGGAGGAAGAAAGAAGATTAGTTCATTAAGTTGTAGAGTTGAGGGGCCATGAAGAGCATTGAGAAGTGAGCAAAGTTAGGAAGCCATGCAATGTAGTGGCTTGCACAAGCATATATGAGAATACTATTCACAAGTGCCAGTAGATGCAATAAGTAGTAGTGAGTAATAATGTGCTAAGACGAGAGGTAGCACGAGATATCACATGTAGCCAATGATAGTCTAGCGTGTGGGGTGAGTAGCGAGTGATAATGTGTGAGAATATGCATGCGAACAATCAAGTATTTATGTGTGATTTATGCGCGCGTGAGTTATAGTTGCTAGGGTATGGGATATGATTTGTTGTAGAGGGACCAGAGATGTGATCAATCAGGGAGCAATTAGGGTTTTATGGTCTGATACCTTGTTAAGGAAATAATTTGTTATGCATCTTATTGACTAGGAAGAGGACCTATGATGTAGTGGATCGGTGGAAGAAATAAACATGCTAGAAGGAGCACTCAAATATGGGGAACAAACTAAGCTCAAGACTTCAAATCATCATAATATTCATCATCCTCCTCTCATCCTCTTCCTAATATATCTAACCTAGTAATAGAGTATTCTATAACTTACTAGAAAACTTGGTACCTAAGTAGATAATATGTTCCTAAGGTGTGCTATAACTAGGATGTTCCACATCATACTCCCCTTACATTAGAAGAGTTCGACTCCGTTGAGGCGCATCAACGGGAGGGATATAGATGTAGACATCAAAATCAGTCCTCCTGGGTCGAAGGTTTTGCATGTGAGAGACATCTTCTGCAATTTGGCGATCAATTTTAGGATTCTTTGAACAAATAATCAATAATTCTTTCTCCAAGCTCCACATTTCCATGCATTATGCGAGCACCAAGCAATGCTCCCCAAACTAAAGAATCAAGCTGTATTGGCATCCTCACTGTGATCTTGATTGCAGCCATCTTCACCTGCTCCATATTAGCTGCCAAACTCTGAATAATACTTTCAAAACTCCTTCAGGAATTATGACATCAATAACTTCTAGAGTACTCTCCATAGTAGCACCATGATCTTGGGTATATATAAGATGCGCTGCCCATGCAAGCCTAACAACATCTACGAAGCCTTCAACATTTGAATAGTTGCCCTGTGTCATTACTAATTTCTGGAACTCCTTCCTGAAGGTGGCATTATGGGACAGCAGAGATGTTTTCACAGAACTTGAATTCAAAGCATTAGATACAAAGGAAATCACACGAGAGAACATTAAATTGATTGTGATATGATCATATGAAGTTTTATAGTGTTATCACTTTCATCAAGTTCAGCAGCACAATCTCTTAGCAAAACAAACACATCTTTGACCTCTTTTGGACTCATTCTCCAGACAAATGCAGATAGGACAAGATAGTGACTAAGAGGCAATCTTTCTTGAGCAACATCTGTTTTGCGCTCAACAACAGCACCTCTGAAGTCAATGACATAGCGTTCAGAATGAGGTCCACCAATACCTGCTGGTTCTTCCCAGTTTACTTCCTTTATGAGTGCAATAAGCCTTTGCTTAAGGCCAAAGGCAAAAAAGGTCTTCTAGAATATCAGCCAAGAGATCAGCTTCCAGGCCATGGTCCAGTACAACAGCCCGTAAAGGGGTGTAAAGGGGTGTGTAAAGAAGTTATACCACTCCTTTCCATGTACCAAAGGCCTGCTGCAAGATGGTATATTTCCAATGGCTCTTGCCCAATTAGAATCCATTCTTTATTGGTACAAACAAGTAGACGAATACACTCAATTTCATTAAGATTCAAATCATCATTTAATGCCCTGGGACTGGCAGTAATTGATGTCATCGGTTAAGTTGGTATAACCACCAGAGGCGGGATCACAGTGATTGGTGAGGTTGAGAACGGGAGTTTGGCAATTGCAGAAGTTGCGTAGGAACAATATGATGATGAAACCGTAGTTTCCGGTGGCGCAAGTGTCAGAGAGGGATTCGTCGTTGTTTATCGCACTCCAATAGATAGCAATTGGCCGACACTGGCTCTCCTTGTTGCCACGTCTATAAGCTAAGGACTAACGGGACTCATCGCTGGAGTGAAGGCATGGAAATGGAGGCAAGTGGAGGTGTAATCGTGCTGGAGTGGATCAGAATCGCGGGTCTGGTCGTGAGATGAAGCGGAGGCGGAATCAGGGTTCAGCTAAGGGTGCGTGCGAATAGTGACATGGGCACGGGCGGGGTAGGCGCTGGTGGGTCGAGCGAGTGGTGTTGCTCTCGGAGTCGGGCGCGTGCAGGATGGCACGTTATCTCCGCGACATTGAGATTGAATTGGGGATGGGTCGTGGGATCCGGGCAAACCTGGTGGCTGGAGATGCGGGAGCGGGATGTGAGAAGAAGACGGGAGTGAAGGCACGAGTGTCGGACGGACGGGTCCTGGGTCACGCCAGATGGAAGTGGGGCTCTGGTTGAGATGGAAGGGTGTAAGGTTTGGGCGAGCAGCGGCGGGCAGATCACGGGTTTGGTCGCGAGAGAAAACATAGGCAAAAGTAGGGTCGTGTGTGGGATGGCGGGAGTAGAATGGGAGCAGAGTGGGGCGGTATTGCTCGGCAAGCTCGGGGGTGGAATTGCGCTTGAGCAGGGCTAGTCTGCGGGTCTGCTGGAAGAGCAGAGGAGCGAAGGCGAAGACGCCAGTATGGTTCCCGTGCGTATTCTCTCCATCGAACGGATGAAATTAACACATAAATCATCCATTCGATCAAGTGATGCAATCACTTGAGTTGCCCGAAAGGATTGATGGCTTCGATCGTCGTCGACAACCCATCTTCTTCGGCTTCGATCGTTGTTTACAGCCCATCTTCTTCTGCAATCCGTCATTCTTCATAAGCTTCAGGCTCTGATATCAACTGATGTAGTGGATCGGTAGAATAAAATAGACCTGCTAGAAGGAACACTCAAATATGGGGAACAAACTAAGCTCAAGGCTTCAAATCATCATAATATTCTTCATCCTGCTCTCATCCTTATCCTAATATATATAACCTAGTAATAGAGTATTCTAGAACTTACTAGAAAACTTGATACCCAAGTAGATAAACTATTCCTAAGGTGTGCTATAACTAGGATGTTCCACATCAGCCTATAAATAGGAATGCAGGAAGATACAATACTGAAACAAATAAATGGTAGTAATACTCTTAATAATGAGGAGACCTTTCTAATATTAATCACCTTCCAATATTAGCAGTTCTATCTAATAAACCAATACTACTAAATATGCCAACAATGGTCAACCCAGCA